>JAMPIV010020416.1:127500-148528 GCA_024509875.1 Oreohelix idahoensis
TATATATATATATATATATATATATATATATATATATATATATATATATATATATATATATATATATATATATATATATATATATATATATATATATATATATATATATATATATATATATATATATATAAGAATACCTAGTCTGTACAGTATAAAACGCATGATTCCTCCCCTCCCCACCAATTTGCGTTCGTCTTTCTCCCTCATCTATACCTCACTCATGAACAAAGAAAGAAGCTATACTAGTCAAACATAAGGAAGCGGATGTGAATATGTGTCACAGAGAGGGAGAGTAACGGATGAAGAGAGAGATAATGCCTTTTGCACGCCGTGAAAAACACCATTAAAATATAATAACGGACAGAGAGTAACGGGAAAAGACTCACGTAATGGACTCTAGTGGAAAAGTGGAAGATGGCTTATGTTGAGAGTATAAAGCGAAGAGGTTATAAAAGAAAGAAAAAGGCTACACACCCACACACGTATATATATTTATACGTATATACATACACACTATATGAAGCAAAGCTTTCCGGTACTCCAGTAAAATAAACTGGAGCCTTTAGATGTTTTATGTACTTTAACTCTCTGAGATCTGCAGTTTAACAAAAAACCATAGATGTAGTTGCATAGCAGATACAGCCGTAGAGGAGTAAAATGTTAGAGATTTCACTATACCAGTTCTCTGCTTTATGAGGTGGGACTGCCAGTTCCATTCCTGTCTGTCTTTGCCTTCCCTAACTCAAAAGCAGAGTCAGGTATTGATTTTACAGCTGCGTAGACGGAAGCGTGATGCCAGCAGATTTCTAACCAGGCAGCCGCTACCTCGAGAAGAAGCGCGTTACCCACTCTACCACTCAATAATAATAAGAATTTTGGAAGGGGGGGGGGGGAAACCCTAACTTTACTTCTTCTGTATAAACAGCTGAAGACTGGGACACACACCAGGTCGTCTGTACGCACTTACGTCTTCTTCTGTATAAACAGCTGAAGACTGGGACACACACCAGGTCGTCTGTACGCACTTACGTCTTCTTCTGTATAAACAGCTGAAGACTAGGACACACACCAGGTCGTCTGTACGCACTTACGTCTTCTTCTGTATAAACAGCTGAAGACTAGGACACACACCAGGTCGTCTGTACGCACTTACGTCTTCTTCTGTATAAACAGCTGAAGACTAGGACACACACCAGGTCGTCTGTACGCACTTACGTCTTCTTCTGTATAAACAGCTGAAGACTAGGACACACACCCGGTCGTCTGTACGCACTTACGTCTTCTTCTGTATAAACAGCTGAAGACTAGGACACACACCAGGTCGTCTGTACGCATTTACGTATTGTATCCTTGTTATGGCTTCATTTGTTTTCCAGGTGGCTCTTTTTTTCTTGTTCTTCAGAATTTTAAGCAATGTTTTAGAGCGTTCGATTGATAGATTGGTTAGAGCGCTGGTCACTCGCAGCAGAGGTACTGCGGTTCGAATGACAGTATCGACACACTCCAGGCTACCCAGCTGTAAATGGGAACCTGACTTACTTTTGAGTTAAGGAAGGAAAAGGCCTAGTATAGTGAAGTTTCTTAACACTTCACTCCTCTACGGCAATATCTGCTCTGAGACTAACTTTAGAAAGCAAAAGGGCGATCCATTTTTAGAGTTAAAATATTACGAGATCGAAAGCAAAGGTTCAAGGTCAGGAAATTAACACGAGGTCATTTCTGGTGTAGACATCAGCTACCATAGTTCATTCATTCATTCATTACGCTACAGATCCCTCGAGGGCATAGGACTTCAACAAAATCGCACCAAATCGTTGGGGCCTGTATCATCTGCTGAAGGTCCGCCCCTGTCTTCTTTATCCCCTTTATTTCTGTCTACTATTCTCTACTCCATTTGTTTTTCAGTCTCCCACTACCTCTATTGAGCCGCGGTAGCATAGTGGATAGTGCACTGGCTTCCTAGATCAGTGGTCCATGGTTCGATCCCAAGTTGAAGTGGGATTTCTTTAGGCTGCAAAGGGCTCCTGGGTCAACCCAGCCCCAATTGGGCACCAGAGCAACTCTGGGAAGGTTAAGGCGGCCGGCGGGATGCTGACCACGTCACACCTTGTGTGCCGATGGTCAAGAAAAAATATGGGCCTAACACCATATTCCCAAAATGCCTCAATGGGCGTGTAAACGGGATCCTTGACCTTACATTTACTACCTCTGTTACCCTGATGATTTCAGAAGAAGAACTAGCTTGCAATGATACCAACAGGGTGGTACGCTCTCTGTTCGACTGGCATGCTAGGTCTTATCAGCTTTTACGGAAAGTACCTGTTTTTTTTATATATTTATTGTCTTATGTGTCCTACTTAGCTCTCACTTTCTTTCCCTTCCCCCGACAAAGGCCTCGTGGCTGCGACGTTGGCTATTTTCCTTGTCTGTTGTCCTAGTAAGACAAATCATTTTATTTTCTATTTTAATTTTTCATATCCATAACGGGTTTCTACAAAGCTATCGCTTTCATAATCATAATTGCATCTCGTGTTTCATTGGACAACAGCATCTGCAGCTATGGCTTCCATTTTTATCCAGCTGGCTCTGGAACCAATCAGATTAATCCTGACGACAAAGTCCGTATGTTGAGAGTCATTACTCAGTATATCGCAACACTCAAGGGCTGACAACGGTAGAAGCCATTAACGACACTAAATGTAGTGAACTTATCGAACGCGCACGGTCTTAGAGATAATAAGAATGAAGAAAGCGACGATAAAAGCCAAATGTTGACGAGTGCCACTTTAGAACATTCCTTGTTTGACAAGGACATACTGCCGGGCATTCATTTTGTCTCTCATGGCTAACAGTAGATACTGCAATGCTGCTGAGTTGGGAACATTGCCAGACTGGTCGAGCGTTCAGAGACATTCCATCAGCTTCGCTAGAACTAACATGCTAATCTGCAAGTCCTGGTAAGACAGAAAATGAGTAGAATCAATGACTAAAAGAAAGACCATTATGCTTTTAACAGCATAGAAAATATTTAAGTGATTAATAATCCGACAGTAAGCGGCCCTTTGATTCTGTCATCATTATCATCCTCCTTTCTTTCTATCGACTGTCGATACTGTGAATCCAATTGGAACCCGGCACCTTTGCCGCTAAAGACCAACGCTCTAACCACTCTGCCAATAGGACGCTCTTAAAACAAGTACTCGTACATTGGTTTAAATATATGCAAAAATTAATAAATTAGACGAAGGATGACAAAAACAAAATAAAGAACAAAATAGTCCAAGCGAAAAGAACATTGCCAAACATTAAGTCATCTGCTAAAACTCTATGTGGATGACAGTAAGAAACAGAATTTGTCATTGTTACACAAAGCCGACCATATCACACGGGGATAAATAAAGTAATTTAAAAAAAAAAAAAAAAAAACGAGACGATCACGAGAGGCCATAGATATGTGATTTTGGCGAAGAATATTAAAAGCTCCATGGACTTCTAAGAAATTAAAGATGATATCCTGGAAGGAGATAATGTGTAGAAAAAGTCTCTCATCACGCACAACAGAAATAAGTTATCCAGTTTTATTGGAATTTTTACGAGAATACAACAGAATACAAAATGCGACAACCGACAAATAACTGACCCAAAAATTTACAGAAACAGACAGTAAACAACAGCGACTAGGGACAGAAATGTTCGGACAGAGATGGTCTGGTCGACTCAGTACTTGAAGGGAAAAGAAGGGGAAAATATGCTTTATTACAATGTTTATTCAGCTTTTTATATGAATGATATTTATCAATTGTAAGAATTTAGAAGATCGCCGATTGGATTCTCAAGGCAAAGTTACGGAGTTCGAAACCTGGTAAGAATATAGTGTTCGTCAGCTGTCGTTTAATTTCCATACTGATACTCTGATGTTTGACTAGTGCTGAGAGTTGGTAAGTCACTGCATTAGCTTTTTGACATCGTTTTCAACTTATCTGTCAAGTTTTCCATTTTCAGTAAAAATGGTTCCTGTATATTTAAACTCCGTAGCCTGCTTACAGTCTGATGTATTGACATGTATGTTTAGTGGGCCTGACGAGCTACTAATCTTCTTAGTTTCTGTCTTTGATGTGTTGATGTTCATGTTGTATATTGTTGTTCATCTGTACACAGGTTGAATTAAGTGCCTATCCGAACTCATGAGCAAGAAAGAGTCCCTTAACCCCGAGAAGCGTGACCTGCGTCAGCTGAGTTGGGGACGTTTTTTAGGGTTGCAAGAAAGCCCAAAACGATATTCCCCAAATTGCCGCAAGGGTAGAAGAGTGAATAACTCGAATCCCTGTGGATCGGAACAACAACGTCAACAACAAAAACCTCGAGAAGCAAACGCTCTAACCATCCTGCCACTCAACCTTCCAGCGAACAATCCTCTTTACTCGCTATTTACGACATGCCTGATACGGGTTAGTGATCCTATTTTTAGCTCCTGAATACCGGACTCCCGGATTTCACAACGGACGTTTATAACTACAAATAACTGTTAGAGATCTCCAGTAATGTGTTCTATTCCCGCCAATTTAGCCATCAAACAAACACTGACGATCACCTACCGGACTCGGCGCTGGTGTCAGATTCTCACTTCTGAAAAATGTCTGAGTCCTGTGAAGCCGCGAACCGTTCTGGAATTTCAGAGCAAGTTTTTGTTTTGGAACATATACCCGTGGTTACATATTTGTGACATAGGGTGTTTGTTGAGACCGCCTGAATTGTTAGAATATCTGAAATAATTCAGCCGAAAATGTTTGATATTGAAATAATTCAGCAGAAAATGTCTGACATGTTACAAACCGTACTGAAAACATAAACAATCTTTGATGGCAAGATTGACACATTTAATTTAACTCATGAATGCCCATACATCTTCGAAATTAAAAACTAAATGTGATACTTGGTTCATCGTTGTTAAAGACAAAGCACGTATTTTAGAATGCAACTTGTTTATAAACATGAAAGGCATTCACTTCGCTCTGAAACTACACATATATGGCCCAATATGCGCTAAATTGTCGTATCATACATTTTAAAATACGGTGATTCAAAAGTCTGCATACATAGGGAATAACGTTTCTTTTGGTCGCTGTAGTCCCGTGGAGTTACTGGTGGGGGAACCTGAAGGCCATGACGTACCAGGAAAAGATACGAAACATGAATCACCTAATGGAACGCATTCGAAATGCAATTAGGCGCATAACACCGGGTGTGTTAATGCGAGTTTACCATGAGTTGGAGAGGCGCATCCGTATGTGTTTTCAATGGAATTGCAACCAAGTAGAGCATGTTGTGTGAATAAAGTGACAGTTTGTTTATTTTAAAAAGTGACCATTGTCCCTATGTATGCAGGTTTTTTAATTAGATATTTTATGAATAAAGTGACAATTTGTCAAAAAAACGTGACCATTTTCCCTTTGTATAGAGAGTTTTCAATCACATGTTTTATGAATAAAGTGACAGTTTGTTTATTTTAAAAGGTGACCATTTTCCCAATGTATAGAGACCGTTGAATCACATGTTTTATGAATAAAGTGACAGTTTGCTAAAACGTGACCATTTTCCCTATGTATAGAGACTTTTGAATCACCCTTTATATTATTAAAAATCAGGCCTAAAAGTCTTTTATATTTGGACATGCGCATTAATATAACCGACTATGTTGAACGAGACGCACCTCGCCAAAACGAGGGAAAACTTTATTTTAAAAAAATCAAAAATCACCATTTAGGGTTTTATAATGGATAATCAGGCCTTTAGGGGTTAAAAAATCAATAAACGATAAATGTTTATTATTGTGTGTTTATACACTTCTGTGATAGTTTAATCCCTGCTTATAAAAAATGTCTTATCTATCTCTCTCTGTGTCAGTTAATCAAACAATCAATCAGTCTACCTACCCACCTTAATGTCTAGATATCTACCAGCTACCTTAACTCCTGCTTACTCATGTAAATACCTAAGTATTTCTATCTATCTATCTATCTATCTATCTATCTATCTATCTATCTATCTATCTATCTATCTATCTATCTATCTATCTATCTATCTATCTATCTATCTATCTATCTATCTATCTATCTATCTATCTATCTGTCTGTCTGTCTGTCTGTGTCTGTCTGTCTGTCTGTCTGTCTGTCTGTCTGTCTGTCTGTCTGTCTGTCTGTCTGTCTGTCTGTCTGTCTGTCTGTCTGTCTGTCTGTCTGTCTGTCCGTCCGTCCGTCCGCCCGCCCGCCCGCCCGCCCGCCCGTCCGTCCGTCCGTCCGTCCGTCCGTCCGTCCGTCCGTCCGTCCGTCTGTCTGTCTGTCTGTCTGTCTGTCTGTCTGTCTGTCTGTCTGTCTGTCTGTCTGTTTACAAAGAATTTCCGTGGTTAAAATTTTTTAAGAATGTGCTAATCCGGCATCTGCTCATTGCTCCAAACATACATGCAGATATTCGTATATGTTTGCGTACTTTCGTATACCTCACTAATGCATTTGTTAGTGTCCTAACTTTTATCGGCCACATCCTAGACCTATAAATCACCACTTTGTCAAATTTTGAAAATAGTCTCTAAATTCTGGCGTTTTAAATTTCTTTAATTAATAAACAATCAGAGCTAACAAATTCTGAAAGCGACATCAGAAATGGCACGGGAATACAATATAATAGTTGCTGCGTACACATTTTTGGCGCGGAACTAATTTCCGGCGTGGCTAGTGCTATCCTTGATTCATTCTGTCGTCTGCTATTCCGAGTACGCCCTAGTCGTTCACGTATTCATCACAATGACTGGGGGTCAAGCGGTGCGCGTCTTTAATGTGTGCACATTCCAGGTGTGTCAACATTGAACATAAATCACTCTCCAATCTCGTTGGCATGATTCGGACATTCGCACTAATTTTATGATAACAGAGACACTGGTCAGATAAAGAGTTGTCCGAACTAATTATTGAAGACATTGCTTCTTCAGATATTTAAGAAACTGCTTTTTTAAAAAAATATTTAAGATGTTGTTTCTCTGAGAACTGAAGAAACTATCTCAGTAAATATTGAGAAAGTTTGCTGCGGGATGGACATCCGGAGTCTGAGGCTCGTATGACTGTCAATGGTGACGGCCGAAAGAAAGCCACTGACACCCTAAACACGAAACGAGAATTGGATTTTTGAATGTAAGAACAATGAACGAGACAAGGACACTGAAACAGATTATAATGGAAATGAAAAACTACAGACTTCACATACTAGGAGTAAGTGAGAATAGATGGACTGGGATGTCGTGTGAAATTCTAATCCACATATATAAATTAAAAAGTAAATGTAAAGCCTAACAAATAACTTCAATAAAAGGAAAGAAGAATGGTAAAGAACAGTGCTGTCACAATGACTGTACTCGAAATCCCCCTTGTTTTCTACTTCGTCTGCAAATTGTAACGTTTCACGTTGATAGTAAAAGCCTACTGCATCAATACACGCGTTTCCACAACACAATAAAACGTGTACTGCATTTCTAAGAAAAACCTTGAGATACGCAGGCTGATTAATGACCTAAATTAATACTTCCATTAATTTCATTTTATACACAGCGTGATGAAAAGACAGATGAACTTAGGATAGAGAGAAGGGAGGGTTGAAAGCAGGAACGTATGCAACACTAAACACGCGTCTCGCGATATACAATTAATGCCACCCACCCCAAGCGAAAGGCCAGAAGCAATACTTTTTTTTCTTCAGATAGACAGTGATAAAAAACACTACCCATACGAGAGTTAGGTTTAAAAACTAACAAAACGCTTATTGGGAAACATGACATTATACTGGTTTACGTTTGAAAGCATGACAGTACAGCAGACACCATAAAGTTTGGAAGTGAGGAGGTGGCAACAGTACGACTATCCTAGAAGAAAATACATATTTTGAATGCAGCCACTTAGCTCCCTTAAATTTGAATATTTGGGTTCCTTAGGACTTGCTGACAAATAATATGTTAAGTGTTACGCAAATAGTCTAGGAATTACCAAATTATAGCCAAAAGAAATAGTGAGGGTGTCAGACAACACCAAAATCAGAATCGCTCAGTGGCAGATTTTGACACCACCATTGTACGGGAAATAGGTCCCCATGTTAAATCCTATTTGATTGGAGCGCAGTAAATGTAAGGCTAAACACGATTAGTCGGGCTACAAATACTATCTTTTGTTGTTAGGGGAGACGGAAGGAAGGGTACTTTTTTTCAAACGCTTGTGTAAACATGGCTCGATTGGTTAGACCCGCCAATATAGGCAATTAGGAACGTCAGTTCAGTACCACATTTTCAAATAAACTTTCTAAAGAACCAGTGCGTTGAGCGCCAGTGCATATTTTTCTAAATAAAAGCCTGGGACATCGGCAGATCGAAATTGTGCTATATTCATTGCCAGTCAACGTAACTGTTTATTATTTCCATGAATTGTGGGACTGTGGTCCTAAAGTTATTGAGCAGCACCTGGTCGGAGCTTTGCTGAATCTAGAGGCTGACAGCATACTCCTGGGTCCAGATAGCGACCAGTGAGGTGTCTCCAGAACACAGGGGAGCAATCGAGCAGAGGAGTCTTTTCCTGCCGCCATCACGAAAGTTAAGCCTCTGTGGCCAGAGGAGCTCAACATTATGTGTCCCCTCAAAACTTGATATTATAGTAAAACTGAGGGTCAATACATTGTTTAAATTGATAGGAACGGTGAAGATTCCCCATACTATTTCCAAGATAAAGAAACACTTGAAGTCATGATGACAAATAACAACATAGCTTGAAAAACAAAACCAGTATTACCTCATAGTACTACTACACAACTGACACACATAGGATAATACTAATAAAATATGTCACTACAAGGTTCATATTTATAAATTATGTATATATAAATTGTGATTACATTTGATTGTGATTCCTGGTTCACTGTGTAGTTGAATCAGGATATATATTAGTGAAAGTAATTAATACATATATATTTGAACTTTTACCATTGACTCAATTAAGATAGTCTTATAGAGTGTTAAATGTGTGTGAGTGTCACAGTGTTGTCAAGTGTGGTGGAATAAATTAAATTGTTTATCTGTCTGTTGTTGTTGTGACTTACACTTCATCATTTACATAACCCTAGACATTTAACGTAGTCATCACAATATTCCAGAATAATTCTGACTGAGGTATAAATGTGGTAGCAAGTAAGGTTATCTGTAAAACACTACACCTATTAGATACAGATACCTTCACAGCTGATCTCAGTCAGTACACTAAGTCCCCTATAAATATTTATAACATCCCACTTTACCACATATATTGGGGTCTCGCTCCCGGGATTTTGAATCTTTCCCTATTATAAATATTGGGGGGTAATTCACTTCAGGGAATAATAAAAATTTTAAAAGGTATCCTTGGGAGGAATTAAATAAGGTTGAGCTCTCAGTGCCTGTGGTATCCTTGCATAAGTAATTACAGATTGTATTGTTTAGTTAGACATTACATACATTTACCTGCTAGAAAATGGCCGACTTGGCAAAATTTCGATCTGCTGCTGTGCAGACTGCAAAAGAGTTAGGAATGGACGGGCAAATTATGATTGCTTATGTCACTGCTGAATGTGACAAATATATTGAACGGGAAGAAAGAAGATTAGAAAAAGAGGCCGAAAGAAAGTTAGAGGCTGAAAAAGAAATTAAGAAGTTGCAGATTGAGGCTGAGGCTAAGAGGTTGCAGATTGAGGCTGACAAAGAGGCTAAAGCATTGGAAGCCGAGGAAAGAAGACAGGCTGCAGAAAGAGAAGAGAAGAAATTAGCTGCAGAAAGAGAAGAGAAGAAATTAGCTGCAGAAAGAGAAGAGAAGAAATTAGCTGCAGAAAGGGAAGACAAGCGATTAGCTGCAGAGAGGGAAGCAGAAAAGGAGGAGAAGAGATTACAAAGGGAACATGAGTTACGACTAAGGGAGTTTGAGTTTCAAGGCCATGCTCCTGAAAATGGTGCCAGTCCCTTTACCTCCGATGCTACTGCTAGTCAGGGAGCCTCAACCTCAGCTATGAACTTTCATTTAGATCATTTTGTTGAGAAAGACGATGATATTGACAGCTATCTAAATAGATATGAACTATTAGCTACCACGTATGGGTTAGAGAGAGAAAGGTGGAGCTTAAAGTTATCTCAAGGGCTTCGTGGGGCAGCTTATGAAGTTTTTGCCAAAATGAACAGAGGTGATCAAGAAAATTATGACATGCTAAAGCAGGCTCTTTTGTTAAGATATGAAAAGAACGCAGAATTTTATAGGAAAAAATTTAGGAATGCTAAACTACTGTCAGGTGAAACCTATCACCAGTTCTCTGCACGGTTAGAGACATACTTGGAGAAATTGACTTCTCTGGGGAAAACCCAAGATCTTAAGGAAATGGTCCTTATAGAACAATTAAGAGAGTCCATGGCTCCAGACCTGAGAAAGTTTCTCATGGAACAAGGTGCAGAGAGGCTGGGTGAGTTGCTAAATGTTGCAGAAAGGTATCAAGCGGCTCAGGCAGAGGTATCAGGTAACAAAAAGAAACAGGTGGAAAATTTTAGGGCACCACAGAACTTTAATAAATTTGATCCTAGAGATCAAAACAAAGGTAAGCACCAGTTTGATAGGCCACGGTATGACAATAAAAATAAAACCCCACAATTCGATGAAAGGAAATATGATGAAAGAAAATCTTACAACCAAGGAAAGAGATGGTGTAAAAATTGTAAGATGAACAATCATGACACTGACCATTGTAGAAGGAAACCTCCTCATTGTGCTGCTATGACATCTGGAAAAAAGGGAAAAAAGGTCAAACCTGCGGAACTACAGGAACCATACCATCCCCCAGTGTGTGAAGATGTCATCTGTAATGGTGTCACCATAAGGTGTTTATATGATACAGGTTTAGATTATGATTCCGTTGTGAGTTCTCACCTGGTGCAGGCAGATCAATACACCACAGAAACAGTGGAGATTCAAACTGCAACCACGGATGTAGCTACCATGACATTTCCCGTCGCACGGATAAAGGTGAAAACGCGATATGTGGAAGGGATCATAAAAGCAGCAGTGATAAATGAGCCAATCTACCCTCTGATATTGGGGTGTAGATATGTCTTCTTGGGGAATCCCAAGAGACCTGTGATATTGGCAACAGTGCAGACCAGATCACAGTCTAAAAAGGAGGAGGATAATCCAATAAATACTCATCCAGATGAGATGAGGAAGGCACAGGCGGAGGACAAAACACTCAAGCCATGTTTCTAGAAGTTGCCCAAATCTCATACACCTCCAGGCAAGGGAGAATTTTATATGAAGAACAAACTGATTTATAGGAAGGCTGGATCTGAGTCCAATGGTCACGGACAGCTGGTCCTTCCCACTTCATATAGGACTAAAGTGTTGGAGCTAGGGCATGCGATTCCTTTCAGTGGTCATATGGGGATCAGCGCAACAGGACAGCGTATAGCTTGTCACTATTTCTGGCCAGGGATAACTGAAGATATCAAACGATATGTAAAATCCTGTCCAGAGTGCCAACGAGTAGCACCTAAGCATTGGACTGCACCAGCAACTCTGGGGGAAATGCCCATAGTGGGAACACCCTTTGAGAGAGTTGCTGTGGATCTTGTGGGACCTCTCACTCGAACTAAGAGAAGGAACAGCTACATTCTGACTCTGGTGGACACTTGTTCTATGTGGGGAGAGGCGGTAGCCCTGTCATCGATTGATTCTAAAAATGTGGCAGAGGCATTACTCACAATTTTCACAAGGTTAGGCTTTCCCAATCAAATCTTGACTGATAATGGCTCTCAGTTCGTTCAAGGGGAAACTAACAGAAGAAGTTTTCAGGATCTTCCAGGCCAAACACTTCCATTGTAGTGTGTACCATCCCCAAGGGAACGGCCAAGTGGAAAGATTTAATGGCACATTGATGTCAATCCTGAGAAAGTTGGCACACGAAAAACCAGATACATGGGACCAGTACCTTCACGCCGCCCTCTTTGCTTATCGGGAGGTACCCCATAGTTCAACCGGTATGGCCCCGGCAACATTATTGTTTGGAAGGCCAATAAAAGGTCCACTCGAAGCTCTGTTAAGAACGTGGACTGATGAAAAGGCAGAGGAAAATATTACATCCTCATACCAATATGTGAATGAGCTGACCACTCGTTTAAAAACTGGCTGGAAACTTGCCAATGAAAATTTGAAACAAGCCAGGAAGAAACATGCTGCCTATTATAACAGGAAAGCTAAAGACAGAGATTTGGCTGTGGGAGAGAAGGTACTGCTTCTTCTCCCCGGTAGTCAGAATAAGTTACAAATTGGATGGCAAGGTCCATATACAGTTCTAGAGAAGGTGTCTAGAACCAATTATAAGATAGATAAGAAGGGGAAAGAAAAAATCTATCATGTGAATCTCCTGAAGAAATATTTGGAAAGAGAAAATCAGGAAGAGACACACTTTTTGACCTTGTCCATTGCCATGGAAATGAAAAAGGAACCACTTTCATCATTTGAATATCCATTACATCCCTGTGAGACAGCGGCACAGGTGAAAATCAGTACACATTTAACGAAAAATCAGAAAGAGAGAGTGCAACAGGTTCTAGATAATCATGCAGAGGTGTTAACAGACCGACCGGGGCATACAAACTTATTGGAATATGATATGAAACTGATAGACCCCACACCTGTCTGTATGAAACCCTATTCGATTCCTTTTGCTAAGGAGAAAGCTTTGAAGGAAGAGATAGACTATTTGTTGAAGGAAGGAATTATTTCACACAGTGAATCCTCGTATAGTTCCAGTGTTGTACTTTTAAGGAAACCCTCTGGAGAACATAGACTCTGTATAGATTACAGGAGACTGAATGCTATTACAGAAGGACAGGTGGATCCATTGCCGGATACAAATCAGTTGTTTGCCAGGCTAAATAAAGCTAAATATTTCTCAAAAGTGGATCTGAGTAAAGGATACTATCAGATTCCAGTAAAGCCTGAGGTTAGACCATACCTAGCGTTTAGTACCTCAGAGGGACACTATGAGTTTAACAGATTGCCATTTGGATTGAAGAATGCACCTAGTGTCTTCTCTAGAATGATGAGAAAATTATTGGACCCTCTGAATAACCCATGCATCACAAATTTCATGGATGATATCCTTATAGCAACAGAAACATTTGAGGAACACATTGACTCTCTGAACATGCTGTTTAATCGACTTAGAGAAGCGAATTTAACAGCCCGACCAACCAAATGTTGTGTTGGATGTAAAGAATTAGAGTTCTTGGGACACACAGTTCATCAGGGAAACATGACCCCTGACCCCAAGAATTTAGAGAAACTAAAGAAAGCCCCAAGACCACAAACCAAGAAAGACGTGAGATCCTTTGTCTCATTATGTGGTTTCTACCAAAAGTATATCTTACTTACTTAGTCGTTCCCCTTCTACCGTGAGGTGTAGAGGTTTGGAAGAGAGAGCGCCAGACTATCCTATCGGCTGTCTTCCTCCTGGCCTGGTTCCATTCTAGTCCTCGATCCTTCAAAGATTGTCTAATGTTGTCCTCCCAGCGGACTCTGGTCGTCCTCGGGGTCTGGATCCTTGGCTCTTTGTTTCCCATGCTTGTCGTGGTATCCGATCTTCTCCCATTCTGCAGACATGGCCAAACCATCTTAATTGGGACTGTTCTACTTGGGTCTGCAGGAGGTAGGATTTAAGGCCTTGACGTATCGTCTGGTTGCGTTCCATGTCTCTTCTTGTTACTTCAACCACCTTCCTCAGATACCTCATTTCTGAGGTTTGGATCTGGCTTTTATGGGTTGTAGTCATTGCCCATGACTCGCATCCATATGTCAAGATCGGGACATAGGCGGAGCGGTATACAGCCATCTTCGTTTTCTTACCAACCTCTCTCTTGCTGAGGAATCCTAGATTTATGGCCTGAAAAAGTCTCCCAGCTGCTGCTTTTCGAGTGGCCAACTCTTCTTTGATGCCTCCCTTTCGGTCTATAATAGCTCCGAGGTATTTAAAGTGGTCGACCTGCTCCAGGACCTGTTCTCCCAGCTTAAACTGATGTTTTCTTTCTTCTCGTGATATCACCATGGATTTTGTTTTAGAGCTGCTTATGACCATCCCTCTCTTCTCCAGCTCTTCCTTCCAGACTTGCAGGTTGGATTGGAGATGTGCCTCTGATTTAGCAATCAGGGCAACATCATCAGCAAATGCCAGCTCCGAAATATAGACCTGTCTCATCTTCCAGTACCCCACTGAATACTTTCTTGTTCTCTCCTTACATGCCTTGATGACATCATCCATAAGGAGTATGAAGAGGTAAGGTGATAGGATATCACCTTGTCTTACACCAGTGGTGGTCCTGAACTCTTCCGACTTATGGTTTGCTGTCCTCACATAATTTCTGCACGACTTGTAGAAGCTCTGTATAGCATGAATCAGAGGTGCTGGAATATTCTTCCTTGCCAAACAGTCCCAAAGTTTGCTCCAGGGGACCCTGTCAAACGCCTTTTCCAGATCTATGAAACAAAGATGCATCTCACTCTTATACTCAAGGGCCTTTTCACTCAGCTGCCTGAGTGTGAAGATTAGGTCTTGAGTACTTCGGTTTGCTCGGAATCCGCACTGGACCTCATCCAATTGTGGCTCAGCTAGGCGTCGGAGTCTCTGCTCTAGGATTCTAGAGTAGATTTTACCAGGGACACTGAGAAGGGATATGCCTCTATGGTTTCCACACTGTCGATTGTCACCCTTTTTGAAAATTGGTGTTATGATGGCAATCTCCCAATCCTTTGGTATGGTCTTGTTGTACCACGCTGCCTGTAAAACCCTTAAGAGTAATAGGTCACCTGATGCTCCCATGAACTTAACCATTTCTGGTGTTATACCATCATGCCCTGCTGCTTTGCCCATCTTGATTTTCTCCAGTGCTGCCTTCAGTTCTTCCATCTTTATGTCATCTTCACCTTCATTGGTTTTCTCTTCTGTGCTAGTGTTTATCATTTCTGATGCTTCACCATACTCACCATCCAGGAGTTCTGAGAAATATTCTTTCCATCTTCCCATTACTTCCTTCGGGGCAGAAAGCAATTTGCCTTGCTTGTCCTTTATAAATTTGAGAGGGCATTGTTTTTCCTTCCTCATGTTCTTTAGGGTCTTATAGAACAATTTCTGGTTTTCTTGTGCATCTTTTTCTAGCTTTTCTCCAAATTCTTCCCAGGACTTCTGTTTTGCTGCTAGCACTTTGTTCTTTGCTTCTGTTCTTAGTGTCACATATTCTCTATATTTTTCCATTTGTCCTGTTGTGTTTTTAGCTCCTAAGTATTGTTTCCATGCCATTTTCTTTTCTCTTATTTTCTCTTTGACTTCCTCTGTCCACCAAGGTGTCCTCTTTCTCTTGTTCCCAAGTCGGACTTCACCGCATGCTTCTGCAGCAGCTGTCTTTATGATATCCTTGAATTTATTCCAGAGGGTTTCCAAGTCATCAGGTCGTTCTTCTGTGTTGCTCACCGCTGCAGCAATAAGCCCCTGATATCTGGTCTTAATTTCTGGCTCTCTCAGCTTGTAGGTCCTAATGCTCATTTCTCCTGCTCGTTTACTTGGTTTCTTGTGTGATGTTGGACAGTTCCTAGGCTGAGCAACTCTTTCAGTTGTTCTTTTGATTGTTAGCAGGTAGTGATCACTTCCAATCTCTGGCCCCCTCCAGACTCTAGCATCTCGGACATATTTGAATGAGCTTCTCCGAACAATGCCATAGTCGATCACTGACTTCTCATTCTTTGTTGGTTCACATCTAGTGTATGCATGTATGCGCTTATGGGGAAACTTTGTGTTTGTAATGATCAGATTCTGCTCACTGCAGAATCTAAGGAGTCGCTTTCCATTGTCATTGAGAGTATCTTCTCCATATCTTCCGATAACTCCACTCCATCTAGCATGGTCATTTCCAACTCTGGCATTAAAATCTCCGAGCATGATAACTTCATCTAGGCAGTCATCCACTGTCCTTTGAAGCAGCTCGAAGAATTCCTCCTTGACCTCTGCTCTCTCATCCTCATTTGGCCCATACACTATGACCAGGTTGACTATGGTTTCTCCTTCTTTTAGTTTAACAACCATAATGCGCTCCGAGACAAAGTTCCATCCCTTGATACTATCTTTTTGATTTTGGGCCACAATGCAACCCACGCCCCCTTTAGCTCTTTCAGACATGGGTACACCACTGTAGAGCAGCGTGTTGCCATCGAGATCCATGACTCCTTGTCCTTTTTTCTTTGTTTCCGTTATAGCCAGGATTTCTAGTTTTGCTTTCCTCATCTCTTCCATCAGCTCCTCTTCCTTCCCATTTATACTTCTTGTGTTCCAAGTTCCATAAGTCGTAGTCCTTAGTCCGTTCCAGTTCGTCGCCTTTAGAATCAGTCCGGTTTTCTCTCTTGTATTGCTCGTAATCATAGTTTAAGACAAACAGGTGATTGGCCTGTTGTGCCTTTGCATGGTGGAGGGGCTGCCTCCTTACGGCCTCCATGCAGGCCGCCCTCCTCCTTTTTCATCCGGGCTTGGGACCGGCATTGGCGGAGTTCCAAAAGTATATCAAAAACTTTAATTCCATATGTGCACCGTTAACTGATTTGACACGTAAAGGACATCCAGATCGAATTACATGGACTCCACAATGCGAATTCGCTTACCAGGAATTGAAGGAAAAGCTCACAAGTAAACCTATTTTGAAATTACCTGACTTAAGTCAAGAATTCATTGTAAGGACTGATGCCAGTAATATTGGGTTAGGTGCGACTCTGCTACAGAAATCAGATGCATTGGGTGGGGAATTAAGCCCAGTGGCATATGCTAGCAGAAAGTTGAATAAAGCTGAAACCAATTACTCAACTAGCGAAAAAGAATGTCTTGCAGTAATATGGGCGATAAAGAAATTCAATATTTATCTGTATGGGAAGGCATTTAAGTTGCAAATGGATCACAAACCCTTGTCGTTTCTAGCGCAGGCTAGACATGAAAATTCTAGATTACTCCGTTGGTCATTACTGATGCAACCATATGAGTTTAGCATAGAGTATATAAGTGGAAAAACAAATCTGGGAGCGGATTTTTTAAGCCGCCATCCGTGTGATGAGAATCACCCTAAGCCCCAGGAAGGATAATAAATTTCTCCATGTGTATATAGAATTATAGACTGACATATAACGTCTGTTTCAAGTGGGGAGAATTTGTCGTGTGAAATTCTAATCCACATATATAAATTAAAAAGTAAATGTAAAGCCTAACAAATAACTTCAATAAAAGGAAAGAAGAATGGTAAAGAACAGTGCTGTCACAATGACTGTACTCGAAATCCCCCTTGTTTTCTACTTCGTCTGCAAATTGTAACGTTTCACGTTGATAGTAAAAGCCTACTGCATCAATACACGCGTTTCCACAACATAATAAAACGTGTACTGCATTTCTAAGAAAAACCTTGAGATACGCAGGCTGATTAATGACCTAAATTAATACTTCCATTAATTTCATTTTATACACGGCGTGATGAAAAGACAGATGAACTTAGGATAGAGAGAAGGGAGGGCTGAAAGCAGGAACGTTTGCAACACTAAACACGCGTCTCGCGATATACAATTAATGCCACCCACCCCAAGCGAAAGGCCAGAAGCAATACTTTTTTTTCTTCAGATAGACAGTGATAAAAAACACTACCCATACGAGTTAGGTTTAAAAACTAACAAAACGCTTATTGGGAAACATGACATTATACTGGTTTACGTTTGAAAGCATGACAGTACAGCAGACACCATAAAGTTTGGAAGTGAGGAGGTGGCAACAGCACGACTATCCTAGAAGAAAATACATGTTTTGAACGCAGCCACTTAACTCCCTTAAATTTGTATATTTGGGTTCCTTAGGACTTGCTGACAAATAATATGTTAAGTGTTACGCAAATAGTCTAGGAATTACCAAATTATAGCCAAAAGAAATAGTGAGGGTGTCAGACAACACCAAAATCAGAATCGCTCAGTGGCAGATTTTGACACCACCATTGTACGGGAAATAGGTCCCCATGTTAAATCCTATTTGATTGGAGCGCAGTAAATGTAAGGCTAAACACGATTAGTCGGGCTACAAATACTATCTTTTGTTGTTAGGGGAGACGGAAGGAAGGGTACTTTTTTTCAAACGCTTGTGTAAACATGGCTCGATTGGTTAGACCCGCCAATATAGGCAATTAGGAACGTCAGTTCAGTACCACATTTTCAAATAAACTTTCTAAAGAACCAGTGCGTTGAGCGCCAGTGCATATTTTTCTAAATAAAAGCCTGGGACATCGGCAGATCGAAATTATGCTATATTCATTGCCAGTCAACGTAACTGTGTATTATTTCCATGAATTGTGGGACTGTGGTCCTAAAGTTATTGAGCAGCACCTGGTCGGAGCTTTGCTGAATCTAGAGGCTGACAGCATACTCCTGGGTCCAGATAGCGACCAGTGAGGTGTCTCCAGAACACAGGGGAGCAATCGAGCAGAGGAGTCTTTCCTGCCGCCATCACGAAAGTTAAGCCTCTGTGGCCAGAGGAGCTCAACATTATGTGTCCCCTCAAAACTTGACATTATAGTAAAACTGAGGGTCAATACATTGTTTAAATTGATAGGAACGGTGAAGATTCCCCATACTATTTCCAAAATAAACAAACACTTGAAGTCATGATGACAAATAACAACATAGCTTGAAAAACAAAACCAGTATTACCTCATAGTACTACTACACAACTGACACACATAGGATAATACTAATAAAATATGTCACTACAAGGTTCATATTTATAAATTATGTATATATAAATTGTGATTACATTTGATTGTGATTCCTGGTTCACCGTGTAGTTGAATCAGGATATATATTAGTGAAAGTAATTAATACATATATATTTGAACTTTTACCATTGACTCAATTAAGATAGTCTTATAGAGTGTTAAATGTGTGTGAGTGTCACAGTGTTGTCAAGTGTGGTGGAATAAATTAAATTGTTTATCTGTCTGTTGTTGTTGCGACTTACACTTCATCATTTACATAACCCTAGACATTTAACGTAGTCATCACAATATTCCAGAATAATTCTGACTGAGGTATAAATGTGGTAGCAAGTAAGGTTATCTGTAAAACACTACACCTATTAGATACAGATACCTTCACAGCTGATCTCAGTCAGTACACTAAGTCCCCTATAAATATTTATAACATCCCACTTTACCACATGGGACAGGAAGAGTATAAACAGCAACAGGAGAAACAGTACTTGACTCGGGAATAAAGGATGGCCAACACAGTAAAGGCGTAACCATTATCCTGAAGAAGAACATAGAAAGATCATTAATGGAGTGGAAACCAATCAACAATAGATTGATACGAGCAAGACTGAGAGGGAGATTCACTAACATCACCATAATACAATGCTATGCACCAACAAATGACAGTGACAAACAGGACAAAGATGCGTTTTACCAACAATTACAAAAAGAAATGGAGTGTACACCAAGGATTATCTTATCACTGTAATCTCAACGCTAAGGTTCGAATACATAATCTATACAACGGGAAGACATGGCATAGCAAATGAAAATGCTGACAAATTAATAGGCGTTTGTGGCATTAACAACCTTGTCACTGGTGAAACACTTTTTCCGCACAAGGAAATCGACTAATTAACACGGGAGTCTCCAAATGGTCGTGACAGAAACCAGATAGACCACATAATGATCAACAGCAAATGGAAGCATTCTCTGCAAGATGTGAATGTAAGAAGAGGTGCTGATGTGGGAAGTGATCACCACCTAGTACTAGCAAGAATAAAGATGACGATCAGGTCTATTGGGCGAAAAATAACAAAACAGAAAAGATTTGACATTCGTAAATTGAAGGAACTCCTCATGAGAAAAGCATATGTATCTGATATAAAGAAACGTTATCAAATTGCCACGATTCAGGAAGAGACAGCAGTTCAATATGTTGACTAGGCATTCAGCACAATCTCAACAGTATATAGAGAAAGCACCAAAACTTGCTTGGGATTCCGAGAAAGGAAGATACAAGAGTGGATAACAGCAGAAACGTTTTAAACCATTGGGATGAGAAAAATCAAAAGAAAATAGAAGCAAAGTCCCCAAGGCTGAAGGAAATATATAGTCAACTGTACAGTCAGCTGAGCAAGGAGATAAAGCGTCAAACCCGAGCTGACAAAAAGAAATTCATAGATAACCTTGCAAGTCAGACAGAAGAAGCAGCACTGAGGAATGAACTAAGCACAGTGTACAAAAGTAACAAAAGCGATCAGTGGGAAAACGGGTCACAAACAACATGACACTAGTTAGAGGCAAGAACGGAAATCTCATCACCACAGGACAGGATCAAGAAGTCAGATGGGCAGAACGCTTTAGAGAAATACTAAATGAAGTACCCCCAAAGTCAAACTTTCCAGAAGCTAAAAATTATCTAGATATAAATACAGATATTCCATGCAGGGAAGAAATCACAGCTATCAAAAAGTTGAAGAATGGAAAAGCTCCTGGCCATGACAACCTAAATGCTGCGTACACATTTTTGGCGCGGAACTAATTTAAAACAGATCCTGTATTAGCAGCAGAGCTATTAGACCCACTATTTCCAGCCATCTGGCAAACACAAACAACACCAGTGGAATAGAACCAAAGAAATAATTGTTAAATTGCTAAAGAATAGTGACATCACTGACTGCAACAACTGGAGGGGAATTACTCTCTTATCAGTTCCCAGAAAAATATTGGGCAGAATAATTATTCAAAGAATTTCAAGAGCATAAACTGAGGAAAAAGTAAGCAGGATTCAGAAGAAACAGACAATGTGCAGATCATATATTCACCTTCAGGAACATAATAGAGCAGTGTTCAGACTGGCAGAGGCAGCTGTATATAAATTTTGCTGACTTTTGAAAA
>JAMPIV010020417.1:0-148524 GCA_024509875.1 Oreohelix idahoensis
AACAATCTGAATGATTGTTCATCTTTTTAAAGAAGTTATGAGAATGGGTGGAGTTTGAAGTGTGCCTAAAATACTTTTCAATAGTGCTGCTTTCATGTCAGGCTCAGTATTTAGGGCAGACAGATATTTTGTCTTGGACTCTTCATTTGTCATGAATGATCTGTTAACAATTTTATAGTGTACATTTTATAATCTACAGGGAGATTGAAAAGTCACTCCTAATTTTTTATTTTTTTTTTCACACCTATCCAATCAATTTTATAAAACAAAAATAAAAAAAGAGAATTAACTGCTATTTTATTACATAAAATCCTATGTCACAGTAGCATTACAGCTGGGCATGAGATTCGACCAGTTCAACACATGTCTTCACAGCATGCAGCAGTTTTTGCTGTCTCTCGACCATCTTAGATTTTACTTTAGTTTATTTTGTTGGTGAAAAAAAAATACAGTTTGATCGCAATTAAGTGAGGGTGATACGGGTATTTGGGTGATGGTAACCCACTTTGAATTTAATACGCGTGAACATATTGCGATGCCACCAATGTAAGGGGCTTTGCACTTAAAGCCATTATATTGACCACGATGTTATAGGGTTGACTAGGGATAGTCATGACGTAGTTAGTTGATAGGCTGGGACATGGCAACGCGATTCCTTTACCCTTCTATAGACTGACGTTGAAGAAGTCAGACGCGTTATGAATTGTGCAGTGTTTTCTCTTGGATTGTAAGGCATGGGTCAGCCTTTATTATATATGGATGCTATGATAAGCTATCCTGAATGAATAAGTAATTTATGGATGTATTCCTAGAGTTATAATATCTTCAAACGTCATGATCACTACCGAATGTTCGCCTGTCGACATTGCGTGTAAAAACGTTGATACTTTGATGATTGATGAATGTATAAGGAGACAGTAGTTGGACTGCACTAACGTATGTATTTTAATTATGAGATGACTTGTCTATGAACTGTTTATACTGTCATTTAATATTGAAAGTGTGATGGACTCTCACATGGAATGAGTTGTCACCTTTGTGAATTAAGGTTGATATTTTCTACACTCGGCATTTGCGTAATATTTCAGCACAGATGCTCAAAAAGGCAGACATTATAACATTAAGGCACAAGCATGAAGTTCAAGGAATGAATCAGAGACACCAGATCATGAATTATTACTTTAATAATTGGGCCAGCTAACCAGCGCCTTAATATACGTTACGCCTCTACATGAACACTCTGTAACAGAGGGGTAGGTTCTGAGGACATTGCGTAAAGTCAAAAACGTGTATAGTCAATATAGGTTGGTAGTCCTAATAAGCCCCCCAAAAATTGCTCAGTTTTCCAGTGAAAGCTATTGGACATTATTATTTCACTAGATGGTGTTTGCAAAATTGAATGACTCTTGTTTCAAGGCCATTGTTTACAATTACAGAGTTATATTTTTTTAATTTATATAATTTAAAGCAGAATAACAAGAAAAGTGCTAATAACAGTGAATACACGCAAACTTAAGCTGTAAGAGTCGCAGTATTGAATTACTTCATTGAAAAGGAATACTTTATAACTTACCTACTCAAAACAGGAGCCGGAAGGCAAAATAGAAAGAGAACACAAAACTAAGCTCTACTAAATAAATGTTATAAAATAATGATACATTGAACTACCCATATAGGACTTCCCCTAAGCCTCAGAGTATTGCCTCGTTTTTCAACCAACTGCACAACAATGTAATGCCAATTTGACATCTTGACAACATGTGCAGGTTCTGGGGTAGCTGGTGCTAAACATATGGGCTTATAATTCATTTTGATCAGATTATGTTGGATCTTATGTAATTATCATGGATTTTGGGTAGATTATCATGGATCTAGGGTAAAATATGCTTCTTGCAACAAAATCCTAAGGAATTTTACAGCAGGTGTATTGAATCTTTTGGCATTGTAATGATTTTAGAGTAGGCAGCAGTGGATATTGTGAATTTGGTTTGATTGGCTTTTGATAGATCAAGGCAGATTATTTTATTTACACAGAAGATTTTTAATCATTTGCAGAAGATTATCCTAGGGTATGTTATGATGGATTTTTATGCAGATTTTAGTGATTTCATGGTTAATTTTCGCTAATGTCAAGTCAACTATATTGGTTCTGGAGTAAAACAGCACAACAGCCGACAAATTTTTTTTCCCCTTTTTGTTACTTTAACATAGAGTAATGTTCTGACATTTCAGGTAAGGATTTTTAGTTTAGTTTTAAGAGTTATTCTTCTCGCATTCCACGCATTTCTTATGTGTTTAGGCAATTTTAGTATGCATGTACATACAACTTTGTTGGTACCTATTTTTTATTGATGCTGCTCTATCACATTTGGACATGTGCCTTTATACAACTGATGGACCTTGTGTTGAACAAGATACGCCTAGTCAAAATGATGCAAAATTCCTATTAAAAAGAAAACAATGCTGCTCAGGGATACTTCCTTGTATGGTTATTAGTAAAAGTGATTGGGTTATTTTCACATTTATTAATTTAGCATCTCTAGCACACTAAAATGATAAATGAACTTCCTATATATAGGAATATATATGAATAAGTAACATAATGAAATGGATGCTATTCAGTTGAGTGCTCAGTGGTAATTATGAATGTGTTGTTTGATTGGCACACATTGTCTAATACTAGGTTGCTAGGGTTAAAATCAGTTGCTGCTGTTAGAACTACTCATTATGATTCAGTTCATGGATTTTGGGTAGATTATTATGGATCTAGGATACAATTAGCTGCTTGTATAAAGTTTCTAATGGTTTTACAGTAGATATATTGGTCCTTTTGGTATTGTAATGATTTTAGAGTGGACAGCAGTGGTTCTGGAATATTTGGCTTGATTAGCTTTTGATGATTATGAGCAGATTATGTTATTTATATTGTCTAAAACCAGTTTGCTACAGTATAATATAACCAATGGCTGTTAGCACTGTTCAGTATAATTCAGTTCAGATTTTTTTTCAGCACAACTAGTAGCAATTTCAAGGTAACTCTGCAAGGCATGTTAGTTTCCTTATTTTTACTTTTTTGACTAGGAGTCTTTGCCATAGCACTGTCTAGTTTGTTTGCCAGTTATTTTCGATGCGGTATAATATCTATTTGCACAAGCTAAACAAACCTCCAGAAAAAAGCAGACTTTCAAACCTCTAGTCAATGGAAGTGTGAAAGAGACATGCATGGAAACAGATCAAATATTGACATCTGGATGTAACTCAAGGACAAAAGAAGTTAAAAGAAAAAATCAGGTTCAAGTGATAGATCATGTGATTCTGGATGAGTATGCTATTCATACTATGGACAACAGTGAAATCAAACAATGTACAATGAGGGCAATATTAAAAGAATCACTGCTAACAAAAGTCAAAAGAAGATCAGCATAATTCATATACCATATACTTTAACACATTAACTACCGCAAGCCGCTGTCAGCGGCTCACTAAATAATCACATTTGGACCGCAAGCCGCTCAGAGCGCCAATCTAATTTTTAGTAATAAAACGAATGAAAAATGTACTGAAAAACTTTCTGATCTGGTTCGAGATTTTAAGTTGCCACCGGAAAACAAATTCCCAAAGCATGGTTGTTGTAGAACACCGGAAAATTGATATTATGTTCATATTTTTCAGCGTTTTGGGTTAGTTACCAAATCGTGTAAAACTGTTTACCGTGGCAACTAGTGATAGGACTACAAAAAATGCGTGTACATCTCGTCTAATGGCTGAATAGGATAGAAACGTGTTTCAACAATTGACTGAAAGATCTAGCGATGAGGACAAGAGTGAAAACGGTGTGCACATTGATTGAAATTGTGATTTTGATAGAGATGGGGCGCAAGCAGTTATAATTGTGAAAATATTGCAAGTCCTCGACCATCGGAGGGCCGTTAAATAGCAACAACCTCTATTAGAGTTACAACCGGCATTTATTGTAATAGTACATTCATTTATCTTTAAAATGACGTGTAATTCATAAAAATCTGTAAACAATTATGAAAACTACAGATTACTTTGTGCAAACACCTACAGGATGAAAATGGGAAACAAATTTAATTCGGCCACAGTGTGTTTTTCAATTCGGTAGTTAATGTGTTAAGGAGGGTCTGGAAAACTTGATGACAGTGAGAAAGATAGAGAGTTAAAGAAGCAGAATAAAACAAAAATAGTCAGCCTGGGAAGGCATGACAAAATTGTTGGAAAAGCAGTAAGATATAATGTACTGAGTGATCAAAGGTTATCAGCTGTGTAAGCTAATTTATCTATATGTTTATAACAATATATACAGCTAGCTGAAGTGAAAGAAAATAGAACTTTATAAATTTTCCATAGATATTACAATTTCATAACATTCTGAATATGCTCATATTTCTTCTTTTTTCATTACTTTTTAACCTCAAGGAGTCATTACCAAATATCTGTAAAACATTATGGTTTTCAACATATTAACATTGTTAAAGGGGGTTCGAGTTAGAATTTTAATGGTAAATCTTAGTTCACTATCTTGAGTACCACTTTCCAAAATACTCCTCTAATATTGTTCATACTGAAGCTGAGTTGTGGTGGTTTGTATTTTCCAGTGTTTTGTAAATGCTGCAATTTTATTTATTAGCTTTTACACGATCACTATGACTACGAGTTTAATACTCTGTAATATAAATTTTTCAAGTACCGTTATATTTATATATAAAAATAAATAATGGTGATAATACATGTTTGGGGGAAAATTGTCACAGAAACATTATGACAGTACCAATATTATTACAGCTAGAATTGTGATACTGTTTTAAACAATCATTGTCATGTTAATATTTTTATAATTTATAACTAGTGATCCCAGCCCCTGCAGACCTAAGCAGAACAATCCCAATTACAATGGTTTGACCATGTGTGCAGAAATGGAAAAGATCGGGTACCACGACACATTTGGGAAACCAAGAGCAAGGGATCCAGACCTTCAGGGCGACTCAGAGTTCAATGGGAGGAGAACATTAGACAATCTCTGAAGGACCGAGGACTAGATTGAAACCAGGCCAAGAGGAAGACAGCAGATAGGATAGTATGGCGCTCTCTCTGGCAAACCTCTACACCCCAGGGTAGAAGATGAACGACTAAGTATGTAAGTATAATTAGTGATACACCATGTAAAAGTGTTCATTTGTGTGATTTTGAGATGTATGTGAAATATGGATTTACAGTTCTTGTATGTCTTACTATCCATAAGAGAAGATATTAATCTTACTATTCATTTGTAATACTCTTGCTGAATACAGAATGTGAGACCACTCATTTTATTTTATGTAATTAAAAGAGTTTAAATATATTCTATGGGCTTAAAATTTGTTGTAAAATAATTAGAAGCTGAAGTGAGTTAGTTGGAGAAAGTGACTAAAGCAATTTTGACACATCATCATCTAATCAGCGCAGAGGGGAAGACAGCAAAAAACACATGCATAAAATACAAAGCAAAAATGTGTCAACATCAAGTGCCATACGTGATCATTTCTCTCCACAGCCACCTGTCACTGATGTTTGCCTGTGAGTTCTGCTGGTTACTTCCTCCCATGTCAATTGTCAGTCCATTTCATATTTTCTCTGTCTTCTTTTGCACCTTCTTCCTTCAGTCTTTCCAACTGTTATCAATTGTCTGATTTTCTGCTTCTCAGAAGAAGTTAACACCTTTAAATATCTCGGGTCCACTATATGCAGTGATGGAAGATCAATTAAAGAAATCAAGACAAGACTTGAGATGGCCTCAGCTGCCATGACAAGGTTGAATGTGATCTGGAAAAGTAACATCAGTTTTCCTGTGAAGATCAAATTATACAAATCACTTGTATTATCTATTCTCTTGTATGGGTGTGAGAGCTGGACACTCACTGCAGATACGGAGCGAAGGATTCAGGCTTTCGAGCATAAATGTTATAGAAGAATTTTGCGCATTTGCTATAAAGAGCACAAAACAAATGTCTATGTTAGAGAGAAGATAAACACCTATGCAGGCCACCAAGAACCACTTTTGTCAACAGTGAAACGTCGAAAGCTTGCCTGGTTTGGGCATGTAACTCGTCATGACTCCCTTTCGAAAACGATCCTTCAGGGAACAGTCGAAGGTAAACGGAGAAGAGGAAGGCAGAGAAAATCCTGGGCTGATAACATCAAAGAATGGGCAGGACACGGTTTTTCCACACTTGTACGCATTGCTGAGGATAGAGAGCAGTGGAGGACCCTGTCTGCTGATGCTTCCACCATGGCACCCCTACGACCCATGACGGGTTACGGGCTGAGATGAGATGATGAGAATATGTAATACAAACTCTGATTCACTCATGTCTCTATTGTCTCTCCATGGAGCATGGTTCCACCACTGTAGCTAGTCCCTTTTCAGAAGCCTGCACCAAAATATTCATGTGCTCTTGTGGTAGTGATTTCAATAGCAATTTGTTTTACATGGTGAGGTTGCCAACCTCATGTATAGTCTGATATTCATCTCTGCTAGAGGAAGCAGTAACCATGTTCTGTTTCCTGAGAGACTCTGGAACTATACAGAACACATTCTGGTTGCCTTGACCTTGTAAACAATTCATCTCTTTTCTACAGCCCCCCTTAGGAATTCATAATTACTGTAGATTTCTTAGCTGTCTGTAGTATTTTTTCCTAAGAAACTATGTATTGGTGACTCCCAAAAAGCTGGATATTATAGCATGGGGAAAAGTTAATAACAAAACTAATGAAGAATGTCGAGAAACAATATCTTTTGAGAGACATGATCACCCACCTTTGGGGCACAGCACTTGATAATGATTAAAATTAATCTGTAGTTTAGACCTGTGAAGCTTTTCATATTAATAATACTGGATTAAATATAGCTGTTAGTGTTAATCAAGAGAATAAGTCTGAGAAAGGCTTGCAGAAATATGAGTCAACAAATTTATTCTCTGATGCCTAATCACCTAATCGGACAGATGCTAGAAAGCTTACTTCAGGATAGCAGAATTCAAAGTCAAGGCATTGTGACATACTCAGTTAGAAAGAATGATTGGAACCCGCTCACGAGTGTAAACGTGAGATGGTGACAGAATCGTGCAGCCACTTTATTTAATTAGTTCATTAACTCAAAGATCATTGCACGCAATCTCAAGTAACAAAAAGTACACCTCAATAAGAAGCTTGGCAGACGCTGGAGTTGGTGGTTGCCAACGTCCTTAGAAGAGTCCCCAATGCCATCACAAGAACAACTGTGCTATGGACCCCCGAAGGAAAGTGAAAGAGAGGCCAACCAAAAACAACTGTGTCATTGGTTGCCTTCCCTTTGCTCTGCAGTAGTGGTCCAACAGTGGTCAAAACCTACAGTATATAATGTGGGTCTTCAAAGGTGTCTACCTTCGCACAAGATTACTCTTGGCAGAGTAGTAGATAGAAGGATAATGACGCTTTTACCTCGACGGAGCATTCACAAGATATTTCAGAAGTCAAGAACAATGCTGAAGGAATCTGAGCAAGTTAACTTTGTATCTGACCCCCCGTCTTTTATGAAGATGGGTTATCTTATAATTAGCTCCTTCAAGCCCCCAGCTGATTTAATTCAGTTAATTCTTAATTTAGTATATCTGTTTTAAGTTTATTTAAGAAATTGACTGAGACCCATGGGTGCAGTACATTCAAAATGATTAAATCAACGTTAAATGTGTAAATACACAAATAACAAATTTAATAATCAATTATGTTTAACCATTTAAAAATGAATAACTCTTTTAAAAAAGTAATCATCACAGGGTGATGTTATGGTTTTCGAAAAAATGGACAGTTCACTTAGCAGCTTTTAAGTTTGTACTTAGCTGCCAATAGTTTGATAGTTTCTGCTCCTGCTGATGTTTGGTTCTTTGCAGATAGATGACTGGTTCACTCTTGTCACTAGTCAAGTCTGAAAGTTGTGACACGTTCCAAGAAGTATCAGGGAGTAACCACAAAGCTGGTCCAGCGAGACGCTGAAATGTTAGAGACTAACAGGGTTCGTAGCGACCTGGAAAAACCTTGAAAAACGGAGAAAAAAAATTCCAGGCCTTGAAAAGCCTGGAAAAATGGCTTAAAGCCTTGAATTTCCCGCATCGGACCTGGAAAAAAATTAAAATCGAAAGTTGTCCATTTTTGGTTATTGAATATTGGTGGTATTTTTCGTTAAACTTCAGTTACCGTAAAATTTTTACTTCCCTTTGCGCACTAAATCCATTTCCAGACGTTTTGTGTTTTCGGCGATTTGCGTTAATGATGTGGACGCAGATTTATTTTTAGCGGTCGCGTCTGTTACTCGAAAACTACTGGGAAAAAAATTGATTTATATTCTCAGACCTAAGGGTCTTTTATATTTGGACATGCGCCCTAATATAACCGACTATGTTGAATGGGACGCGCCTCGCCAAAACTTTAAAAAAAAAAAAAACCAAGAACTTGTCTCTACGCATTCAAGTTGTATTAAATCGTTCATTTCAACTGAGGTAAGTAATAAATTCTAGTGGCTGGGAATGTGAAGGTCTGGTGCTGTTCTTACAATGCATATGACTTTTAACAGATGAAAGTCCCCATCGAGGCCAGCTCCTTGACGTGGAGATGGGGCTCAAGTACAGCCATCAGCGGCTGAAAAACCAAGACTGGCCAGGCCCTCCTACACTCGAGCAAGACCACAGTCTGCCCTAGCAAGTCAAGGTGCTGAAGACGGAGGCAACCAGCCAAGAAGCGCACCACAGCAATCAGGATGCCATGCACATGTGCTATGGAAGTATGCCTATATCTGCAAAACGTTATGGCACTCGCCCTGTGACGGACACCCAGGCAGGCGCAGTGCCGGGCCCTCTGCCTCGGAAGGGCCCAACCCCTACTACTGGGGGTCCTTCTCAATTGCCCCGTGGAGCCAGGAGGCATGAGAATAGAGCTACTGGCCAAGCAAAGAAAAGACCATTTAAAATAATGCACTGGAATGCTGAAGGCGACAATAGTAAAAAAAAGACGGCTACAGCAAAAAATTAGAGCTCGAAAATATCTTGAATGAAGAGCAAGTAAATGTATGTTGCTTGCAAGAAACCCACCTCAACAAGGACATAGCCTTCAAAATCAGAGGCTACCAGTGCTACCGATCTGACCGAATAGACAGGCGAAAGGGTGGAATACTGACACTCGTGAGGAATAACATCAGTGTATGTCAGCTTGAAACATATATGGAGGGGGCGGAATACCAGATGCTTCATCTCAGGACAGAAAGTTCAGAATTCCACCTGCTCAACTACTACTGTCCAAGCGACCGCCCACTGGCACTAGATACAATCCCAGCAAAAGAAAGACTGATTGTATGCGGAGACTTCAACAGCCACTCACAGAGCTGGGGCTATGATCACATGGACAGGAGAGGTGAGGAGCTTGAAAACTGGCAGGATGACAATGGGCTTATCCTGATTAACCAGCCAATCGACCCACCAACCTTCTACTCGAGATCATGGCACACCACCTCTACATCAGACCTGGCATTCCACTCACCCAGCCTGAAGTGGAACACCACACGCGTTGTAGGGAAACAACTTGGAGGCAGCGACCACCGGCCAGTCTTCCTAATTGTGGAAAATGAACTTGTCAAGGACAGCAGCACTCTCTCTAGGTGGAACTACAAGAAGGCAGACTGGACAATGTACCAGCACCGTACTAGTATACTGGCTAGAGATCTGACTGTAGACAAAGACATCAATAAGCTAGTCGATGAATTCAGCAGATGCATATTACAGGCTGCTCGTGAAACAATACCTAGAGGGGCTCGTAAGCACTACAAACCATATTGGAATAGTGAACTAGAGCAGCTGCACAACGACGTGGAAACATCTCGAAAGCAGGCAGAGACCAGTCCATGCCAAGAACACCACAATAACTACCAGCAAGCTAAGGCCAAATTTCAAAGGGCCAAGTTGCAGGCCAGGCGAAGAAGCTGGAAGGAGAAAACAGAGTCCTTGAACTTCGAAAGAGATACGAGGAAACTGTGGAAGCTGGTAAAACAACTTAACGATGAAGGTACAGAGAGAAACTCAAGGATTGCTCTGTACAAAGATGGAAACATCCTCATGGGAAAACAGGCAGCTGATCACTTTGCAGACTCCTTTGCTAAAGACAACAACATTGAAGTTAGCCCAGAGAAGCAACAGGAGACTCGTGAGAAACAACAATACGCAGGACGAGATGGAACCATACCTGAAGTTATGGAGGCACCAATCACATTCAGAGAACTGGAGCTTGCAATATCCAAATTGAAAATGAGAAAGTCGCCAGGAGTTGATGGAGTGTCCAATGAAATGATTAAGAATTTGGGAACCGCAGCAAAAACAAAGCTGCTGCAGATCTTCAATATCTGTTGGAACTCAAACAAAGTTCCACAGACCTGGAGGGAAGCAATCATGATACCACTCTTAAAACCAGGAAAAGACAGCTCCACTACCTCCAGCTACAGACCAATCAGCCTTACAAGCTGCCTCTGCAAAACAATGGAACGTATCATCAACCTCAGGCTACAGTGGTACCTTGAAAGTGAAAACCTTCTTGTACCACAGCAGGCGGGCTTTAGGCAGTGTTATTCCACCGAAGATCAGGAAACTTACCTTTCCCAAGAGATTGAGGATGCGTTCCAAGATAAGAAACTGGTACCAGCATCATGGATAGATCTAAGGAAAGCATTTGACAAGGTTTGGAAAGAAGGGCTTCTGAAGAAACTGAGAAATTGTAGAGTGAATGGTAAGATGTACAAATGGGTGAAAGCATACCTGCATAACAGAAGAGCCCGAGTACAACTAGATGGCCTCAAGAGTAAGAAAATTCTACTGCGTCATGGCGTCCCTCAGGGAGGGGTTCTGTCCCCCACACTTTTCCTAGTCTACATCAACGACCTGGTTGCTGAACTACCACATGGAATGAAAGTGGCAATGTACGCTGATGACCTGGTAATATGGTGCACAGATGAGCATGCAACAGTGGCCACCAAACTGCTACAAAGAGCTATAGATGCCTTAACCTCATGGGCAAATAGATGGTGTGTCAGCATCAATACAGACAAGTGCAGCACTACGCTCTTCACCCTCTCTCCCAAACAAAAAGCTGGTGTCATCAAGATAAACGAAGAGCTCCTGAGAGAAGATAAACAACCCACCTATCTCGGAGTTACATTCGATGATAGGCTGACATGGAAGCAGCACATCAACAAAGCAGCAACAAAGGCCAGGAGGAAGTTAGCCATCCTGAGAAAACTAAGTGGAACCACATGGGGAGCCAGCGGGAAAATACTTAGTAAAGTTTACCAGCAGGGCATACGACCACACCTGGAATATGGGTCAGCTGCGTGGTGCCCAGCATCAAACACCACATTACAAGAGCTAGATAAGGTGCAAAACCAGGCGCTTAGGGTCATCACGGGGGCAATGAAATCAACGCCTATAGTGAAGATGGAGAAAATGGGGAGGATACAAGCACTGAGAGAACGCAGAGACACGAAAGTGCTAACACAGGCAGAAAAGTTCCTCTGTATGCCGAGCCATCCAATGAAGGACAGATTCCAAAACCTAGCAATGGGGCGACTGAAAAGAAGCAGCTTTATCCACCAGGCCAAACGATTACGTAGACAAACCTCAGACCTGCCTGAAGTTAACAGCCCCCTAAAGTCTGTGCCAGAACAAACCCCTTGGAGAGAGGAGCATGGGCTACCAGTACACATCCACACAAAAGTGAAAGGAATATTCGACAGGGATGAACAGAACAGCGTGCAACGTAGGACAGTCACTCTCAGTTTCCTGGATGATGAATACCCACAGGACCTCTGGGTCCGAGTATACACGGATGGGTCAGCACAGAATGCAGTAAAGAATGGAGGAGCAGGAGTGTACATAGAATACCCAAACAACACTAGGGATACTGTCAGAGTACCAACGGGGAAATTCTGTAACAACTATGATGCAGAAGTCCAGGCAATCAAGGTGGCAACTGAGAAACTATTGAACACCAATCTCGGTCTACAACCTGTAGTATTCCTGACAGATGCAAGATCAGCACTCCAAGCACTTCAGTCCAGAAAATTGCCAGGCATACAAGCCCTAATTTCTGAACTGTGCAACCAGCGCAGGGTCACCATGCAGTGGATACCGTCTCATTGTGGAATACCAGGAAACGAGAGAGCAGATGGACTGGCTAAAGAAGGTTCTGCAGACGAGCAACTGGATGTACCAGTTACATACCATCAGAAGAAAAAGATGATCAAATCTATCGGAAAGCCACCAACACCAACGCAGGATGACTACTAAGCTATGAACAGATCAGAACAAATAGTCATTCTGCGCCTCAGAACAGGACACAACCGCCTCCGCAGCCACATGTATACATAATTCAAGATTGACAATTCAGCCATGTGTACATGTGGACAGGCACCCCAGACTGCGGAGCACGTACTTCAAGATTGCCCCGAATATGATATATTGAGGCAAACCCACTGGCCCAGAGAAACAACACTGGAAGCAAAACTATATGGACCTCTGTATGAACTACAAAAGACAGTGAAGTTTATACAAGAAACAACATTGCAGATATAGACAATATAGTTCAAGCGAACGAAAGAAGAAGAAGAAGAACAGATGAAAGTCACTTAAATATATGTTAAAGTCAGTTATATAATCGGAACCACCAGGCCTTTACACCCCTCCACTTTATTATTCTTGTTCAGAGTTTCTTCTTGATTATTATTTTATTTTAGAGTATAGGTCTAAGCATAATTGTTATTGTCCCTATTTACAATGATTTGTTAAATATGATGCCACTTTCTCATATCGGCAGTTGTTCGTATTATTTTGAATTGAAAACAATATATATCCTAATTATATCCCAATAGAGGTTGAAAGGGATATTATTCTTCATTAATTAAAAAAAAAGTAATAAATTCATTTATCTCATTTATAAAACATATTTACATAAGTGCAGTTTATAGATAGGCCTACTGCACTTGTGTCTGTAATTTACAATGTAGGCCTATTTACAGTTTTATTTTTAACCATGGCCAAAATTAGTGTTTTAATGAAATTTCTTGGTTTACAAACTGCTTGCGGGAATATGTTTGACACAGTTTAAGATGGTCAGGAATAGAAATTGATGGCGATTCCATATCCTATAGCATACCCTGTTATCAGACCCATATCCCCACTGTTTATTTCACTACATTTTTTGGAAATAAATATATTTTGAATGCTTTTTTATTATATTTATGATGAAAAGACTTATCCTGTTCTACCTCTGAAGGGTTATAGGCTAATTATGATAGGCCTACATGTTTTCAATTCCAGATAACATGAATAACCGCCGATACACGAAAGTGGCATCACATCGGATAAATGAAAATCACCAATATTGTGCATAGGCCTATGTTATTTAAAAAAAAAAAAAAAAATTAAATTTTTTAAAAAATCTAAACAAAGAAATGAAACAAAACCCAACAAAAATAGTAAAGATGTTGGGGGAGTGTCTGAGTGTGTGTGTGTGTGTGTGTGTGTGTGTGTGTGCGCGCGCGCGTGTGTGTGTGTGTGTGTAAAGGCCTGTTGTTTCCGGTTAGATATTTAATAGATTTTGACTTATCATAAGTATTACCCTCCCAATTACTATATATTACCTTTTGTTCTAGTTAAATTTTGTTTGACTATATTATGTATGCGTTTAGAATTTTGACTTGGTAAATATACATAGCTTAGGCCTACTCATAAGTTATTTGTGTGTTCCATTTTTTTTTTTTAAACAGTAAAGAACACAACCCCAAGGAGCAGTTTTTCCCTCAGAAACATCAAAACCATCTAACACTACTCCCTCGGACACGCCAAAATGTCTAACACTACTAGGAGACATACAGATGTGACATCATTTGTGACCAAGGAAGAAACTCTCAGAGCTGAGATTATTTGAACTCTTTTTTTTTTCAGTGAAAAGTCACCATAGTTTTAATTCAAATTTCATACGCAACAAGGGACATATTCTCTTCTGTGGTAGTTTTTATTCAGCCTTCAGCTTTATTTCAAGACCTGAAATTCAGATTGGTGCATTTGGAACAGTAGCTGAAAATAGGAAGCATTTTCCTGTAGCAATGAAGAAAAAATAACTCAAATTGAAAAAGACAAATCATCCTGTGTTTTGTGCGACAGAAGATAAGGCATGCCGACAGTCACCTGGCATGATACGAACAGATTTAACTTTATATCTACTGTTCACTCCAATGATAATATAAACAAGACAGTTAAAAAAACAAATTCTTTAGGGCAGAACAATTCAGAAGCCAGTGCTTGCAGAAAAATACAGCAAAAGTATGGGAGGTGTCGACCACTTCAGCCAACTAGGTGCAAGCTACCCCTACCCACACAGATCCTATTTTTATATCATTTCTTAGTTGAAACTGCCCTGGTCAATGGGCACATAACCTACAACACTGCCAACTCTACAAAAAAAGATCAAAGCAAAGATCAGGATGTATGACTCTTATTGAACCTGCTATTCTTTGACGCAATGTGACACCTTCAAAACCACAGGTCACAACAACACGACTTACTGAGCACCACTTCATTGATAAATATGAAAGGGCAAGGTACAAACCAGACTGTAAAGTATGTAAGGCTGCAGGGAACAGAAACCAGACTTGCATGTACTGCCCAGATTGCAATGTACCTCTATGTCTGGTACCCTGCTTCAAGTTATACCACACAGTCAAGGATTATCAACGATCCAGACAAAGACTTTGCAGAGGCCTACAGCAACAACTTCAACCCCAGTTAATGAAAAAAGCAGCTCAGACTCCAACTAAAGGTACTTAACTACTCAAACATTTAAAAACGCTCATTGTCAGATGCCACAGACACAGAATACATTCAAAAAAGACAAACACGAAAAATACAGTTTTTTTTTTTGCATTTTATTCACAATTTTATTAGCCTTTTTTTTTTTTTTACGTGGTTAATCGTTAAATCAATACGTCAATCAAGCTTATTTTTATTCATTACCATCCATGTCACTAACATTTTATTGCGCTGATGTTGAACAAATTCACTAAAAACTTGGAAAAGATGTCTGTTTTTCAATCTTTTATGAATTTAAAAAAAAAAAAAAAGTTCTTTTTAAAGAAATCTGCAAACACCCTTGGTAATAGGAGACGGTAATGCTCCAGATTGCTGGTCAGCAAAGTGATAATTATATCTGAGAAAATTAGATGAGGAAAATATTAGGGTTTCCCATCCTTGAAAATCACGTGCTGGACCTGGAAAAACCTGGAAAATGCTTGAAGAAATTTGCTATGAACCCTGCTCTAAGACCTGTCTGATGATGGTGTCTAGCGTCGACTTCAGGCCACTTATGCTCTCATTTGTTCCAGATATAGTACCCTCAATTGGTACCACCGACTAGTGTCACAAAAGAAGAGAACAAATACCCTCTTTGAGTACGGTATTGCGTTTTCCTGACACACACCCATGAGCCCCCGTCTTTTCATTCCATCATCCCATCTACCTCAGAACTTTACCCTGTCTGAGAATTAATTTTAATCCCAGTGAGCAGAAAACTTTCATTACATTTAGATTGAATAAGCTTACATTAACCTCTACATTGGTCGAAAAAGTTAACAAATAATAAACATGTACATAATTTCTCTCATCATTCACTCCCTGCTCCAAATGGAACTTGGGACTACCTCTGCTTTTGGTTCTCCATAAGAAACTCACATAAAGCAGTTGCCAGCCTTTGCAGTGGTGGTTCATGAAATCATCATTCTATATACTAAGGTTGCCAGCCTCGTATGACTTGGACATCCACTAGCAATTTTCACAATATTAACTCTTAGTATACGAGCGGCCTTTTAGAAAGGCAGATGATCGATCCCCGTCAATAGCGAAAATGTATAGGTGAATGCATGTTTAAAACCACTGAACAATTTAGTTACGTGCATGATATAGGGGTTTCATTTCTTCACATTTTGATATATAACACTTTATGTTATCTTTATAAATAAATTATTTAGTGCAGATCGATCATCACCCTTTCTAAAAAGCCGCTCGTATACTAAGAGTTAATATTCACATCAATATTATTTCACGTGTTAATAATGCAAAATATAGAATTATAAATGTACAACTTACCCCAAAATCTCTTTTGGGAATACAGACTGGTTTCTGGCTCGGAGAAATAGTTAACGCAACTTGTTTATGATGCCTCTTCCACGTGTTCTGGGGTGTTACTTTACAATAAGTTCCCACTCTGACCTCGTGTTTACATTCCTAGGATTCCGGTTTTCCGTGTTAATAAAGGTAGAGTTTTCCTGGGATATAAGTCCTCAAGATGCTCAAACAAGGTCTGATAAATGGAGTTCTGATCCTATTCTTTACTCTGGCTGGCCTCTTGACGAGATGAATTTCACAGTACTTTACCCTGCAAAAGTGTCATGTTAAATTGCAACTTTCGTATCACGCATGTTGTTGTTTACTATCAGACCATCCTCCAATCAGAAATGTTGTTATGTTTACATTTCGAATGCCGGCCAATAGCTTCAATCATGCGTGGTTTGATGGCGTTTATTCAAATAATTTCCTCACTGGAAAATTCTGCGTGTTATTTATAAGGTCACTTTCCAAATATGGAATTGTTAATCCATCGATTCGCAGTAATGATTGCAACTACAACTCCCTACATTATCACAATTCTGTCCGGAAGCTATTACAACATTCCGTCTTTCAGGTGCAAGTCTGTAATATGTCCGCAGACGGATAATTTATCTCCCCGTACTTGTGCAAACACCATCTCTCGTATGATCATCTGGGCTGTGGCTCTTCATGACAGTAATTAAAAGGTCACACTAGCCATATCAGCGATAAGCGAGCTCGCTTGACCATTTCTGTGTGAATCCGGCACCCAATGTCTGGTACTTAAGAATTTTACCAACATGGCTGTCGGTCAAGATTGCCTCACATGTCTACTCTCTCAGCAGGAATGGTCAGGTAAACAGACATGATGAATAATTACAGGAAGAAATGTAAACAATGACTCGAAAATACCAATACTGTCAGAGAGGAAAAGAAAGCGAACCCAATTATGTGAGAGACCCCTTATCCTTAGATATTTGTTTAATATCTAGCTTTGGGGCACTCACTTGTCCGTGGATTTTGCTGTCCACCGGGTTCTTTCTTTGTTGTAGAGTTTTCCTCTCTTCCCTTATCTCGGTGGCGAGTGACTGAGTTTCTCGCTTGGCAGTGTATGCAATTTTGAATGTACTGACGCACATCTGCCCACCGTCAAGGCCAAAAGTAAACCTCCTTAAAAAAAAATGCGCACTTGTCCGTTGACAGAACAGATTGGTCTATATTCGAAGCAACAACGCATTTGTATTTTTCAAATGTTGATAAAACTGCAATTATATAATAAACTTACTCATTATAAATGTCAGTATTATTTATACAAGGGGATTGACATAAGTCTTGGGCCTGACCATGAAGGACATGTCACAGAGAGCTGAAATTTTGTATAGTCTTTATTCCTTTTCAATATAGCCACCGTCTGAATTGACACACTTCTGCATCTCTGCTTGACCTTGAAAAGACCTTGGGAGTAGAACACCCTATTTTTCAAACTAAACCAGTCATCACATGCCAGTATAACCTCTTCATCGCAGTCAAAGTGATTTCCTTTTAGCTGTTTTTTAAGATTTGGGAATAGAAAAAAGTCTGATAGAGCCAAATCTGGAGAATATGGTGGGTGTGGAAGAATTTCAATATTCAAATCGTTGGCTGCTAGCTGCACAAGCCGTGCTTTTTGAGAGGGCGCGTTGTCTTGAAGCAAAGGAAGATTTTGAGTGCGCGTTATCCCTCGTTTCCTGGTCACAACCTTTCTTAGTTTTGTGAGAAGATCTGCATAGTACTGTCCATTAACTGTGTTGCCACGAGGCAGATAATCTTTCAAAAGGACACCTTTGCCGTCCCAAAAAACAGTCAGCATCACTTTTCCTGCATATTTCTGCGCCCTCGGCTTGACGGGTGTTGGAGAGCCCGGGGTTTTCCATTGCATGCTGGCAATTTTGGATTCGGGGTCATAATGGTGTACCCAAGTTTCATCTACTGTCACCATGGTCTCCAAAAAATGTAGGTGGTTTTCCCTGAAACATCAGAAATTGTATCACAGCTCTGGCCTCCTTCTTTTACATTGTTTTGTCAAATCTTTGGAGCGGCAGATCCGGTCAATAGGGTATATTGCGCCGTGCACCGTAGCTAGAAAACTCATTGAAGAAACAAACGCGTACTTTACACATTCAGTGCAAATATGATGAGCTTTAAATGTGCCAAGTTTCATCTTTCTCATGTGACTCTTTCATGGTCAGGCCCAAGACTTATGTCAATCCCCTTGCAAATGTCAATTGTATTTTAAAAAGAAATCAGTTGATTTCCACCAAGTTTCAAACAATGCGTGTGTGCGTGCGTGCGTGCGTGCGTGCGTGCGTGCATGCATGCATACATACATACATTCTTCTTCCGTCCGTAGCCACCGACCGTCAAAGCAGTCAGTGGCCATTACGCCTAGTGGCGTCTTAGGGCAACAGCAGATAGGTTTTCTTTGCCATTGTTTCCCATCACGCCTAGTGGCGTCTTTAGGGCAACGGCAAATAAACCCATTTGCTGTTGTTTCCGTAATCGAAGTGACTGGCAAACGGGTGATCAGCCCGTTGTGCCCATACATACATACATACAGTTTTATATGTAATCTTGAAACTTGGTGGACATCAACTGGTTTCTTTTTTTTCCCAATATAAAATTTGAAGAAAACAATTTCCGAGTTCAATACTTTACCAACTTCTCCCTACTATCGTTGTCATGAACACGGCGGTTTGCGAGCGACACTTTAGTTCGTTCGTTCGTAACGACACTTTAGTTTTTCCTGACCGCGCTATTTATAGCTATCGTGAAAAGAGGTCACTTATTGGGCTTCTGCAACAGCACTACGCTCGAGCTGTAAGGAGATGTAGACTCACTGATAATTCCTGCCTGACGCAGCTTGTCTATTTCTCCGCGAAGTGCATCAGCTTTAGCGTACGGGATGGGGTAAACTCTGGTTTGAACAGGGGTCTCGTTTGTTAATTTCATATCAAATTCAATGAGATTTGTTCGACCAGGTACATCCGTTAAAACTGCACTGTACTGTTTTAGTAGAGCCCTAGTTTCTGTTTGTTGTTCTGGTGAGAGATTGTCGCCGAACTTGACATCTTTAAAGGATTCTGTGGGTTGCAGTGGATACTCCATGCAACCATCATCATCTTCCTCGTCTTCCGTTGCTATGGCGACAGCCAGGAGATGCTCGGAGGATGGCACCGGTCTTTCCAAATATTTCTTTAGCAGATTTATGTGGAAGACCTTCTCCTTTCCTTTGATGGAGATCTTGTAGTTGGTACGTGAGATCTTTTTAAGGACGGTAAACGGTCCTTGCCATCCGATGCGAAGTTTATTGCTTCCGGTTGGAAGTAGCAATAGGACTTTCTCCCCTGGTTGTAGTTCTCTCTCTTTTGCAGCTTTGTTGTATCTTTTAGTAATTTTAGCGCGGGCTTTCTTAAGGTTGGTAGTAGCTAGATCCCATCCTAGCTTTAGCCTTTCCTTAAGCTCAGATACATACTTGCTTGCAGAGACGACTGTCTCGTCAGCCTTCTGGTCTGTCAGGGACCGAAGTAAGGCTTCTAGTGGCCCCTTAATAGGTCTGCCAAATAAAAGTGTAGCTGGCGCAAAACCCGTAGACGCTTGGGGTACCTCTCGGTAGGCGAATAAGGCAGCCGATATATATTGGTCCCAGTCTTCCTGACCCAGCTTACGTAACATCATGGTGAGGGTACCGTTAAAACGTTCCACGAGCCCATTTCCGGCCGGATGGTAGGGACTTGTGTGGATATGTTTGGCCCTCAAGATCTTAAAGATCTCCTCCATTAACAGGCTACGGAATTGGGATCCATTGTCCGTCAAAACTTGTTGAGGGAATCCCAACCGTGTAAAAATTTGCACAAGGGCTTCTGCGACATGCTTGGAATTAGTGCATGGTAGCGGTACGGCTTCGGCCCACATAGTGCAAGTGTCAACTAAGGTCAGGATGAACCTGTTCCTTCTTTTGGTCTTTTCCAGAGGACCAATAATGTCGACAGCAACCCGTTCAAATGGAGTCCCTACTATTGGCATTTGCCCCATAGGTACTGGGGGTGTCAAGTGCTTGGGTGCTACCCGTTGGCACTGGGCGCAGGATTTCACGTACCTGACAATGTCAGAGTTCATTCCTGGCCACCAATAGTGGTTTTTTATTCGCTGAATAGTGGCGTTTTGTCCCATGTGTCCGCTAAAGGGAAGAGAGTGCCCCATTTCTAAGATCTGGTTTCTGTACTGCGTCGGTACTAGGAGCTGGTTATTCCCCGTGTCCGGGTTGCCCGTTCTACGATACAATACACCATCCTTAGAAAAGATGTCTCCGTTGTGTCTGGGGTCCTTAGCCATGGGCAGTTTTTTAAAGCAGGGCGCCAGAGTAGGGTCCTTTTGTTGCGCCTCCTTCAGTTCATTCGGCAACAAGTTTGGCGCAGGCTCCCTCTCCTTCTTGGCTTGCCCTCTTGTGGTTACCGCTGCCACAATCGGCTCCTTAGGTCTCCCAATGAACACATATCTACATCCCAGGATAACTGGGTAGATCGGATCATCCATTATGGCCGCTTTAATAACTCCTCTGACAAAGTCAGAGTGTATTTCTACCAGTGCGATAGGAAGCGTCCTGGGTGCATCACTCCTGAAAACTCCACTAAGTTTGACGGTTTCCTCTGTCTCCTGACCGGGTTTGACTAGGTGCCTAGCGACAATACAATCAAAACTTAATCCAGTGTCAAAAAGACAAGTAGTAGAGGTACCGTTCAAAATTACAGTTCCTCGAGTTGAGGGTCGGTCCCCCTCAGGTTGAGAATCACTGACATTGACTCTACCTTTCGAGGCTGTATGCAAACATCCAATGCGGTTTGCACCGGTTTGTTTGCCCTGATCAGACGTTCCTGGTGTAGGGGTCTTCCCTTTTCCTTGACCTTGGTGGCCGCGCTGCCACGTAGGCTTGTTGGGTTGATCAGAATTTGTGTTGGGGGGTATCGGGTTTTGTAGAATTTCGATTTTTCCTGGGGAGGTTTCTGGGTATTGTTATCTCGTTGGTTATAATGTTGAGAGGAAGTGGAAGAATAGGATGCCTGCTCTAGATTCTGTTTTCGAGATGGCTCATCGGTGGGTTTACGTTTAGTGCTGGGAAGTTCGGCCATTGCATTGCTATAGCGTTCGGCTTTATTGAGTATGTCTTCAAGCCTGACTGCCCCCTGTTCAGCCAAAAATCTACGAGTTTCATTCGACAAAGTGGATTTTATCTGCTCCACAAGAACAAGTTCGAGGAGTCCCTCATATGAAAGAGGTAGGTCAGATAATTCAATGCACTTTGTCAGATAACCCGTGAGACGTGAAGAGAACTGGGGAAATGTTTCCGTGCTCTCTTTTCGGCTGTTTCTGAACAACTGCAGAAACTTTCGGGCAGTCATCTCAAACTGCTGTAGTAAGGCCTTTTTCAACATGTCGTAATCATGTTGATTCGGTCCCAGCTTTGTGTACACGTCATAAGCATTGCCTTTCAGTGACGTTGAAAGTTTGAGCGCCCAGCGGGTACTCTCTAACCCATAAAGATTCGCGAGTCTCTCGAATTTTTCTAGGTAGCTGTCAATTTTTTCGTTAGGGCTAGGAAAAGATTCTAAAGAAAACGACATAGCAGTTAATTGGGCAGATTGAGTACTGGAGAGGTCCATTGATTGAGACTGGGGCGAAGACGGCTCTCCGTTAGTCGAAGTAGAGGCGCCCCGACTCTCTAGAGCCTTAAGCGCCAGTTGATGCTGTCTTTCCTTGTCTCTCTCTCTCTCTCTCTGCGAGTTTCCATCTCTGCTTCAATTTTCTTCTGTTCCAAAAGACGTTCTTCCGCTTCTTTCTTATCTGCCCTCTCCTGGGCTTCTCTCCTCTCTGTTCTTTCTTTCTCTTCCTTCCTCTCAGCTTCTGCTCTCTGTTGCTCCGCCTTCCTCTCAGCTTCGGCTCTCTGTTGCTCCGCGTCATATATTTCCAATTCCTGGTTAATAAACGCGTTTGCAGCTTCTGCATCTAATCCTGCCTCTTTCGCTTCCAGCCTCAAGATGGACCTCATCTTTATCCTCTCTGCCATTGTTAAAGAATAAGATGAAGTATGCTTAGAGAACTAGTAAGAAGAAACGCGAAAGGGAGGAACTCTGAACCGCTACGAGAAAAAAAAACACAAGTACAAATTTACCTGTGTTACCTCCTACCTGTACTGTGCAAACTTATCGCTGCTATTATCTGGCAATTAAGGCTCTAAACGCAAGCGACTATGCCACTAAATGGTAAGTTACACTGGAAAAGAATCTACTTTTACTAACAGTAGAGAAAAATTTATATTAAAACAATTTAAAAGGAAAAAAAAAATTTCCCCTAAATTTTAAATCTCTGACAACAAACTCCGTCCCTAAAGTCAATTATTGAGATGAGACGTTGTTAACTTAATTTTTAAAAATCAGAACAATCCGTCTTTAGCTAAGCTCAACTCTTTTTGACTTCAAAAACCTTAGTGACTGTAAAACAATCACGCAATCCCAGCAACTTTTATAAAGAAAGAAATATAATTATCTCCGCCAGAGGATAATAAAATAGCAAATATATTTGTTTATCTGTACTTTCTACTGCTGTGGAGAGAAAACAACCTGTAAATATGCTGTGTGGACAACCCAAATACTTAAAGAACGTTTGTCTAGGGGTGTAATTATTTATTTATTTCCCTAATTCACAAAGACAAATCATTCACACTCTACCTAGTTAGACCCAAACTAAATCAGACTCAAAATATCTTTAACCCGGCTATGCGATTGCCTCAAATGTAGCTCAAGATCCCAGAACCAGCCCACAAATATGTGTGCATCAAATGTATCTCAAAATTATCCCAGACGAGCCGGCCAAATATTGTCGTAAATTTATTTTGAGAGAAAAGAGTCGTAGAAATAGTGGTCCGGTTTAGAGTGGAAAATGATGATGGAAAGCTCAGTGATAGAAAATGTAGAGATTTAATAGTTACTTCACAGCGTGCTGGAGGAGAGTAAAGACAGACTTATTTACGACAAATCGTGTCTCTCAATCTTCTCTTTCACTCTCCTGGTCAAACAATTATTTGCCAGTTTTCCAGACTCGCATCTGCGCGCTCACCGATTTGGTGTTTTCAAACACACACACGACGTTGATACAAACTATATTAAACGAATAGGGGAAAAGTTGGGCTTTGGGTATATCCAACACACAGAACTAAATGAGTTTAGGTGATTTTATTCACTTTAAACATCAATCACTAAAAATATCAGATATTACATAAATTATCATAAGTACACAAATGCAAATAACAAGTTTGGGAGGGGGTGAAGAAGATTGGTATCGACTAAGCCCTTCCCGCTCATTAGACAAAGACAAACCCAGTCCAGAGATAGATAATATCAGGAACACGGGTACGTTAACCTAACAGTAAAGTTAATTACTCTGAAAGAGGTGTTACCAAGTTAGGTATAAGTGATAGAAAAAAAAACCTGTTCTTCCCAGCTGTTCTTCCCTTTACTAAGCAAATGGAAAGGAGGTGGTTTTAAACAGAGTTAACAAATTATCAACTATCCCACTTAAAGGAACAATGTAGGGTATACAGAAAAGATATATGTACCAGGTAAGCAAGTTAACAAAATGGTCACACAAAAGAATTAATTTCCTGTCATTCATACACGCGCTAGCAAAGGCCTTCACTCATCTTGCTCTCACTTACCGATTGTGAAAAAATCTTGCACTCCATAGAATAACACAACAGCAGTTACACCTCAACTAAATGTATGAGTGTTTGTTCAAGTTCTAGCCCCAGATTATCGGGTAGGCGGTCAGCACATAAAAGGGTCCCGTAATCGCTGGAAAATGAATCTGTAGTTGTGTCTCTTTTCTTAATAACAGTTTCTATGGGAGGGCACGGTCTCTGATACCGGGGTGAGGATGGTGTGGTCTATTTGACTATGCCGCGGATAATAAAATTCTTACGCGTGCTGGTACACTTTATCCGTGAGGTATGGTTTAAGTCCAGTGAGAAAACTAGTCACATCACTGTTCAGGAAATTATGAATTATCTCTCTGTGTCAGTAAACTAACAAAGCTCGGGCCAGTGTTCTTCTTCCCGTTACGACTTAAGTTGTTTGATGGTGCGTTAAATTTGTCTTTGGGTGTGCTTTCTTTGCTATAAGTTAGATAGCGGAATTCCAAACATAGAATCGCCTCAAAGATTAAAAATTTACACAGTCTCAACAAGTTCTGCGTCAGGGGAACTCTACACACTGTTTATGCTTTGCTTTGCTTAGATTGATTTCTTTATTGCTTTCTTAATGCTGGGATCGCACAGGTTACGATCACTCTGTATGAAAGAAAAAAAAGACATGTAATATACCGAAAACAAATAACCTTCTAAAGCGCGATGAATTTCCCGTTAAGCCTATAATACACTCGAGTATTTAATTATGTATTTAATAAACACTGCGCGAATTCTAGTGGTTAAAAACCCACATCTATAAAACTAGGACTTAACTGAATTTATTAATTATAAATTCCTTCGCGACTTTAAAAGTTAATTTAAGCATCTATTATCTTTTGAAATAATATAATAGATAGATCATTATATTTAAAACTGGAACTCTTGAGATGGTTTAATTAAATAGATTTAAATTAACACAAATCCCTTGAAATAGAATGACTAGACCACTGATCACTTTACACAATATATATTTTACCGCTTTGCACAGAATTAGAAATCACTGCAAATATATATAAAATCCAGGGGAAAATCTATAACAAGATTTCAATAAAGCTAGTGCTTCTGTAAAGGTCTGGCCAGCGAGTGATAACGTGTCTAGTTCTTCATGGTCTATTTAGCTAAAATGAAATGTAAGTTGAGTGGGACATGATAAACTTGACAACTTATTTGATCTCACGAACTTTTGGGGATCTGACCGCCAAATCAAGAGAAGAAGCCGCCCCCTGGTCTTCGTATCCGCTCGCTGCTGCCCGTTTCGCTTTCCCCCGTTCGCTCGGTTCCTCGATTGACACCGAGACGCGAAATTAGCGGCAAGCAACTGCGTCTCGTATCAGGGAAAACTACTGTCTTTGATAGCGCCGATAGTCTCCCCTAAGATCCCTCGGTCTGTCTCTTTGATCTCGTCGCTGTATCCTACATGAGTCCCGGTGGAATGAGTTCTGGCAAACGAAAAGTTACAACAAATGTTCAGGGGTTCTAATGTTATGAAAAGCTAAAGGTCCCTTTAAATCATCCATCATATCAGGGAAAATTCACTTGTCAAACTAGACGTACGTCACATATCTCTTGTGGATTCTCAAATATCTTTGCGTCTTTTGTATCGGCTACCTGTTCTAGAAGTCTGTGGTGTTTCAAAACAATGCCTAATAAAGTATGAAAGTAAGGAGGAGCTACATTTTCAATTTCAATCTCCAAAATTGGTTTGTGTAAACAATTATGGTAACGTGCCACTTGCCTTTTATTCCCTTTCCCATATTTCTTATATCTATTGTAATCTCTTATCAACATGGCCAAACTTCTAGGTTTGCAAGTTGTATGCTCTCTGGATGTCTTTATTTCCTTGTTTTGCTGGAGACACCACAGACATGGGTATGTTCCTTGAGCTCCAGACAACCAAACATTTTCATCAAAAAGTCATAATCCCCGAATAAGAAAACAACAACTTTTTTACCATCCCACTCTAAATCTTTTAGTGACTCTATCTGAGCTTTCCTGCCATTCATAAATATTTCTAAATTATCATATGTATCTCTGACTCTAGCCATTGATAAAAGGATGGTATTAGATTTAGAATTTGGTTTCTCTAAATTTACTACCTGCATTGTAACTTTGAACTGTGAATGAAAGAAGATATACAAACAGTTACTTAGAACTCTTTGGCAGCCGTCGTGTGCACAGGATTGTCTACCAAAGAACACTAATGGAACAGTCCTTATCTCACACACAATAAAAAAAAGACATTCATATTATAAATACAAGAATAGCAAGACTTGAAAGATAGATCAAAGTATGTGGAAGTAATTTATCTATAGCTTTACATGTTTTCTGACGCTTATCATCTCATCTCAACCCATAACCCGTCATGGGTCGTAGGGGTGCCATGGTGGAAGCATCAGCAGACAGGGTCCTCCACTGCTCTCTATTCTCAGCAATGCGTACAAGTGTGGAGAAACCGTGTCCTGCCCATTCTTTGATGATATCAGCCCAGGATTTTCTTTGCCTTCCTCTTCTCCGTTTACCTTCGACTGTTCCCTGGAGGATCGTTTTCGAAAGGGAGTCATGACGAGTTACATGCCCAAACCAGGCAAGCTTTCGACGTTTCACTATTGACAAAAGTGGTTCTTGGTGGCCTGCATAGGTGTTTATCTTCTCTCTAACATAGACATTTGTTTTGTGCTCTTTATAGCAAATGCGCAAAATTCTTCTATAACATTTATGCTCGAAAGCCTGAATCCTTCGCTCCGTATCTGCAGTGAGTGTCCAGCCCTCACACCCATACAAGAGAATAGATAATACAAGTGATTTGTATAATTTGATCTTCACAGGAAAACTGATGTTACTTTTCCAGATCACATTCAACCTTGTCATGGCAGCTGAGGCCATCTCAAGTCTCGTCTTGATTTCTTTATATGATCTTCCATCACTACATATAGTGGACCCGAGATATTTAAAGGTGTTAACTTCTTCTAACGTTTGCCCATTTAACGTAATGTTCGTCGGAACATGTTTCTTATGGCTATTCACCAATATCTTGCTTTTTTCTATATTAATTTCCATCCCATATGTTCTTGTTACTTTCTCCAGTCTAGAGGTAAGGTCTTGAAGTTCTGATTCTGTTCCAGCTATCAGATCAATATCATCAGCAAAACGTAGATTACACAGAGGTCGGCCTCCAATCGATATGGTTGATTTATAATCGTAGAGAGCCTCCTGCATAATATGTTCTAGATATATATTAAAGAGCACTGGTGACAGGATACATCCCTGGCGAACTCCTACAGTTATTTTGAAAAATTCTCCAATGTCATTGCTTGCAAAAACAGCACTGCTTGCGTCTTTGTATACTGCTTCAATGATATCTATGATGTTGGTATCAAAATTGAATTTCCTCATTATTTGCCATAAGCCTTCATGCCAGACTCGATCGAAGGCTTTTGTGAAATCGATGAAGTTATGGTATAAATCATGTTGATGCTGGAGATGTTTTTCGATCAGTAATCTAATATTGAAGATTTGTTCTGAGGTACTTCTTTTTGGTCTAAAGCCAGCCTGTTCCTCTGACAAGATTTCTTCTGATTTCTGTTTTATTCTGTTCAAAAGTATCCTTAACATCACCTTACTTGGATGACTAATAAGGCTAATGGTTCTGTAGTTCTTGCACATTTTTAGATTTCCTTTCTTTGGAAGCGGTATTACTAATGACTGCGTCCATTCTTTTGGCCATTTTTTTGTACTCCATATCTTCTGGCAAATTGTTGTCATGATTTTTACTATATCTGGTCCTCCATATTTCAAAAGCTCTGCTGGGATATTATCCACACCCGGTGACTTCCCTCCTTTCATCGAACATATAGCCTCTTCCACTTCTTCCCGTAGTATTGCTGCATTTCCGAGTTCTCTGTTTTCGCACTTAATGTTGTTTAATATGCCTAAGTCAGTGTCAAGTTTACAGTTATATAATTCTTTACAATATTCTGTCCACCTTCTCATTACAGCTGTTTTTTCATTGAGCAGAGCCCCATTGCTATCTTCTATGACAGTTACCCTGACGCTTATATACGTAGCTAAATATCATTATAAATGAATGAAAATGCAAAAACAGATGGTACTTTACAAAAAGTTATTTTTTTACAACCTTATTTAAGATTTGTGAGTATCAGGAATGCTTTTACAGTGATTTAAATGTTATAAAATCTGGTGACAATATGCTTGTTCTTGTAATGCCAAACTCACAAAACTGACTACCACACATTCTCAAGATATGAAACCAAAAATAAAAGTATGTGGAAATAATCTTTAGCTTCCCTTCGAGAAGTCTATTTAATTATGAACTCATAAGAATGGGCCGATTTTTAGATATTACATTAATAAATTGATTACTTCTGTTATGTCGCTTACTTACTTACTTAGTCGTTCCTCTTCTACCGTGAGGTGTAGAGGTTTGGAAGAGAGAGCGCCAGACTATCCTATCGGCTGTCTTTTTCCTGGCCTGGTTCCATTCTAGTCCTCGGTCCTTCAAAGATTGTCTAATATTGTCCTCCCAGCGGACTCTGGGTCGTCCTGGAGGTCTGGATCCCTGGCTCTTTGTTTCCCATGCTTGTCGTGGTAGCCGATCTTCTCCCATTCTGCAGACATGGCCAAACCATCTTAGTTGGGACTGTTCTATTTGGGTCTGCAGCGGGTGGGATTTTAGGCCTTGACGTATCGTCTGGTTGCGGACCATGTCTCTTCTTGTTACTTCAACCACCTTCCTCAGATACCTCATTTCTGAGGTTTGAATCTGGCTTTTGTGGGTTGTAGTCATTGCCCATGACTCGCATCCATATGTCAAGACTGGGACATAGGTGGAGCGGTATACAGCCATCTTCGTTTTCTTACCAACCTCTTTCTTGCTGAGGAATCCTCGATTTATGGCCTGATAAAGTCTCCCAGCCGCTGCTTTTCGAGTGGCCAACTCTTCTTTGATGCCCCCCCTTTCGGTCTATAATAGCTCCGAGATATTTAAAGTGGTCGACCTGCTCCAGGACCTGTTCTCCCAACTTAATCTGATGTTTTCTTTCTTCTCGTGATATCACCATGGATTTTGTTTTAGAGCTGCTTATGACCATCCCTCTCTTCTCCAGCTCTTCCTTCCAGACTTGCAGGTTGGATTGGAGATGTGTCTCTGATTTAGCAATCAGGACAACATCATCAGCAAATGCTAGCTCTGAAATACAGATCTGTCTCATCTTCCAGTACCCCACTGAATACTTTCTTGTTCTCTCCTTACATGCCTTGATGACATCGTCCATGAGGAGTATGAAAAGACAAGGTACTTCTGTTATGAATTTCCTCAAATGATGACGCTGTTTTCAAAAGTCTGTAACTCCGTCAAATATAATGTAAAACAAATAAAAATGCAATCAAATATAGAACACAAAACAAAGTTATAGTACACAAAAGAATTTTTGTGCTGTGTTTATCCAGAACGAGTGTGTAATGATTTATATAATTACTGATTTTACACACACATCAGCTGATTTTTCCCGCCAAAACTAGCAGTAGGCGTTTACATTGCACAGGAAAATTTATTACCCGGTGTCAGAATTCTGGTCACCGAAACTAAAAGAGCGCTCTGGTATAGAGTACAAACAGCCATGTGAAGCGTAGTAGGGAGCTGAAGTGTACTTTCTTGAGCCAAATGTGGCGCGTTGGCTGCTACGAGCCGGTGTTATTGTAGGATTCTGTGATGTTGTCTTTCCACCTGCCTCTTTTTTTCCCATGCAGTGCTCTAAAACCAGATCTCCTGCTGTCGCCGGCGAGTAGTAGTAGTTTATAGGGTACTATTCTCATAAGATGGAAAAACCCCTTAATTTTATGTCTCTCTATTGGTGACAGTTGGTAAGTCATTGCACTGGTTTTTTGACATACTGTTTTAATCACCTTGCCAAGTCTTTCGTTTTCAGTCAAAATGCTTCCTAGGTATTGGAATATGGAACCTGCTTAGGCCTGTTGTTGACAATGTATGTTAATTTGCCTATTGGGCTGCTAATCTTTTAGTTTCTGTCTTTGGTGTGTTGATCTTCATGTTGTAATAAAGTGCTTCTGATATTTTTTACAATTGGTTTTCTTCCTCATACATTATAGTTTGGTCATCTGCAAAACAGTAACTCATTCAGTGGGTTGCATTATTCACTTTCTGCTTTATCTTCTGGGTTTGCTACTGATGTTATTTAGTCCATATAAACGCTGAATAATAATGGTGATAGTACACAACCTTGTCGAACTCTGTGTGTATATCAAATTTTTCAGTGGTTCGTCATTGTTGCATGTATGGCACAGAGCTTTCAAGTCATCTTATAGCTACCCCTAAGTTTCATAGTCTTCTAGTACTCTCCAATGTTTATGTTATCCTATCTATCAAAATCATTTTCCTGGTACATAAATACTATGTTTAGATGACTGTCATATTCAATTGTTCTTTCAATTAACTGTCTTCAGGTGAAGAAAGCATCAGCATATCCCATTCCTTCCCTGAATCCAAATTGGGCCCCACTCAACTGTGGTTCAGCTCTGTGACTTCTTATTTGCTCAAGCATTTTTGAAAGAATATTTCTCAGAACTCCTTGATGGTGAGCAAGGTCAAGATAAAGAAATTATAACCACTAGCACAGAAGAGAAAACATATGGTGGTGAAGATGACATAAAGATGGAAGAACTGAAGGCAGCACTGGAGAAAATCAAGATGGGCAAAGCAGCAGGGCATGATGGTATAACACCAGAAATGGTTAAGTACATGGGAGCATCAGGCGACCTATTACTCTTAAGGGTCCTACAAGCAGAAGGTGCAACAAGGCCATACCAAAGGATTGGGAGATTGCCATCATAACACCGATTTTCAAAAAGGGTGACAATCGACAATGTGGAAACCACAGAGGCATAACCCTTCTCAGTGTCCCTGGTAAAATCTACTCTAGAATCCTAGAGCAGAGACTCTGATGCCCAGCTGAGCCACAATTGGATGAAGTCCAGTGCGGATTACGAGCAAACCGAAGTACTCAAGACCCAATCTTCACACTCAGGCAGCTGAGTGAAAAGGCCCTTGAGTACAAGTGAGATCCATCTTTGTTTCATAGATCTGGAAAAGGCGTTTGACAGGGTCCCCTGGAGCAAACTTTGGGACTGTTTGGCAAGGAAGAACATTCCAGCACCTCTGATTCATGCTATACAGAGCTTCTATAAGTCTTGCAGAAATTATGTGAGGACAGCAAACTATAAGTCAGAAGAGTTCAGGACCACCACTGGTGTAAGACAAGGTGATATCCTGTCACCTTATCTTTTCATACTCAGGGACGATGTCATCAAGGCATGTAAGGGGAGAAGAAGAAAGTATTCAGTGGGGTACTGGAAGATGAGACAGGTCTGTATTTCAGAGCTAGCATTTGCTGATGATGTTGTCCTGATTGCTAAATCAGAGGCACATCTCCAATCCAACCTGCAAGTCTGGAAGGAAGAGCTGGAGAAGAGAGGGATGGTCATAAGCAGCTCTAAAACAAAATCCATGGTGATATCACGAGAAGAAAGAAGACATCAGATTAAGTTGGGAGAACAGGTCCTGGAGCAGGTCGACCACTTTAAATATCTCGGAGCTATTATAGACCGAAAGGGAGGCATCAAAGAAGAGTTGGCCACTCGAAAAGCAGCGGCTGGGAGACTTTTTCAGGCCATAAATCGAGGATTCCTCAGCAAGAAAGAGGTTGGTAAGAAAACGAAGATGGCTGTATACCGCTCCACCTATGTCCCAGTCTTGACATATGGATGCGAGTCATGGGCAATGACTACAACCCACAAAAGCCAGATCCAAACATCAGAAATGAGGTATCTGAGGAAGGTGGTTGAAGTAACAAGAAGAGACATGGTCCGCAACCAGACGATACGTCAAGGCCTAAAATGCGACCCGCTGCAGACCCAAGTAGAACAGTCCCAACTAAGATGGTTTGGCAATGTCTGCAGAATGGGAGAAGATCGGCTACCGCGACTTACTGGACCTCATCCAATTGTGGCTCCGCTAGGCGTCGGAGTCTGCTCTAGTATTCTAGAGTAGATTTTACCAGGGACACTGAGAAGGGATATGCCTCTATGGTTTCCACACTGTCGATTGTCACCCTTTTTGAAAATTGGTGTTATGATGGCAATCTCCCAATCCTTTGGTATGGTCTTGTTGTACCACGCTGCCTGTAAAACCCTTAAGAGTAATAGGTCGCCTGATGCTCCCATGTACTTAACCATTTCTGGTGTTATGCCCTGCTGCTTTGCCCATCTTGATTTTCTCCAGTGCTGCCTTCAGTTCTTCCATCGTTATGTCATCTTCACCATCATTGGTTTTCTCTTCTGTGCTAGTGGTTATCATTTCTGATGCTTCACCATGCTCACCATCCAGGAGTTCTGAGAAATATTCTTTCCATTACTTCCTTCGGGGCAGTAAGCAATTTGCCTTGCTTGTCCTTTATAAATTTGAGAGGGCATTGTTTTTCCTTCCTCGTGTTCTTTAGGGTCTTATAGAACAATTTCTGGTTTTCTTGTGCATCTTTTTCTAGCTTTTCTCCAAATTCTTCCCAGGACTTCTGTTTTGCTGCTAGCACTTTGTTGTTTGCTTCTGTTCTGAGTGTCACATATTCTCTATATATTTCCATTTGTCCTGTTGTGTTTTTAGCTCCCAAGTATTGTTTCCATGCCATTTTCTTTTCTCTTATTTTCTCTTTGACTTCCTCTGTCCACCAAGGTGTCCTCTTTCTCTTGTTCCCAAGTCGGACTTCACCGCATGCTTCTGCAGCAGCTGTCTTTATGATATCCTTGAATTTAATCCAGAGGGTTTCCAAGTCATCAGGTCGTTCTTCTGTGTTGCTCACCGCTGCAGCAATAAGCCCCTGATATCTGGTCTTAATTTCTGGCTCTCTCAGCTTGTAGGTCCTAATGCTCATTTCTCCCGCTCGTTTACTTGGTTTCTTGCGTGATGTTGGGCAGTTCCTAGGCTGAGCAACTCTTTCAGTTGTTCTTTTGATTGTTAGCAGGTAGTGATCACTTCCAATCTCTGACCCCCTCCAGACTCTAGCATCCCGGACATTTTTGAATGAGCTTCTCCTAACAATGGCATAGTCGATCACTGACTTCTCATTCTTTGTTGGTTCACATCTAGTGTATGCATGTATGCGCTTATGGGGGAACTTTGTGTTTGTAATGATCAGATTCTGCTCACTGCAGAATCTAAGGAGTCGCTTTCCATTGTCATTGAGAGTATCTTCTCCATATCTTCCGATAACTCCACCCCATCTAGCATGGTTATTTCCAACTCTGGCATTAAAATCTCCGAGCATGATAACTTCATCTAGGCAGTCATCCACTGTCCTTTGAAGCAGCTCGAAGAATTCCTCCTTGACCTCTGCTCTCTCATCCTCATTTGGCCCATACACTATGACCAGGTTGACTATGGTTTCTCCTTTTTAGTTTTACAACCATAATGCGCTCCGAGACAAAGTTCCATCCCTTGATACTATCTTTTTGATTTTTGGCCACAATGCAACCCACGCCCCCTTTAGCTCTTTCGGATATGGGTACACCACTGTAGCGCAGCGTGTTGCCATTGAGATCCATGACTCCTTGTCCTTTTTTCTTTGTTTCATTATAGCCAGGATTTATAGTTTTGCTTTCCTCATCTCTTCCACCAGCTCCTCTTCCTTCCCATTTATACTTCTTGTGTTCCAAGTTCCATAAGTCGTAGTCCGTTCCAGTTCGTCGCCTTTAGAATCAGTCCGGTTGTCTCTCTTACGTTTCGCATAATCAGGTTTTAAGACAAACAGGTGATTGGCCTGTTGTGCCTTTGCATGGTGGAACGGCTGCCTCCTTACGGCCTCCATGCAGGCCGCCCTCCTCCTTTTTCATCCGGGCTTGGGACCGGCATAGGCGGAGTTTGGATTGAATATAAAATAAATAAAACTGGGCAGTGGAGCAGGCAAGATTTTCTGTTCTTCGACTCCTCCAAAACCTTTTGCTCTGTGCTCCAGACTCAGTGACAAAGCCCTGAATTAAACACCATTTCTTTCAAAACGGGGGGGGGGGGTTGGGGGGGGGGTTACCGGTCTTTTTAGCAGTAACGTTTTCTGTAATGGGTATCACACCTTAAGTGACAGGAAACCACCAACTGATAATGTTAGTTAATTTTTGTGTGTTTATATATACGCCACACAGGCAAACACTGTAGAAGTACGCTGGTAAATAGGTTAATGTTATGTTCTGAGTACTATGCCTGGAATGTTTGAAGTAAGTGTGTACTGGTGCATTCATTCATCACGGTAACACATATAGGAGTCATGGAGCGTAGAACTACTGTTGACGTTTCATGAACAGTTTATTCACGCTACAACACAAACGATCACATAGACGAAATACAGCATATAGTACAAAGCATCGGGTAAATGAATTCATAAGCTCAACACACCTCACAGAGCTCAGTTACCGCTCATAGTGGCGCACTTCTCATATAAGATTGTGGTAAAGTGGGATGTTATAAGTATTTATAGGGGACTTAGTGTACTGACTGAGATCAGCTGTGAAGGTATCTATATCTAATAAGAGTAGTGTATTATAGATAACCTTACTTGCTACCACATATTTTTACCTCAGTCAGAATTATTCTGGAATATTGTGATGACTACGTTATATGTCTAGGGTATGTATATGATGAAGTGTAAGTCACAACAACAACAGACAGATAAACAATTTAATTTATTCCACCACACTTGACAACACTGTGACACTCACATACATATAACACTCTATGAGAATATCTTAAATGAGTCACTGATAACTTTTCAAATATCAATATGTATTCAGTGCTGTCATTAATGTATATGTGTCCTGATTCAAATACAAAGTGAACCAGGAATCACAATCAATTTTAATTACAAGTTATATGTACAGAATTTATCAATATGAATCTTGTAGTGACATATTTTATTAATATTATCCTATGTGTGTCAGTTGTGTAGTAGTAATATGAGGAATACTGGTTTTGTTTTGTTTTTTTCAAGCTCTGTTGGTATTTGTCATCATGACTTCAATAGTTTGTTTCTGTTGGAACTAGTATTAGAGATGTTCTCAGTTCCTGGCATTAAAACAATTAATTTCCCCTCTTAATTTGATTTTACAATGTCAGTTTAAGCTGGGGGTACATAGTGTTGAGCTCAGCTGGCCACATCAGCTTATCTTTCATGATGGCGGCAGGAAAAGACTCCTCTGCTCGATTACTTCAATGAGTTCTGGAGCCACCTCACTGTTTGCTATAAGGACCAAGGAGTATGCTGTCCGCCTCTGGATTCAGCAAAGCTCTGTCCAAGTGCTGCTCAATAACTTTAAGACCACGGTCCCTGAAACAAGAAGGTTGTACCTCCTACTTCAGAACTAATTTATACTCTAGCTCTACACTGAGCACAATACATAACAAATCTGAGTTCAGAGCGTTAGGCCAACTGTCAGCTTCATCTGAATTACTTTACACCAGTATATTCCTCCTTAATTGTCACTACGCCTCTGCAATTCCAGCATTATTTCTTTCTAGTCAATAATCTAGGTGTCAGTGTACTGCTTGGCAATTCCATGTAGTTTTACTTTCCTCCGACACCTTCTGTTCAGGCTGGAGCACTATAGGCTTTACTTCATGTTCGCTACTGAACCACACATATATACAGACATAATTATCAATCTACATTCAATTTTCATTTAAAAAGATGTCAAATATTTCAAACCTACCACAATTCATGGAAATAATACACAGTGACGTTGAATGGCAATGAATATAGCACAACTCCGATCTGCCGATGTCCCAGGCTTTATTTTAGGAAAAAATATACACTGGTGCTCAACGCACTGTTTCTTAGTAGGTTTATTACAAGATGTGGCCCTGAACAGACGCCCTGAATTGAGTATATTCGCAGCTCTAACCAATCAGGCCATGTTTACCCAATCGTTTGAAAAAAAGTACTTCTACTCCCGTTTCTCCTGACAACGAAAGATAGTATTTATAGTCCGACTAATCGTGTTTAGCCTTACATTTGTTGCGCTCCAATCAAATAGGAGTTAACATGGAGACTCATTTCCCGTACAATGGTGGCCTAAAATTCTGCCACTGAGCGATTCTGATTTTGGTGTTGTCTGACACCCTCACTATTTTATTTTCGCTATAATTTGGTAATTCCTAGACTATTTGCGTAACGTTTAACATATTATTTGTCAGCAAGTCCTAAGGAACCCAAATATACAAATTTAATGGAGCCAATATGCATTTTCCACTAGGATAGTCGCGCTGTTACCACTTCCTCACTTCCAAACTTTAGGGTGTCTGGGTACTGTCATGTTTTCAAACGTAAACCAGTATAATGTCATAATTCCCAATAAGCGTTTTTCAGGATTTTAAAACCTAACTCTGGTATGGGTAGTGTTTTTATCACTGTCGATTTGAAAAAAAGCTAGTGCTTGTGGCCTTACACGCGTGATGGTAGTAATTGTGTATCGCGCGACTCGTGTTAGTATTGCCTGTGCCTGCTTTCTGCCTCTCCCTTCTTTCTATCTTTAGTCCATCTGTCTTTTGTTTTTGGTAACATAGTGTAGAAAAAGTCATGAATGGAATTTTAATTCTAGGTCAACTTGCGTATTTCAAGGTTTTTCTTAGAAATGGAGTACACTTTTTAGTGTGTTTGGGAAACGCGTGTATACTGCAGAAGGCTTTACTATCAACGTGAAACGTTACAATTTGCAGACGAAGTGAAAACAAGGGGGATTTCGAGTACAGTCATTGTGACAGCACTGTTCTTTACCATTCTTCTTTCCTTTTATTAGATTTATTTGTTAGACCTTATATTGTCATTTTAATTTATATATGTGGATTAGAATTTCTCACGACAAATCCTCCCCACTTAAAACAGACGTTATATGTCAGTCTATAATTCTATATACACATAGAGAAATCTCTTATTATTCCTGGGGTTTTGGGGTGATTCTCATCACACGGATGGCGGCTTAAAAAATCCGCTCCCAAATTTGTTTTTCCACTTATATACTCTATGCTAAACTCAAATGGCTGCATCAATAAAGACCAACGGAGTAATCTAGAATTCTCATGTCTAGCCTGTGCTAGAAACGATAAAGGTTTGTGATCCGTTTGCAACTTAAATGCCTTCCCATACAGATAAATATTGAATTTCTTTATCGCCCATATTACTGCAAGACATTCTTTTTCGCTAGTTGAGTAATTGGTTTCAGCTTTATTCAACTTTCTGCTAGCATATGCCACTGGGCTTAATTCCCCATCCAATGCATCTGATTTCTGTAGTAGAGTTGCACCTAACCCAATATTACTGGCATCCGTCCTTACTATGAATTCTTGACTTAAGTCAGGTAATTTCAAAATAGGTTTACTTGTGAGCTTTTCCTTCAATTCTTGGTAAGCCATTTCACATTGTGGTGTCCATGTAATTCGATCTGGATTTCCTTTACGTGTCACATCAGTTACCGGTGCCCATATGGAATTAAAGTTTTTGATATACTTCTGGTAGAAACCACATAATGAGACAAAGGATCTCACGTCTTTCTTGGTTTGTGGTCTCGGGGCTTTCTTTAGTTTCTCTAAATTCTTTGGGTCAGGGGTCATGTTTCCCTGATAAACTGTGTGTCCCAAAAATTCCAATTCTTTACATCCAACGCAACATTTGGTTGGTCGGGCTGTTAAATTCGCTTCCCTAAGTCGATTAAACAGCATGTTCAGTGAGTCAATGTGTTCTTCAAATGTTTCTGTTGCTATAAGGATATCATCCATAAAATTTGTGATACATAGATTATTCAGGGGATCCAATAATTTTCTCATCATTCTAGAGAAGACACTAGGCGCATTCTTCAATCCAAATGGCAATCTATTAAACTCATAGTGTCCTTCTGAGGTACTAAAAGCTAGGTATGGTCTAACCTCAGGCTTTACTGGAATCTGATAGTATCCTTTACTCAGATCCACTTTTGAGAAATATTTAGCTTTATTTAGTCTGGCAAACAGCTGATTTGTATCCGGCAATGGATCCACCTGTCCTTCTGTAATAGCATTCAGTCTCCTGTAATCTATACAGAGTCTATGTTCTCCAGAGGGCTTCCTTAAGAGTACAACACCGGAACTATACGAAGATTCACTGTGTGAAATAATTCCTTCCTTCAACAGATAGTCTATCTCTTCCTTCAAAGCTTTCTCCTTAGCAAACGGAATCGAATATGGTTTCATACAGACAGGTGTGGGGTCTATCAGTTTCATATCATATTCCAATAGGTTTGTATGCCCTGGTCGGTCTGTTAACACCTCTGCATGATTATTTAGAACCTGTTGCACTCTCTCTTTCTGAGTTTTCGTTAAATGTGTACTGATTTTCACCTGTGCTGCTGTCTCACAGGGGTGTAATGGATATTCAAATGATGAAAGTGGTTCCTTTTTCATCTCCATGGCGATGGACAAGGTCAACAAGTGTGTCTCTTCCTGATGTTCTCTTTCCAAATATTTCTTCAGGAGATTCACATGATAGATTTTTTCTTTCCCCTTCTTATCTATCTTATAATTTGTTCTAGACACCTTCTCTAGAACTGTATATGGACCCTGCCATCCAATTTGTAACTTATTCTGACTCCCGGGCAGAAGAAGCAGTACCTTCTCTCCCACAGCCAAATTTCTGTCTTTCGCCTTCCTGTTATAATAGGCAGCATGTTTCTTCCTGGCTTGTTTCAAATTTTCATTGGCAAGTTTCCAGCCAGTTTTTAGCCGAGTGGTCAGCTCATTCACATATTGGTATGAAGATGTAATGTTTTCCTCTGCCTTTTCATCAGTCCACGTTCTTAACAAAGCTACATATGGACCTTTAATTGTGTGGACCTATTTGTCCATGCACCGGTATGGTCTCTTCCACTCGAAGCTTTGTAGTGATGATTTTTCTTCCCAGAATTATCATTCACAAAACGACCGCTACCAATTTTTCTTTTGGGGCTTTCTCCCCACTTAAAATTCTTGATGAGAGATTTCCTCTCTACATCCTCTTCCTCCAGTTTGTTTAAGTCCGATTGAGGGATTTTCGACTTATCCTGGGGTAAGACATCTTTTTGCACTCTCCGCATAGTGGCCATTGTAAAACAGTTAAGTGAAGCTTGTCCGTGAAAAGGGGCTTCCCATTCCATTTGGTCCACTTTATCAAATTTATTTTTCTTTTTATTATCAGGCCTAATTTTGCCCCGTGGCGTGTCCAGGTCCTGATCAATGTTCCCACTTGTGGGTGTTCCCTCATGTGCTATGCTACACCTTTCTACAAAATTCTCAATGTCCCATCTTGCTTTGGGCCAATAATAATTGTGAGCCACCTTTTGAATGATGGTACCTATTTTCTCATGGTCCCCATCTGGTTTCACATGTAGGCTCCTTATTAAGTCTGCCCTATATCTTTTAGGAAGTACCAGCTGTCCCTGACCTTTGGATCTAGCTCCAGTCTTCCTATACATCAACTTGTTTTTCATGTAAAAATCTCCCTTGCCTGGAGTTGTATGACAAGTTGAAAATTTCCTGAAACAAGGCTTGAGTGTTTTATCCCCAGCCTGTGCCTTCCTCATCTCTTCTGGAGTGGTATCTAACATAATATCCTCCTCCTGTCTTGAGGTCGACCTGACCTGAAGGGTGGCCATATACACAGGTTTCCTTCTGCAACGGTCAGTGTCATGATTGTCCATCTGACAATTTTTACACCACCTTTTTCCTTGGTTGAAAGATTTTCTTTCATCATATTTCCTTTCATCGAATTGTGGGGTTTTATTTTTATTTTCATACCGTGGCCTATCAAATTGGTGCTTACCTTTATTTTGATCCCTAGGATCAAATTTATTAAAGTTCTGTGGTGCCCTAAAGTTATCCACGTGTTTCTTTTTATTACCTGTTACCTCTGCTTGAGCTGCTTGATACCTTTCAGCAACATTTAGCAACTCACCCAGCCTCTCTGCACCTTGTTCCATGAGAAACTTTCTCAGGTCTGGAGCCATGGACTCTCTTAGTTGCTCTATAAGGACCATTTCCTTAAGATCTTGGGTTTTCCCCAGAGAAGTCCATTTCTCCAAGTATGTCTCTATTCGTGCAGAGAACTGGTGATAGGTTTCACCTGACAGTAGTTTAGCATTCCTAAATTTTTTCCTATAAAATTCTGCATTCTTTTCATATCTTAACAAAAGAGCCTGCTTTAGCATGTCATAATTTTCCTGATCACCTCTGCTCATTTTGGCAAAAACTTCATAAGCTGCCCCACGAAGTCCCTGAGATAACTTTAAGCTCCACCTTTCTCTCTCTAACCCATATGTGGTAGCTAATAGTTCATACCTATTTAGATAGCTCTCAATATCATCGTCTTTCTCAACAAAATGATCTAAATGAAAATTCATAGCTGAGGTTGAGGCTCCTTGGCTAGCAGTGGCATCAGAGGCAAAGGGACTGGCACCATTTTCAGGAGCATGGCCTTGAAACTCAAACTCCCTTAGTCGTAACTCGTGCTCCCTTTGTAATCTTTTATCTTCTGCTTCCCTTTCTGCAGCTAATCGCTTGTCTTCCCTTTCTGCAGCTAATTTTCTTTCCTCGGCTTCCAATGCTTTAGCCTCTTTGTCAGCCTCAATCTGCAACCTCTTAGCCTCAGCCTCAATCTGCAACCTCTTAATCTCTTTTTCAGCTTCTATTCTCTTATCTTCGGCCAATCTTTCAGATTCTAATTTTCTTTCGGCCTCTTTTTCTAATCTTCTTTCTTCCCGTTCAATATATTTGTCACATTCAGCAGTGACATAAGCAATCATAATTTGCCCGTCCATTCCTAACTCTTTTGCAGTCTGTACAGCAGCAGATCGAAATTTTGCCAGGTCGGCCATTGTCTAACAGATAAATGTCTAAAATATTTAACTAAACAATTTTATCTATGACTAATTAACTCAGGACAACACAGGCACTGTGAGCTCAACCTTATTTATTTTCACCCAAGGATACCTTTTAATTCTTATTATTCCCTGAAGTGAATTACCCCCAATATTTTTAATAGGGAAAGATTCAAAATCCCGAGAGCGAGACCCCAATATATGTGGTAAAGTGGGATGTTATAAATATTTATAGGGGACTTAGTGTACTGACTGAGATCAGCTGTGAAGGTATCTATATCTAATAAGAGTAGTGTATTATAGATAACCTTACTTGCTACCACATATTTTTACCTCAGTCAGAATTATTCTGGAATATTGTGATGACTACGTTATATGTCTAGGGTATGTATATGATGAAGTGTAAGTCACAACAACAACAGACAGATAAACAATTTAATTTATTCCACCACACTTGACAACACTGTGACACTCACATACATATAACACTCTATGAGAATATCTTAAATGAGTCACTGATAACTTTTCAAATATCAATATGTATTCAGTGCTGTCATTAATGTATATGTGTCCTGATTCAAATACAAAGTGAACCAGGAATCACAATCAATTTTAATTACAAGTTATATGTACAGAATTTATCAATATGAATCTTGTAGTGACATATTTTATTAATATTATCCTATGTGTGTCAGTTGTGTAGTAGTAATATGAGGAATACTGGTTTTGTTTTGTTTTTTTCAAGCTCTGTTGGTATTTGTCATCATGACTTCAATAGTTTGTTTCTGTTGGAACTAGTATTAGAGATGTTCTCAGTTCCTGGCATTAAAACAATTAATTTCCCCTCTTAATTTGATTTTACAATGTCAGTTTAAGCTGGGGGTACATAGTGTTGAGCTCAGCTGGCCACATCAGCTTATCTTTCATGATGGCGGCAGGAAAAGACTCCTCTGCTCGATTACTTCAATGAGTTCTGGAGCCACCTCACTGTTTGCTATAAGGACCAAGGAGTATGCTGTCCGCCTCTGGATTCAGCAAAGCTCTGTCCAAGTGCTGCTCAATAACTTTAAGACCACGGTCCCTGAAACAAGAAGGTTGTACCTCCTACTTCAGAACTAATTTATACTCTAGCTCTACACTGAGCACAATACATAACAAACCTGAGTTCAGAGCGTTAGGCCAACTGTCAGCTTCATCTGAATTACTTTACACCAGTATATTCCTCCTTAATTGTCACTACGCCTCTGCAATTCCAGCATTATTTCTTTCTAGTCAATAATCTAGGTGTCAGTGTACTGCTTGGCAATTCCATGTAGTTTTACTTTCCTCCGACACCTTCTGTTCAGGCTGGAGCACTATAGGCTTTACTTCATGTTCGCTACTGAACCACACATATATACAGACATAATTATCAATCTACATTCAATTTTCATTTAAAAAGATGTCAAATATTTCAAACCTACCACAATTCATGGAAATAATACACAGTGACGTTGAATGGCAATGAATATAGCACAACTCCGATCTGCCGATGTCCCAGGCTTTATTTTAGGAAAAAAATATACACTGGTGCTCAACGCACTGTTTCTTAGTAGGTTTATTACAAGATGTGGCCCTGAACAGACGCCCTGAATTGAGTATATTCGCAGCTCTAACCAATCAGGCCATGTTTACCCAATCGTTTGAAAAAAAGTACTTCTACTCCCGTTTCCCCTGACAACGAAAGATAGTATTTATAGTCCGACTAATCGTGTTTAGCCTTACATTTGTTGCGCTCCAATCAAATAGGAGTTAACATGGAGACTCATTTCCCGTACAATGGTGGCCTAAAATTCTGCCACTGAGCGATTCTGATTTTGGTGTTGTCTGACACCCTCACTATTTTATTTTCGCTATAATTTGGTAATTCTTAGACTATTTGCGTAACGTTTAACATATTATTTGTCAGCAAGTCCTAAGGAACCCAAATATACAAATTTAATGGAGCCAATATGCATTTTCCACTAGGATAGTCGCGCTGTTACCACTTCCTCACTTCCAAACTTTAGGGTGTCTGGGTACTGTCATGTTTTCAAACGTAAACCAGTATAATGTCATAATTCCCAATAAGCGTTTCTCAGGATTTTAAAACCTAACTCTGGTATGGGTAGTGTTTTTATCACTGTCGATTTGAAAAAAAGCTAGTGCTTGTGGCCTTACACGCGTGATGGTAGTAATTGTGTATCGCGCGACTCGTGTTAGTATTGCCTGTGCCTGCTTTCTGCCTCTCCCTTCTTTCTATCTTTAGTCCATCTGTCTTTTGTTTTTGGTAACATAGTGTAGAAAAAGACATGAATGGAATTTTAATTCTAGGTCAACTTGCGTATTTCAAGGTTTTTCTTAGAAATGGAGTACACTTTTTAGTGTGTTTGGGAAACGCGTGTATACTGCAGAAGGCTTTACTATCAACGTGAAACGTTACAATTTGCAGACGAAGTGGAAAACAAGGGGGATTTCGAGTACAGTCATTGTGACAGCACTGTTCTTTACCATTCTTCTTTCCTTTTATTAAATTTATTTGTTAGACCTTATATTGTCCTTTTAATTTATATATGTGGATGTAGAATTTCACGACAAAGATACACATTAACAATGTTCCTTAATAAACTGCATCCACCGCAGTAATAAATACGGCCTCATCCAGAAAGACTGCTCACATCGCAGTACTATTAAATTCATCAATACACTGCAGTTAATCAACTACGGCCTGTACAAAATCCTGGCCTTCATTATTCACGCTACCTAATAGCTTCATTAATCTACACACTGCAGTTAATCAAATACGGCCTGTACAAAATCCTGGCCTTCATTATTCACGCTACCTAATAGCTTCATTAATCTACACACTGCAGTTAATCAAATACGGCCTGTACAAAATCCTAGCCTTCATTATTCACGCTACCTAATAGCTTCATTAATCTCCACACTGCAGTTAATCAAATACGGCCTGTACAAAATCCTGGCCTTCATTATTCACGCTACCTAATAGCTTCATTAATCTCCACACTGCAGTTAATATCAAAGTACGTACTATCTCCAAATAATCTAACACATGAAAGAATATTTAATACTGGCCTGTACAAAAGTCTCCATCGAGACACCCATTGCGAAAGAACACTCTAAACCTCTTCACCGAACACTGGTCGGGAACACACACTTAGAGAAAAACCCAGGGTTGACTCACTCCGTCAACGCCTAGAACCCACTGCACGGGATCATCTCTCCCGCTCAAAAAACACGAGACTCCGCTGTTCAACACAGCTCCGTCAATAATCCATTCACGGACTAGCCGCGAGAGCTATTCACAGCTCTACAATACAGAATAACTTCATCTCACCACTCGAAATGATTAGCGCTCACGACGCTCTTTTTTTTCTGACCTACAAGACTTCTCGAACATACGAGGAAATATTCTTAACAATTAAATCAGCTAATAAGTAAACAAGCGACGCAACCCCAAATTCACTCTGACCAACCCAGCATACTAAGGATCACTTCCCTTTGACCAGTGTGAGATTTGTGACATCATACAAAGCGCGCAAGGGGGGGGGGGGGGGGGGAACAGGTAGTTTTCCTGTTCACTACCTATTTTCACCACGACTTCAGCGGAGATCACTCTAATCTCTTGTTGAGGGAAATAGCTCACACGGAGGGGCAGGGTGGGAAAAAGCCCGAGGTGCTTGGGATAACACCCAATTTAACATTCTACTGCCATCATCAGTATGCATAACGAGAACCTGAGCAGACCCTCACTGTCCCGCTAAACCCTCACCAATCGTTATATATTAATTGTTGTTGTTATATACTGTTTTACTATATTCTGTTGTTCTCTAGGTCTGCCTTTTCTCAACACCTGTTCTACAGTTATGAGTGACTTGTAAGCCTGTAAATACGGTAATCTAATATTGGCATCCTCTGTTTTTAATACTTCTTACATTTTATTAGGATAGTGGTCTATGGTTCGATCCCCAGATGAGGCGGAAAATTTTTAGGCCACAAACGGCTCCTGGGTCGACCCAGCCCCAAATGGGTACCAGAGCTACTCTGGGAAGGTTAAGGCGGCCGGCGTGATGCCGACCACATCACCCCTCGTGTGCCGACGGTCAAGATAATATGGGCCTAACACCATATTCCCAATATGCCTCAATAGGCGTGTAACGGGTTCCTTTACCTTTACTTTACCTTACTTACTTAGTCGTTCCCCTTCTACCGTGAGGTGAAGAGGTTTGGAAGAGAGAGCGCCAGACTATTCTATCGGCTGTCTTCCTCCTGGCCTGGCTCCATTCCAGTCCTCGGTCCTCCAAATATTGTCCAATGTTGTCCTCCCAGCGGACTCTGGGTCGTCCTCGGGGTCTGGATCCTTGGCTCTTTGTTTCCCATGCTTGTCGTGGTAGCCGATCTTCTCCCATTCTGCAGACATGGCCAAACCATCTTAGTTGGGACTGTTCTACTTGGGTCTGCAGGGGGTGGGATTTTAGGCCTTGACGTATCGTCTGGTTGCGTACCATGTCTCTTCTTGTTACTTCAACCACCTTCCTCAGATACCTCATTTCTGAGGTTTGGATCTGGCTTTTATGGGTTGTAGTCATTGCCCATGACTCGCATCCATATGTCAAGACTGGGACATAGGTGGAGCGGTATACAGCCATCTTCGTTTTCTTACCAACCTCTCTCTTGCTGAGGAATCCTCGATTTATGGCCTGAAAAAGTCTCCCAGCTGCTGCTTTTCGAGTGGCCAACTCTTCTTTGATGCCTCCCTTTCGGTCTATAATAGCTCCGAGATATTTAAAGTGATCGACCTGCTCTAGGACATGTTCTCCCAACTTAATCTGATGTCTTCTTTCTTCTCGTGATATCACCATGGATTTTGTTTTAGAGCTGCTTATGACCATCCCTCTCTTCTCCAGCTCTTCCTTCCAGACTTGCAGGTTGGATTGGAGATGTGCCTCTGATTTAGCAATCAGGGCAACATCATCAGCAAATGCCAGCTCTGAAATATAGACCTGTCTCATCTTCCAGTACCCCACTGAATACTTTCTTGTTCTCTCCTTACATGCCTTGATGACATCGTCCATAAGGAGTATGAAAAGGTAAGGTGATAGGATATCACCTTGTCTTACACCAGTGGTGGTCCTGAACTCTTCTGACTTATGGTTTGCTGTCCTCACATAATTTCTGCAAGACTTGTAGAAGCTCTGTATAGCATGAATCAGAGGTGCTGGAATATTCTTCCTTGCCAAACAGTCCCAAAGTTTGCTCCAGGGGACCCTGTCAAACGCCTTTTCCAGATCTATGAAACAAAGATGGATCTCACTCTTATACTCAAGGGCCTTTTCACTCAGCTGTCTGAGTGTGAAGATTAGGTCTTGAGTACTTCGGTTTGCTCGGAATCCGCACTGGACCTCATCCAATTGTGGCTCAGCTAGGCGTCGGAGTCTCTGCTCTAGGATTCTAGAGTAGATTTTACCAGGGACACTGAGAAGGGATATGCCTCTATGGTTTCCACACTGTCGATTGTCACCCTTTTTGAAAATTGGTGTTATGATGGCAATCTCCCAATCCTTTGGTATGGTCTTGTTGCACCATGCTGCCTGTAGGACCCTTAAGAGTAATAGGTCGCCTGATGCTCCCATGTACTTAACCATTTCTGGTGTTATACCATCATGCCCTGCTGCTTTGCCCATCTTGATTTTCTCCAGTGCTGCCTTCAGTTCTTCCATCTTTATGTCATCTTCATCACCATTGGTTTCCTCTTCTGTGCTAGTGGTTATCATATCTGATGTTTGACCTTGCTCACCATCAAGGAGTTCTGAGAAATATTCTTTCCATCTTTCCATTACTTCCTTCGGGGCAGTAAGCAATTTGCCTTGCTTGTCCTTTATAAATTTGAGAGGGCATTGTTTTTCCTTCCTCATGTTCTTTAGGGTCTTATAGAACAATTTCTGGTTTTCTTGTGCATCTTTTTCTAGCTTTTCTCCAAATTCTTCCCAGGACTTCTGTTTTGCTGCTAGCACTTTGTTCTTTGCTTCTGTTCTGAGTGTCACATATTCTCTATATTTTTCCATTTGTCCTGTTGTGTTTTTAGCTCCTAAGTATTGTTTCCATGCCATTTTCTTCTCTCTTATTTTCTCTTTGACTTCCTCTGTCCACCAAGGTGTCCTCTTTCTCTGGTTCCCAAGTCGGACTGCACCACATGCTTCTGCAGCAGCTGTCTTTATGATATCCTTGAATTTAATCCAGAGGGTTTCCAAGTCATCAGGTTGTTCTTCTGTGTTGCTCACCGCTGCAGCAATAAGCCCCTGATATCTGGTCTTAATTTCTGGCTCTCTCAGCTTGTAGGTCCTAATGCTCATTTCTCCTGCTCGTTTACTTGGTTTCTTGCGTGATGTTGGGCAGTTCCTAGGCTGAGCAACTCTTTCAGTTGTTCGTTTGATTGTTAGCAGGTAGTGATCACTTCCAATCTCTGGCCCCCTCCAGACTCTTGCATCTCGGACATATTTGAATGAGCTTCTCCGAACAATGGCATAGTCGATCACTGACTTCTCATTCTTTGTTGGTTCACATCTAGTGTATGCATGTATGCGCTTATGGGGGAACTTTGTGTTTGTAATGATCAGATTCTGCTCACTGCAGAATCTAAGGAGTCGCTTTCCATTGTCATTGAGAGTATCTTCTCCATATCTTCCGATAACTCCACCCCATCTAGCATGGTCATTTCCAACTCTGGCATTAAAATCTCCGAGCATGATAACTTCATCTAGGCAGTCATCCACTGTCCTTTGAAGCAGCTCGAAGAATTCCTCCTTGACCTCTGCTCTCTCATCCTCATTTGGCCCATACACTATGACCAGGTTGACTATGGTTTCTCCTTCTTTTAGTTTTACAACCATAATGCGCTCCGAGACAAAGTTCCATCCCTTGATACTATCTTTTTGATTTTGGGCCACAATGCAACCCACACCCCCTTTAGCTCTTTCGGATATGGGTACACCACTGTAGAGCAGCGTGTTGCCATTGAGATCCATGACTCCTTGTCCTTTTTTCTTTGTTTCCGTTATAGCCAGGATTTCTAGTTTTGCTTTCCTCATCTCTTCCACCAGCTCCTCTTCCTTCCCATTTATACTTCTTGTGTTCCATGTTCCATAAGTCGTAGTCCGTAGTCCGTTCCAGTTCGTCGCCTTTAGAATCAGTCCGGTTTTCTCTCTTGTGTTACTCGTAATCGTGGTTTAAAGCAAACAGGTGATTGGCCTGTTGTGCCTTTGCATGGTGGAGGGGCTGCCTCCTTCGGCCTCCATGCAGGCCGCCCTCCTCCTTTTTCATCCGGGCTTGGGACCGGCATAGGCGGAGTTTTTTATTAGGATATGCTCTACATTATTTTCGTGTAGATATTCTGTACAGTAAGATTCTTCTTGAGGAGGATCCCGTTACACGCCCATTTGAGGCATATTGGGAATATGGTGTTAAGCCCATATTTTCTTGACCATCGGCACACTAGGGTTGATGTGGTCAGCATCGCGCCGGCCGCTTTAACCTTCCCAAAGTTGCTCTGGTACCCAATTCATGAGGCTGGGTCGACCCCGGAGCTGTTTGCGTTCTAAAAAATCCCTCCTCAACTGGGGATCGAACCATGGACCACCGAGCTATGAAGCCAGTTTCTTGAGAAAATTTAAAAAAAAAAAGACAAAGTAGCATACTCCGTTCAACCCTTCTTCTTCTTCTTCGATCCTTAACCACCGACCGTCAAAGCAGTCAGTGGCCATCACGCCTAGTGGCGTCTTGTAGAGCAACAACAAATTGATTCCACTTTGCACGGTCGGTGGCCATCCTTCGTACAGTGCCCCAACTCTGGTTCATTCTTTGCATCTCAGCCTCCACAGTCCTCCGCCAAGTTGTTTTTGGTCGGCCTCTCTTTCGCTTTCCTTCAGGGGTCCAAAACATAGCTGTTCTTGTGATGGCATCGGGGTCTCTTCTGAGGACATGACCAACCCAGCTCCAGCGTCTGCCAGCTATGATGGTGTGCATGTCCTCTTGCTTGCTACGAGTAAGCAGATCTTGGTTGGTGATGGTATTCGGCCAAAAGATGCGGTGAATTTTTCTTAGGCATGTTGTGTGAAAAGAGGACAATTTTGACATTTCCTTCTCTGTGACTCTCCAGCATTCCGCACCATAGAGAAGCACAGAAAGCACGCAACTCTGGTATAATCTTAATTTTGTGCTTTATTGGGAGGACTTCCAGATGTTATTTAGGCTAAAGAAGGCTGTTCTTGCCTTATTCATTCTGATGTTGATGTCTTTGCCTGCCCCACCGTCTGGTGTTACTATGCTTCCTAGGTATGTGAAGGTATCTGTCTGTACCAGTTGCTGATTCCTTACTGATATGGGCTCAGGGTTGCTCACATTGAGCGTCATGACCTGACTTCTTTAGATTGATGTTCAAGCCCACCTGCTGGCTAATTTTATTAAGTCTATCCGTTTTTTCCTGGATGTGTTGATGTGAATGTGCCAGCACTGCAATGTCATCTGCATATTCCAGATCTTCCAATGTAGAGAATGTAGTCCATCTTATTTCTCTTGGACTGCCCTCTGTTGTCTGGCGCATCACCCAGTCTATGACTGTTAAAAATAGAGTGGTTGATAAGGGGCATCCCTGTCGTACTCCTGTCTTCACCTCGAAGGTTAGGTTGCTCTGCCCAACACTACACGTAAAGTTGGCATAGAGGCTTTTTATGATTGACACTATGCAGCTTGGAATTCCATAAGCCCTCAGTATTTTCCATAAACTGTCCCTATGTATGCTGTCAAAAGCCTTTTCAAAATCAACAAAATTTATGTAAAGCTGTCTTTGCCATTCTGAGCACTGCTCTATAATGTTCCTGAGAGTGAATATATGGTCTACACATCTTCTGTTCTTTCTAAATCCTGCTTGTTCTTTCCTCAGTTTGTAGTCTACTGCCTTTGAAATTCTCTGTATAATTATCCTGCCTAGTATTTTGCTGGGAACTGAGAGAAGAGTGATTCCTCTCCAATTATTGCAGTCTGCAAGATCTCCCTTCTTGGGCAATTTGACAATTATTCCTTTGTTCCACTCTGATGGTGTTGTCCCCGTTTTCCAGACTTGTGCAAATAGTGGTTCTAATAGTTCTGCTGCTAGCTCAGGGTCTGTCTTAAATAGCTCTGCATTTAAGTTATCATGGCCCGGAGCTTTACCGTTCTTTAACCCTTTGATTGCTGTGATGATTTCTTCTTTTCGTGGAATGTCTGTATTTACATCTAGATCGTTTTCAGCCTCAGGAACATTCAATTGTGTCTCTGGTATTTCCTTGTTCAGAGTTTCTCTGAAGTGCTCTGCCCATCTTGTTTCCTGTCCCTCTGCTGTCTTGATGAGATTTCCTTGCTTATCTCTTACTAATGTAATATTGTTTGCACCTTGTTTTCCGCTGATGAATTTAGTTATTTTGTATACTGTGCTTTGTTCATTTCTCAGTGCTGCCTCTTCTGCCTGTTTTGCAAGATCGTCTAGGAAATTCCTTTTGTTGGCTCGGGTTTGGCGTTTAACTTCCCTGTCCAGCTGACTGTACTGTTCGCTATATAGTTGCTTTAACCTGGGGGACTTCGCTTCTGTTTTCTTTCTTTTCATTTCCTTTCTCATCTTTATGGTGTTTAGTGTTTCTGGTGTTATCCAGTCTTGCTTCTTCCTTTCCTGGAATCCTAAGCATGATTTGCTACTTTCCTTATATATTGTTGAAATGGTGTTGAAATTCTGGTCTATATCATCAGTCAATGTCTTTTCCTGGCTTTTGGCAAATTGATATCGTTTCTTAATGTCGGCCGCAAAAGCTTTTCTGGTAAGGGGGTCCTTCAATTTGCTGATGTCAAACCTTTTCTGTGTAGTTACAGTTGGTCCAGCCCTTCTTAGTTTCACTTTCAGTTTTGCTACTACTAAATGGTGATCACTTCCCACATCTGCACCTCTTCTTACCTTCACATCTTGTAATGCATGTCTCCATCTACCGTTAACCATGATGTGGTCTATCTGGTTTCTGTCCCGACCATTTGGTGATTCCCATGTTAACTTGTGAATTTCCTTATGTGGGAAAAGTGTTCCTCCAATGACCAGGTTGTTAATGCTACAGAAACTTATTAGCTTATCCCCATTTTCGTTTGCTGTTCCGCTGCCGCATTTCCCCATTGTTCTTTCATTATATGTATTGTGTGTACCAACTTTCGCATTGAGGTCTCCCATTACTATAACAAGATCATATCTAGGTGTGTCCTCCATTTCTTTCTGCAGTTGTTGATAGAATTCATCCTTGACCTCCTCATCGCTATCATTCGTTGGTGCGTAGCATTGTATTATTGTAGTGTTGGTGAATCTCCCTCTCAATCTCAATCGTATCAGTCTGTTGTTGATGGGTTTCCATTCCAGTAATGTCCTTTCTATCCCTTTCTGTAGAATAATGGCTACGCCTTCACTGTGCTGTCCATCCTCTCTTCCAGAGTAAAGTACTGTTTCTCCTGTTGCTGTTTTAACTTTTCCTGCCCCTGTCCATCTGCTCTCGCTTATCCCCAGGATGTGTAACCTATAGTTTCTCATTTCTGCCGTGACCTGTCTTAGTTTACCTGTCTCGTACATTGTCCTGACATTCCAAAATCCTATTCTTGTATCCTGTTTTGCGGTCAGGACATCCGTTTTCATGTCAGTGGCTTCCTTTCGGCTTTCACCACTGACAGTCATACGAGCCACAGACTCCGAATGTCCATCCCGCAGCAAAGTTTGTTCATTTGATGTTGTTTCCGTAACTTCATTATTTTTTTTACATAGACAGGGGTGTCAGCCCTATGCTAAAACCCCCAACCTGGAGGACCAGGGTACCAGCTTTTGTCTGACCCCTACCCACACAGACCAGTCCAGCTTGGTTGAACCTACCAGGAGTAAAACTCCCACTGGCATAGCTCTGGGGATTGTCAGGGTACGCAAGCTGCCATACCGCTACAAGGTATAGGTACCATTGATGGCAGTTTGCCAACCTGTACTGTGACTGTAATCGTGATGTCCGAGTGTGCGTCCTTATTAAACCATAGAAACGTCCACAGTCGTCTATGTCATTGACTTCCAGCTGAGTGAGTGTGTGTCAAGTCCATTTGTCAACTCTACAGAACATTCCATCATTCGCGTACCTTGCACTCTCACTCCATGTTTACACAACCCTGCGTCGGTCGAGTTGACCTTTATTTTTCATCACACGCCCAGTCTTCACCTACTTACAACACCCATCATTAACACCACTGATTGTTGGTTTGCTGTACACTACTGAATTTGGGATTGCTACACTGGTGGCCAGATTCCTGGGTCTAACCTTTGCAGAGGACTGATTTGGAAATCGACTACTGATGGTTTCCTGACGCCTCATACGACACTAGCAGTACAACTCTACAGTCGATGTCAGCATGACCTGTCCTGTCAGCGTATGCAGTAACTAGGTCAGCGCTTATTGGCATCTACGTTGTGCAGACATTCCTACACAGAACAGCGCGGAAAGTACAGACATTGTTTATATTAAACAGACATTGCTACATAACAGAATACTGTGGAGACCACTATCTATTGTCGTTGTTGCAGTTCCCTTCAACGGTGGATCTTCTCTACATTAGTATCTAGTGTTGAACTTTAATAGTTTAGGCCAGTATTAATTTATTAAAGTGGCAGGTAATTTTGATTGAACTGTACCATTATATTGTATATCTGAGCCTTTTCTCTGAAACACATTGCATTATATTATATATGCATTTATGCTATATGTATTTATGTTTACATGTTTATATGTGATATTTGTGTATATTTCTGTGGGGGGTTGGTGAGGTGACTAATATAAGATTTCCCAAGTAGCATACGGCTTATATTAGTGGTCTATAGGTGCGAATTCTCTTAATTGAAAATTTACTAGCGACAATTTGTTGCTATTTCTGTTAGTTGTGAAGACGCGTTTTTCTTCGTTGTTTTTGTAATATTTTTTCTGTTCTTTAGTTTTGTTTTGATTTGTTTGTATATTTGTAGGTCTACCCTTTCCTATCATTCAGTTCTATACAATTTTATATTTATACACCGTGGCGTTATTTGTTTTGTTTATTACGGCGCAGTTATCATCACAGGTTCTGTGATTATTTCTTCTGTTTTTCGATTTAACTTATTTGATTTCTGCGAATGTTTTCGTATTGTCCTTCTTGATTGTCCTCCTTGATCGTCCTTTGTGTGTGTTCTTGATTGACATACGTCATATAAAATATATTTGATCATACACTACTAATTGTGTAGTGAACTTATGGGAAAGAATCAACTGATGGTTAATTGCTATTATTAGAGGTATACAGTTGATTACACTGGCTAACAAAAAAAAAATTTTTTTTTTCTTTCTCTAACATTTCTATGTTTTTCTGGTCAATTTTAATGCGCTGTTTTTAAATCTGCAAACCGTTTTTCTCTATCAGGTCGGGATCTCTAGAAATACACAATTGAAGTTTTTTAACAACCCATACAGTATTACAATATCATTCATACAAGAAGTATAACAGTTATGTAGGCTTGAATTTCTTTGCAGTCGACTTTCGTCGGTGAATGGCATGTGGTACATCGCGATGAAGCATCCAACAATAATCGGCAAGCATGGTCACACTCCACCGTCCTTGATATCGTGACTCCATTACGGCGATATCTTGATGGAATCGTTCTCCATGTTCATCGCTGACTTCGCCAAGGTTGTCAGGGAAAAAGTCAAGATGCGAATCGAGCAAATGGATTTTGAGGGACATGTTACAGCCCATAATTCTGTATGCATCTATGCACTGCTTAACAATATGCACATAGTCGACAGATTTGTGATTTCCCAGAAAGTTATCGACGATCGATTTGAATGCCATCCATGCGCGAAGTTCACTACCATGTAACAAGTTCTCGAATTGTTTGTCTGCAATAACTTTCCTAATCTGAGGTCCTACAAAGATACCTTCCTTTATCTTTGCATCGCTAACTTGCGGAAACTTTTCTCGAAGATAAGTGAAAGCTTTGCTCGTTTTATCTAACGCTTTTACGAAATTCTTCATGAGCCCCAACTTTATATGTAACGGTGGTAAAATGATGCTGTCTTTGTTAACTAATGGCTCGTGTATTACATTTTTATGCCCGAGCTGCATACGATCCCTGATAGGCCACACCTTTCTTGCATAATGTTCCTGTCTGTTGCGGCTGTCCCATTCACATAGGAAGCAACAAAATTTAGTATACCCAGTCTGCATGCCCGTGAGAATTGCAATGACCTTTAGGTCTCCACAAATCCGCCATTGGTAGTCATTGTACTTTATTTTTGCCAAAAGTATAGCCATATTGTCATAAGTTTCTTTCATATGAACAGAGTAGGCGACTGGAATTGATGAAAATAAATTTCCGTTATGCAATAACACGGCTTTTAGACTAGTCTTGGAAGAGTCGATGAAAAGTCGCCATTCGTTGACTATGTGCTCATGACCGAGGTGCACCATTAGACCGTTTACATCTTTGCAATAGCAAATGTCATCATCCATCTCAAAGTATTGAACAAGTTCTCTGTGTCTATGACGAAATTTAGATATCGGAGTATTGGGCGCTAAAAGATTCCATTCTTTGAGTCGCGAACCGAGTAATTCCGCTTGTCCTTTGGTAAGAGCGAGATCACGTATTAGATCTGAAAGTTCTGAATGGTTAATTAAGTGAACACCATCATTCACCGGTATATAATCCGAGTCAGAATTAGTTTCTAAAGCAGGTAAACTATCACTTTCTGATGGTTCATTCACGTCCAACGGATATTGTTCTGGTGGAACTGGGATCGGACACGTGATTGGATCATGAGGCACTGGTTTCGAAACCGATTCAATATTTGGATAAACCACAGACTTTCTAGTTTTAAAAGTGAAACCATGGATATTTGTCAAGCAGAAGTAACAATCAGTAGCGTGATTTGTCGGTTCACGCCATATTACTGGCACTCCAAAAGGCATCGACTTATGCTTCGGCGATTTTCGTAACCAACCTGCCAATGTATTTGCACAAGTCGAACAAACTGCATTTGGCTTCCAAGATTTATTTGCATCATCAACTTTCGAATCGAAATAAAGTTCATATGCTTTCTTTAGTAATGGTGTAAAGTTTTTCTGGTGAACACGATCGGTAAAATATCCGCACACGTAACAGAACAGATCAGCCGAATTTCTACAACTTCTAGAAGCCATATTTCGCTCAGAATTATTTCAAAATACAGTAACTATTTGAAAAATAGCGTAACATATGTCATGCATCTTTTAGCAGTATAAAAAGTAGAATTATTTTGCATTTTATTAATTTTTAATAAGTTATATAGTAAAAATGAAACGGAGCAAATAACGGTTTCCCAAAAATATATTTATTCACAAATATCTTAAGAACCCTATGTGATAGAGATAAACGGATTTCAGATTTGAAATCAGCGCAAGAAACTGACCTAAGAACACTTATTCTTATGTAAGAAAGAAAAATGTTGTTTGTCAGTGTTATACAAGACCTTATTTAAAGGCTTGTTGCCCACAGAGATTGGGATATAGAGAGCTGATTATACAAGTTTTGGTTAAAAACTTGCTCCTGTTTGGTTGAAATAAATTTGTTATTTCAGTGATAATAGCCACATATTATTAAATAGTATGGCAACTTTAGACTACTTCATTGAGCAAGGGAGAGCCCTTGGGATGACTCCTGAGGAGTTAAAAGAGTTTGCACTCTCTCATTATGCCAAAGCACAGAAGGATGAAGAGAAAAAAAAAAAGCTGAGGCTGAAGAGAAAAAACTAAAAGCTGAGGAGAAAAAAATGGAATTGGAAGCTGAACAAAAGAAATTGCAGATGCAGGTAGAGGAAAAGTGAATCCAGATGGAAATGGAAAAAGAACAAAAGAGATTAGACAGAGAAGCTGAGGCTGAACAAAAGAGATTAGACAGAGAAGCTGAAGCCGAGGAGAGAAAAGCAAAAAGGGAACATGAAGAAAAACTGTTAGCATTTGAGTTAGAAAAATTAAAATTGACAAATATGGGTATTGCTAATCAGTCAACTGGTAATAATGGTAAACCCTTTACTTACAAGGTCAAGGTACCAGCGTTCAATCCTTCCAGTGATGACATAACATTCTGGCTGGATAGATTTGAACGCTCTTGTCGAGCTCATAATGTGGATAAATCACAATATGCTAACCAGTTATCAGAAAATTTGAAAGGTGATTCTCTGACTAGTTTAAGTTTGGTTGAAGAGACTGACAAGGATAATTATGATGTTATTAGGGAAGCTTTATTGAAAAAATATCAATTAACAGAGGAAGGTTACCGTCTTTTGTTTAAGAAAATGGTACCTGAATCAGGGGTAGAATTCTCAGAATTCATTGCAAGGACACGTCTTACATTTAATCGTTGGATTGAGCTGTCCAAAACAGAAAAGACATATGAAGCCCTTATGGACTTGCTGCTCAGAGACAAGATTATGTCAAGTGTAAATAAACCATTCCTTGAATTCCTACATGAGCGTAAACCCAAGACACTAAAAGAAATGGAAGAATATTGTACCCAATACGTCACGGCACATCCGGACGTAGCTTTTAGCAATGCTAAGTTAAGGAAGGCATGCCAGTTGCTTCAGCAACACCATACAATCCCAATTATTCACACAGATTTCAGGGACCTCAAAACAGATTTGATAAAAAAGGTAACCATAATAGTTACCAAAACCAAGGTAACCAATCATTTCAGGGTTCTTCTTCAAAGAACTGGAGACGACCTGATAGCTCTCGACACAGGGGTGGTCATAATTATAGGAATTTCCGTAGAGGAAGTAATTATAGAAACTATCCAAGTCGTCCATCATGGAGACAACAAGACCATAGTTATAGAGATACTCATTATAATGAATATGATAATGGTAACCATGAGAACTATGACTCAAACCCAAATAGGGGTTACAATAGAGGATACAATAATGATTATAGAGGCAATAATAATCGAGGTAGATCACAATACAAAAAACATAAATCACATTATCAGGCAAACTCTGCACAGCAAGAGTCACATGAAGCCTATAAACAGACTAAAGATAATAATGACGCTAATAATATGGCATGTTCCGCTTTTGATTTTGGGAGAGCATCTCAGTGCCCCCAATGCAAAACATTATTTGAACCAACTACGGTGTCCACTTTAAGTTGTGGCCATCCTCTTCCCGCTCTTCCTGCGTCAGTAGCGCATGATGGAAGAGGTTCTCTCGTCTTACACAAAGGTCTAGTAAATGACAATCCAGTCTCAGTTCTTTTTGATTCTGGATGCACCACAATTGGTGTTAGGCAGTCACTCGTAGATCCTTCTCGTGCCACAGGAAAAGTAGTCAAATGTGTAACATTTGGCGGCACCTTAGAGAAATATTCTACTGCTATCATTAGGATTGCTACTCCTTTCTTTACAGGAGATGTACACGCATGTCTTCTGCCGAATCCGATCGCTGATCTTATCATCGGTCGTATTCACGGAGTCAAAGAATGCACTCCACAACAAATTTCCGTTTGGGAAAAACAAAATATGCAAGCTGCTAATGCTGTAGTCACTAGAGCTCAAGCTCTTAATATGCCTCAAACTTCATCTACTGAAGATAATGAAGTGCATAACCAAGATGATCCCTTGGTAATTTCTCGTGACTCATTTATAAAACAGCAAGAAGATGATCCGACTCTAAAGAAATTCTTCACTCTTGCAACAAAAGGTGATCCAAATAAGGATACAAATCGTAAATCTTGGATTACAATGAAGAATGGCGTACTTGTACGTATGGTGCAAGACTCCACTAAGTCAAGTCATTCTCAGATTCTTGTGCCCAAAAATTTGAGAATTAAAATTTTGCAGCACGCTCACGACTCTCAGTGTGCTGGACATATGGGTTTTTCCCGTACGAAGTCAAGAGTTCTTGCGGCTTTCTTTTGGCCTTTTGTGAACAAGGACATACGGATTTATTGTCGATCTTGTAAAGTATGTCAAGAGGTCAAATCCAAAGGTCCACGCCATGCTGCACCTATTCAGGCTGCAGACATCCCTATTCGACCATTTCAGAAAATGGCGATAGACATCATTGGTCCATTTAAGATCAAATCTGCTAGAGGACATCAGTTTATCTTAACGTGTGTAGACATGTGCACACGTTGGCCAGAGGCTATCCCTCTAAAGAGCATTACTACCGCTGACATTGCAGATGCTCTTTGGCTTATATTTTCTCGGCTGGGATTCCTCGGAGAAATATTATCAGATCATGGCACCCAACTGATATCGGATACCATGTCTCAAGTAATGTCTACTCTACAGATAGAGAGATCTTTGAGTAGCATCTATCATCCTATGTCCAATGGGATGGTCGAGCGACTAAATAGAACACTTAAAAACTTGTTAGGGAAGATAACTGAGGATCATCCTCAAGATTGGGACAGGGTTTTACCCGCGGCCCTCTTCGCTTACAGAGAGGTCCCCAATGAACATACAGGATTTTCTCCCTTTGAACTTGTCTTTGGCGCGCGACCGCGCGGCCCTATGTCTTTGCTTCATGATCTCATAACTGCTGATAATATTACCGATGACACAAAATCTTCTTACGAATATGTCATCGCGCTGAGACAAAAGATTATCGAAGCATGCAAATTGGCAACTTCTTCTTCTGAATTTGCTAAACAGAAGGCAAGGCAATTTGCCAATAAGAAAAGAATCTTACGACAATTTTGTCCTGGTGACAAAGCATTTGTTTTGCTAACTTGTAGGGAAAACAGACTTCTTATTTCTTGGAAAGGTCCGTACGACATAATCTCGAAAATTTCCGATGTTGACAACATTGTCGATATTGATGGAAAGCATAAAACCTTCCACGTCAATATGCTTACGGAATTCCATGAACGTCCTGATTATTTACAGCCTATTTTCCAGACAACGGACGATTCACCAGTCCAACATGGTCATTACTCATCACTGTCCGTAATACAGGATGAGGAAACAAGTTTTTCGGATGTTAATCTTCCGCTTCCGATGATTCCACTTCATTCTAGTGAATCATGGAAAAATGTTACTGTCTCTCCTGATTTATCTCTAGGAGAACAGCGACAAGTTTCGGCCTTATGAACGCACCAGCTACATTCGTACGCATGATGCGTCGAATCCTATCTTATCGGTCAGATGTCATTGCGTACCTAGACGACATCTGTCTTTTCAGCGATACTTGGGAAGATCACTATTCGGGGTTAGTTGAATTACTATCTACTCTACGCGAGTATAACCTGAGAGCGAAACCCTCTAAAGCCTGCATTGGTTTTAGCGAAATTTCTTTCCTAGGCCATCGAGTCGGTCATGGTTTCCTAAAGACAGAGGACCATAATATAACTAAGATACTTAACATCTCTATTCCTAAGACTACAAAGCAAGTGCGAAGTCTATTAGGTCTTATTCAATTTTATGGAAGATTCATTCCGAATCTATCCTCTATCATGGCACCTCTTTCTACACTACTAAAGAAAGGGTCACCTAATATGGTCCACTGGTCACAGGAATGCCAATCCTCTTTGGATAAGATCAGAACTATGTTTTCAACACCACCTATTTTAGTGTTACCTACTACAGATAAGACATTTATTCTTCGTAGTGACGCTTCATCCACTGGGATTGGAGCGGCACTAATGCAAGAGTACTCTGCATCCTGTAATGTATATCTCGAGAAAACTTAATGCTGCAGAAAGGAATTATTCGGTTTTAGACCGTGAACTGTTGGCTATGGTATGGTCAATTCTCAAATTACAAAGATTCCTTCTAGGCTCACATTTTATAGTAGAAACCGATCAGAAAGCTCTTACGGCTATACAGAGTAAGAATTTGAAGAGCTCAAGGTCTACTCGATATGCAATTGCTCTTCAACCTTTTCATTTCTCGGTACGAGCTATCCGTGGATCAGATAATGTGATGGCAGACATCTTGTCTAGATGCCCACATTCTTCTTTCTTCTTCTTCTTCGTTCGCCCTGAAAAGGACGGTGGTTGCGTTGTGTCTGTTTACAACGTAGCTGTGATATCTGCACCTTTCGGTCGACACATCCGACTTCTGCACGGCATTTTTTAGGACCGGGTTTGCCTTCCCATTTCGATCCACACTCGCTCAGCCAGCCTGCACAGCTGCAGACTGTTTCCAGGACCACCACGTGGAGGTGGAGTGCGGTCTTGACCAGCTCTGGTTCGCTGGTCCTGACGCAGGCAGTCAAGCTATGAGTCGCTGACTGCGGTCTCTATTGCTGCGTCTTGAGGTCCCAGATGCCCACATGATTCCACCTAACTGTTAGGTCTTGGACTTCTTAACACATCTAAGTCTATAATAGTTCCTTTCTATATCAAGATAGATATACATTGTAATTTGTAATATAGTGATTGTATCACTACTATCACTACGCTCATGGGTGTATATTCACCGCTGGTCTTTGATGATTTTTCTTCTTTGTAAATCATGTACTTATGGTGCTTAAATATGAAATTGTAATATGAAATTGTTATATGCATTGTGTCATTGCCAGCAGTGTGGGATTCATTGGTGGCACCTCCCTGGAAATATGTATACTTAAGAGAAATGCTTTTTCTGAGATGTTGAGATATATTCTCACAAGTCGATCTATGCTTCGACTTTACCTTAATTTGACATTATAAATTGCTGTTATTTATCATCTGCGCATTATTCGTGCGTTGTGAGCCTATTGTATGTTGCTCTCAGATGAAAAAAAAAATTGCATTTTTTTCCCGGGGGTTGCGGTAGTCTGTTACCAACAGATTACTGGTGGCAATGAATATATATATATATATGTTTGTATACTTGTTATGTTTGGAAATATTTGGTAATAATATTTTGGGTCTAGATTAGAACTCTAGTCAAAGTGCGAATACTCATTTTTTGCTTCGAGTGAAAGTAAATATGTAGTCGCCCCACTTGAATATAGTCAAAAGGATTTTTCTGCGCATGCATCGATTTAGGGGGTCGACGAAGAAGGCTGTCATGTCATGGCTGTTTTTTTGGGCCGGTCGTTTAGAAACGTTGTAGAATGATCTCTGTGAATGATTCTAGGAAGGAGATGGTGTCTCTGCATGATTGTATGATCAGAGATTCTCCTAATGTTCTTTGTTAACGCCAAGGAATGGCGTGCGTTATTCGCTATTGTGTTTATTCCTAAATCAAGGTAAAAACCGACCCTTTTGCTGAACTTTGTGGCTAGGCCTAGATGGCAGATGTATTATCGCACATAGAATTGTTTGAATGCAGATGAAGATGACGTGTAATCCAGCAGCACTGGATTACTTGATGAAGCAGCCTTGTTGATAACAGAATGTATGGAAGCCCTATGAGAACATTTATGCTCGAATTATGAATTAATTCTGATTATCATTTATCATCCTGGGTGAGCGAAGCTCAAGGAGGAAAGCCATTTTGAATTCCCGTCATTGTAAACGGATCATTGTCGGAGAACAGAAAAAGGTCTTATTATCGGACAATGGTACAGAGATCTACATATTATGAAAACCCACTATTGTGGTCTCACATTGGTACTATCAAGTTTTGATAAACTTACGGCTTGTGAAACTTAGCCAAAAGAAGGTTCTGACAGTGAACCATTGTGATGATGTATTTACCTTTACTGACGCGATTCGTCAGGCATTGTGATGATGTATTTACCTTTACTGACGCGATTAGTCAGTGGAAGCATGTGGCGATAGACCACCAGAACATTGAGTGCTTGCCTACTATCGCCCCATTGTATTTATATGCTACATGAATATACAGCTGATGTTGCAACCCATTTGTCAAATATATGATGATATTTTGCCAACCTGTACTGTGACTGTAATCGTGATGTCCGAGTGTGCGTCCTTATTAAACCATAGAAATGTCCACAGTCGTCTATGTCATTGACTTCCAGCTGAGTGAGTGTGTGTCAAGTCCATTTTTCAACTCTACAGAACATTCCATCATTCGCGTACCTTGCACTCTCACTCCATGTTTACACAACATTGCGTCGGTCGAGTTGACCTTTATTTTCCATCACACGCCCAGTCTTCACCTACTTACAACACCCATCATTAACACCACTGATTGTTGGTTTGCTGCACACTAACGAAATTTGGGATTGTTACATTCATATTAATTTACTATTTACAGGCCTCGGGTTTCCCTTCCTTATGTGGTAGTTTCTGTGTCCAGAGAGAATTTGTCGTTGATGGTAGACCACAGGTATACACCATTCTCAATTCATATTTATCGATAGTGATGACTGGTGCAACATCCACATCCTGTCGAGCACATTTGCTTTTTTTTAGACTTATTGTGAGGCCAAAGTCCTTCGATTGACGATTCCAGCGTCATCAGCGAATAAAAAGTATCTTATAATGACCATTTTGATTTTTGTTGTTGCTTTCAGCCTTGCAAGGTTAAACAGTCGGCAATCTTTCCTAATGTGAAGGCATATTCCTTCAGATGCATCTCTGAATATGTAGCATGATGAAACAATCCCTTGTTATGATAGAAAGAAGGGAAATATCGGTCAATCAGATGCACGCAGCTCTCTCTCTCTCTCTCTTTCTCTCTCTCTCGCCGGTGAAATGGCTCGTAATGGCGTATAAACAAATGGAGAGATTTGTACATAGGAGTACGTAGACTTAGATGAATTAAAAGAGAATAAGGCAAAAGAAAGTAATGACAGTGATTTAGATTTTTGAAGGATAAGACCAACTATAAGCATGCCAAAGGAAAAGTTGCTACGTTATTTCGTTTTGGAGAAAAGTGAAGGTAAAGACGCCAGCAAGATGAAAACTGCTGTGTCGATTGTCTTTAAAAATTTGCTATAAATCGAAGTCATAACCAATTATGGAAAACTTTATATAAAAGGACAGCAGAAGTTATGGAAAGTGAAAGGAGATATAGATTAAAGTCATTGATAACATGGCTGAGAAGAACGAAGAAGATTTCTGCACCCAGCTAACACAAACTCGCTCAAGTCTGCAAAAAGTACATAGTCTGAGAACGGAAGCATTGTATTGCTCTCCGACAAGTCCGCACTTCACCTATAAAAAGGCCACAGCGGAATTTTCAAACTTTACATACACAGAGCAGAAACCAGATAGACGGAGGGAAAGAGACGCTCGTCAAGGTTATTATTCTAGCATCTGTTGGCCGAGCATTTCTTCATCACCAAACCGAGTCTATTCTGTGTTTTTCATCTATCCTAAGATGGTATGTAAATTTATGAATAATAATTTGTTTTATTGCAGATTATTGTGTTAGAATTGTATCAAGATCAGGCCAGAGGACTGAACTGAATTTGAGTTATGGATGTATAAAGGAATTCGATGCTTACCAACGTATAGCATAAATATCAGTGGGAGTGATCTATTTGAAACAATTATACTGGAATAATGGACTTGGCACTCCAGAATATGAAAGGTGATGGTTACATCATAATCATGTATAAAATGTATTATACTTTTATTCATGTATTATATTATTTTAGAAATGTTATGCAGATAGACACCTGTCTTGTCTCGCTATTCTAATCAGAACTGATCCATGTATCATTCATATACATGCACACATCTGAAAACCTTCATTTCATGTACACGTAGGCTTGTGGACCCTAAGACTAAAGGCTAGCCATTTGTCACGTATTGTCCCCAGGTTCATTCGTGTCATTCTACACCAGAGGTTTTGAATACTAGATCAATAAGTGCATTCCTGGACCAACACAGGAGCATCAGATATTGTCATCTAGATTCACGCATTAGATCCCATCAGTGTTTGGTGGCGTACTGCAAGACTTTCAACTGACACTGCTGTGTAAATTCCTAGAAGACAATCACAACACTGAAATGTTACGTACTTTATGTGGTAAATTCCATCAGCTACTGTGAGGAGTCAAATCAAAGTGACTAGTGTGTAGGGATGAGAAAAACAGTTCTGCACTACTAGAATAGACAAAATATAACTTTAGCAATAAATGAACATTTAAATGAACATTTTATGTTATTCTGAAGATTCCAGAAAGGACTTCTTAAGTTGATTACTGAGTGAAACTCAACTATTAAGGAAATTTGTAATTAACTTTTATTCATTCACTTTTTCATCATCCACATTTTACACAAGAAGAATACAAAAGATAAATGTAAATAATAAATGATTCATTAATTGTACTTCTCTGACTTGTTGTGGTGGATTTTGATGTTAATTGGTAAAATGTGAATTTTATGCAGATGTGAGGTCAAGCTGTGAAGGCCCCTGAGTCTAATAGATAATAGGGTTTGTGTTCTCAGGGTACCTTGCTGCTACCACCCTACGACCTCATCCTGCGACGTATTTTATCCTAAGTATAACAATGGTATATGTCTGTTATCTGGCTAGTGTCTAGGGTAATGTAAAATGTGCTGTAATAAAATGACAACAAATACACCTAAGAACTCTATGAAAAGTAATTAACAACACCCAGAGTTAAGTTTAAAATTTGAAATCTTTTTTACAATTTATTGTTCCAGTATCACAATTTTGTGTATACTGGGATATTGAAACTCAAAATGATAATTCAAAGTATTTACATAAAATTGATTCAATTTATAACTGAGTATATTATTTTTCACAACGTTAATTAAATATGTCAATCTGGAACAGTGTCAATTTACTCTTGCTCCTATGAATGGGTAATGATTGAAAGAACGTCTGTCTTCATCATAATCTGAAAGATCTAATACACATTTGGAAAATGAGAGTAGTTGAGTTTGGTATATCAAGTGCCCGGAGACGATTTCTTAACTTAGTATCCTCTGGTATCCAGGATGAATTATGTTCACATCACCAGCTTCCACTGCCAAGTCAGGATTCTGCTCTTGAAATATAACAAGGAGGCACACAGTCGATACTGCCTCAATTCTTTAGATGCAGAAGTATATACAGGTATAGGTTGACCTGGGCTCACTTTGAGTCATAGATGACACCCTGGAACGATATAAATGCGTCCTACTCAACCTCTGATATACTCTCTCTTTCCCTAACTAATAAACATTTTCAATCATATTCAGACTCAGCATGGTAACTAAACAATTAGTTAGCGTTCTTAATTGGTTTGTTACCCCATTCATGGTCAAATAAACTTCAAACTATAGTTTGACACTTTCCTTGACAAAGGAAACATTTTAAGTTAATAATATCAAGTCATGTACAATCACGGTGACTTGCTGAAGACGACGGCCAGTGGTTGTCCTGGTCTTATGTCATAATACTGTACAACAATTTCCCCATTAATATTTAATTTTACTTTCTCCCAAAGTGTCAGAAAGCCTGTCTGGCTTTTCAACAACATGTTAATATATTTCCTAACAACTCTGTGAAACAACACAAAGTTTGATGTTGACTTCCCTCTAGATAAACTTCTACCCACATAATTTTCGTACATATTCAATAATACATACATAATAATAATAATAATAATAATGATATAATTGTTTTCTTTCTTACCGCATCAGAGAAATATTAACACTAATAAGTTTGAGTTGCGATAAATATGGTCAAATCCAGATCGCTTGCTGGTGCAGATCAGCAAAACAAGATCGTACTAATATCTTGTCTTCACACAACTTTAGTGTAATACAAATTTTTCTCAAGTGGCGACTTGCTCTACCTTCAAACCAGTTTTATTCCTCCGTTAGTATATTAGACTCTAGCCAATCAGGCTGTTAGGCTTCTAGCGTCCTTTTTTTCAAAAGTGAACTCAATTTTCAAATCTTGGACTACCCTACCCTTTCCCAATATCTGTCAAGCTGAGAAAGATGTAGTCTGTTAGTCCATCTGTCTTCTGTCAATATCTCCTTTATTTATTGAGTGGTTCAAATTCTGATAAATAATTATTGATCCCGTTGCTGTCTGTCACACAGTGCTTATATTTTTATACGTTTATTTATTATATTTACTATTATCGTTTTTCTTCTTCAATTCTTCAAATAACATATTTTCCTATCTACGGTAAGATACATTAACACTTTACTCTTCTATTACCCAATTAATGTCATTGTATTCGTCCCTGTCTTTTATTTTAGCATATAAGAAAATTATCTAAGTTTTTCTTCTATCTAACCTTCTATGCCCCGCTGGGGTGCCAATTTCAAATTATGTAAACAACAAAATCGAGACACTACCAACTATGCTCCTTTTCTTCCCCGTTCCGTACTGTATTTTCAAAATTTTCCACGTTAATCGTAATTTTTTTCTTTAACTGTCGTTCTCATTCAAAACGAAACAACGCCTTTGTAGTACGTCACAAAATTGCGACCACGCGTTGGCCGTATGTTACAATATCGCTACTTTTTAGCCCGAAATACGAGTGTGTGTGTGTGTGTGTTTTTGGGCTGTGTCGCGTCCAACAGCGTGGATATATACATTGAACTGAGTGTCGAGCGAAGGGAGTCTGCAAAACTTGCGACATCGTTCTTCCAACTGGCTACGACATTGGCATGCACTATTGTTTTCGGTTCGCGAGGCCAGAAAAAAACCAAACTCGTGTCAAATTGTAGCATTTACTCTCTCACTTTTATGCCTTCGCGTATTCCTTCCCCGTTTTCTTCTTACACTCTTGCTCTGAATGCTAAGCCTTGTTTTTCTCAAAACTGTTACGGTAGTGTCTCAATGACGAGGTATAAAACCTAGTACTATTTTCAGGCGTAGGAGACAACGTTTCACGCAACTTCCTTATTTTATCCCTATATTCTTTTATCTCTATCGTTTTGAATTTATAAAAGGTGGGCTATTTGAACTGTTGTCCATACAGATGTCACTTTACGACACTTCTTCTTCTTCTTCTGTCCTTAGCCACAGACCGTCAAAGCAGTCAGTGGCCATTACGCCTAGTGGCGTCTTAGGGCAACAGCAGATAGGTTTTCTTTGCCATTGTTTCCCATCACGCTTAGTGGCGTCTTCAGGGCAACGGCAAATCAACCCATTTGCTGTTGTTTCCGTAATCGAAGTGACTGGCAAACGGGTGTTTACGACACTTGTCAGACTTATAATGTTGCATTTTGAGTTTGTAATGAATTGTTGATTTTCATAGGTTAGTTACATAGCAAGGTGGCATCTTAGGTTCTGACTTTACTCTGAATATTATCTAAAGCAGAGACCTTCACAGCCGTGACTATCCTGTGATACCAGTGCTCTTCTCTGACACTGGGACTATATTCTTGTCATACAGAATTCTTCTTCTGTTCTTTCAGTAACTACTACTGACTACTACACTCATAAAAACCTTACGCTACAGAATGCATGTTTCATGAGCAAGGCAAAGAAGATCCTGAAGAGGGTCGTGGCTAGGACGCAGCGTTGTTTAACGGAAACCTTGTGAAATGTTAGGTCATAAAGAAAACATACTTTTGTGAGTGGTGTCCACCACTTGGGGTGTTGAGTATGACCACTAGGGTTGATAATATCGGTATCTGGACAATGGTGTCAGCAAAAGTGCTAAATACAGTCACAACCTGAAGGTATAGACGTTATCTCCCAAAATTGTTTTGACGTAATCTTGTACCAATTGAACTAGGTGATGATTTCCAATATCAAGACGGCGAGTAGGTCACTTTAACACGCCTTATGTTTTCTCATCGCCCCATTATTTGGCTTTAAAGATAATCTGCGTAATTTGTATTCCACGTCGGCTTGGAACGATTCAAATTGAATAATATTAATTTTGTTTAAATGTGTGAAACGAATTTGGCAGGTTTCTTTATCCTTCAAACTAGAACAGATTACTGTAGTATTAAACTATTGTCCATAAGCCGTGCCGAGCGGAAATCAGTTTGGTACACTTCAATAATTGTGTATCTCAGTATTGTGCCCACATTTCTAAGCCATTTATCTGCCGGACATTGTGATAGTTTGTTTTAATAGAACAGCAAAAACAACAACCAAAATGCTACAGACTTTCATAAATGGGTGCTTGCGTAGAATAGAAGGATTGAAATGGTATGATAAGTTCACTAATGCGGAACTGATGGCATGAACCAGACAGGTACCAGGTGCCAGTGGAAATAGAGGTGAGAAGAAGACGCTGAGATGGTACGGGCATACACTGAGAAACCCTGTTGATAACATTACACAGCAGTCCTTGTTCTGGAATCCCAAGGGATGATATGATTACAGTCATGATAAATTACATGATTACAGTCATGATAAATTACATGATTACAGTCATGATTAATTGCATGATTACATTCATGATCAATTACAGCCCTTATAAAATAAATGATTACAGTCATGATAAATTACATGATTACAGTCATGATAAATTACATGATTACAGTCATGATCAATTACACGATTAGTCATGATGAATTACTTGATTACAGTCATGATCAATTACACGATTACAGTAATGATCAATTACACGATTACAGTTATTATAAATTATACGATTACAGTCATGATAAATTACATGATTGCAGTCATGATTAATTACATGATTACATTCATGATCATTTACAGCCCTTATAAATTACATGATTACAGTCATGATAAATTACATGATTTCAGTCATGATCAATTACACGATTACGGTCAAGATAAATTACACGATTACAGTCATGATAAATTACACGATTACAGTCACGATTAATTACATGATTGCAGTCATGATAAATTACATGATTACAGTCATAATCAATTACGCCATTACGTTCAGATCAATTACACGATTACAGTCAAGATAAATTATACGATTACAGTCGTGATAAATTACATGATTGTAGTCATGATAAAAAAATTACACCATTACGTTCAGATCAATTACACGATTACAGTCATAATAAATTACACGATTACAGTCGTGATAAATTACATGATTGCAGTCATGATAAAATACATGATTACAGTCATAATCAATTACACCATTACGGTCATGATCAATTACACGATTACAGTCATGATCAATTACACGATTACAGTCATGATCAATTACACGATTACAGTTACAATAATTACATGATTGCAGTCATGATAAATTACATGATTACAGTCATGATCAATTACACGATTACGGTCATGATCAATTACACGATTACAGTCATTATAAATTACACGATTACAGTCACGATAAATTACATGATTGCAGTCATGATTAATTACATGATTACATTCATGATCAATTACAGCCCTGATAAATTACATGATTACAGTCATGATAAATTACATGATTACAGTGATGATAAATTACATGATTACAGTCACGATAAATTACATGATTACAGTCATGATCAATTACATGATTAAGGTCATGATCAATTACAGTCATGATAAATTACATGATTACAGTCATGATAAATTACATGATTACAGTCACGAGCAATTATATGATTACACGAATAAACTTATCCACTCATACAATGTTTACCACCGCTCAAAACTAAATGTGAGCTGCAGCACGGAGATGTGTAATCTGACTCAGGACCTGGAGCTCGGACTGTGTAGTCAATAACTGCACGAGGACCAGAGAAATCGCATACGGCCCTCACTTGGACCAGACCAGGACAAGCCCTACAGACTTGATGCTGATTACGGTCTTCAAGCCGATTCTTGTTAGTGGGCGCTATCATAATGTAAATCAAAATACACGCTATGATAAGTCTAGATTCGGAGCTGTATTGTCAGTCAAAGCACGAAGATGTATCTTGAGCCTGTTTGCCAACTATGATATCGAAATGAAGACACGGAGCTGTGATAGTGTCAGCAGAACATGACGCTGTCCCTTGAGCCTGTTTGCCAAGTATGATACTCGGAAAGAAGACTATGATAGTGTAAGCCGTACACGAAGCTGTATCTTGAGCCTGTTTGCCAACTTTGATACTCAGAACGAAGATATGGAGATGTCATAGTGTAGCAAAATCTGTGAGATAATCGCTTATTTCAGTAAGATTTTAGTCCTATGATGAATAAATACACCAGCCCTCAGGTGTCTGACTGGTTTCATCTTCAACGCCAGTAGAGCTGCCTTTTGTGCAGTGGGAATGCTAAGAAAATGACCCGCCGTAATAATCTAACACGCTTTAGTTTCGGTTTCGAAAACGTACAATAAACATTTTAACATCTCGCCGATCTGCTGCACGAAACGGGGGAAAAGCTTGTAATTAACGACTTGCCAGAACTGTGAGACCAAACTGGCGTTTGAATTAACGTAATATGTTAACTTTAACACTAACATTTGTAATAATTCGGACATTTCACAGTAGTAAGAACGAGACGATTGTAATAATTAACGCAAAGCACTACCAAAGTTTTGAAAAACCCCTCTTCGCTCTGCACGCGGTCTCTTTAATATATACACGCTGTGGGCAAAGCCAGCAGAGGCAAACACACAGACAATTTTCCAGTTCCTCCTAGCGGTAATATTCTGACGTCACTCAAACTGGTTGGTTTATTTGAATAGTGAGGAAAATGTTAGAGACAGGGGGGAAGATGGCCGACTTGTGTAAAAAGTTAATTTTGACGATTGACAGTGACAAAATTGAAAATCTAAACCATACTGAAACTGACCATAAAAATCATATGGTAGTATAGCTTAGAGTCCCCTGAGCAAAAATATGTTTTAAAAAATATGGTAGTCCAAGTATTAGCCAAGTTATTGAGAAAATACTAAATGTCTAAGAACGCTTGGCTGGACAGACTGTTGTTCCTGCTTGTTACACATAACGTTATTGGGGACGCTAGTTTAAAAATTGTAGTAATTCAAATTCTATTAGTTGGTATAAGAGTATAGGAGTAAAAGGGGAGAGAAAGGGAAAAGGTTAACTAAAACGAAACATCTTTTTCTATTGGCATAACTAACGCAGACTGACCAATGGACTACGAGGCACATAGTTTGTTTGGAATTGTTTTGTTTTTTCAAACTAAATTCAAAATTATTTAGTAGTGCCTGCTTTCATTGGTCGGCTCTAATAGATATTGGCAAGAGGCATAGTGATCTCGTGGCCATTTGACTAGAAAATTTTATTCAAACAACTACGTTGAGATCAGATGTGATAACTTGTAAAATTAACTACTAAATTCACTATCTGGACGGGGCAGAGCGAGACTGAGGCCATATTCTTTGCCAGTCAACGTTATTTGTGACATATTTCTTTGAACTAGTGGTAAGAATGCTTTATGTATTTACATGCTTGATTAAAACTGAAAAAGTCAGATACTGCTGTGGAAAAGTGAAGGACATGCCGGAAGCAAACATTATTGAGTCCTCACATTGAACTGTATTTGACTGTTGCATATTATTATGATTTTGTATTAATATTTTGTATTGGAAATGTTAGGAAGCCTCTGTGTTCTATGAACACTTTTCAACATGCTTAGAGCGTTTATAAGTTAGAAAAGAAAAGAAAAAAATTATATAAAAAGGAGATGTGGTTACTCCACGGTATTGAATTGAAGCAAACTATGTAAAAGTACAGTGGCGTATCTGCCATAGGGACCTGTGGTGTGGTCACAGAAGGGTGTGAGTCATAAATTAGGGGCTGATGCACATGAATGCACAAGAGGCTGACCCCATACCGTCATGTATATATAGGGATAAGAAGTTGTGATCAGGTTGAAAAGGCCAGGGTGTCTTTTTATTGCAGAGTTTTTATTTCCTGTTACCATCCGGTGACAGGAAACCTGATGAGTGGGTGTAAAGTCTCCATTATAAAGTTTAAGCTGTCAGCTGATAGCCTGAAGGAGCTTACGTGTGGGTGCTGATCTACATTGTCTCTACATTGATATACTGACTTATATTCGACCTACCAAGAATCCCAGGTGACACGTTATCAGCTGGGACCTCTGACATTTCATCCTAAGAAACTAGTTCCTATCAAAATAACGTTGAATTATATGGGGCATGATGAAAACAACAGCTCCTCATAACAAATGACAATCACTAGCAACTATTAAAGTTTTAGTCTGTGAATACACCTACAGGAACTCTATATTAACAATATATTTATATTACCAAGAGTCCATATTTTTAATAAATAAATATATTTCCTCATTTTCAAAGACCTGTCCAAAAGAAGTTGGCGGGACAGGCAGATTAAATTGTATAAAGAAAAAACATTCAAATTTTAAAAGAAAACTTTAACCACCGTCTTATTCATTTTCTTATAGTGAGTTAAAGTGTATTGTGTTGATGTACCATCATCTTCATTTCACCCCTAGACACTAGAGACATCATACACCAGCCACTAGAATCAAAATACGGACTGTGTGAGATCTAGGGAGGTAGCGTTAGGTTCCCTGATACAATATATCATCATCATCATTCTTTTTTATAGTCAGGGACCTACATGTGCTTGACCTCACACAGTTAACACAGACACAACTATCTTTCTTGTTAGGTATAACATCTTAACCTCCCCAGCAAAAATTACATTTGCTACATAAATTGGTAGGCTTGTCCGGGATAGGAACTTCTAGTACTACATATATTGGGGTCCTGGTCTGGGTTTTAGCTATAAGAACATTTCTATTTACCCAGGGAATCCCCATTATTAATATTGCCCAAGATTTGGGAATTGATGAAGTGTCAGAGCCTGGATTAATTAATTAAAATTGTACTTGTTTTAGAAATTGATTTAGAACATTTTAGTATTTATCAGATGGCGGATTTGGCCAAGTTTCGCTCTGCTGCTGTGCAGACTGCGAGAGACATGAATATGGAAGGTCAAGTTTTGATTGACTATGTCACCTCAGAATGTGATAAGTTTATTGCTAGGGAAGAACATAGGTTAGCTGAAGAGAGGAGAATGCAGTTAGAAGATGCCAGAGAGATGAAGAAATTAGAGTTGGATAGAGAGGCTCAGAAAGAAATTAAACGTTTACAAATTGAGGCTGAGAAGGAGGCTAGGGCCTTAGAGGCTGATAGAGAGGCTGAAATTAAGAGGCTCCAAATTGAAGAAAAAAAATTAGAAAGGGAAGCAGACGAAAAACGACTGCAAAGGGAAGCAGAGGCAGAAGATAAAAGGTTGCAGAGGGAGCATGAGTTGCGACTAAGGGAGTTGGAGTTGCAAGGTCATGCTCCTGAAAATGGTCACAGCCCCTCTACCTCTGATACGACTGCTAGTCAAGGGGCCTCCAACTCAGCTATGGGGTTTCATTTAGATTATTTTTTTGAGAGAGATGATGACATTGAATCATACCTAAGTAGGTATGGGGTATTAGCTACAACTTATGGGCTAGAAAAAGAAAGATGGAGCTTGAAGTTATCCCAAGGTCTTCGGGGAACAGCTTATGAAGTTTTTTTCAAAAATGAGCAGGGATGACCAAGACAATTATGACATGTTAAAGCAGGCTCTATTGTTAAGATACGAAAAGCATGGTGAATTTTACAGGAAAAAGTTTAGAAATGCCAAGCTACTGTCGGGTGAGACTTATCACCAGTTCTCTGCACGGTTGGAGACCTACTTGGAGAAATGGACTGCTCTGGGGAAAACCCAAGATCTTAAAGAAATGATCCTTATTGAGCAATTGAGAGAGTCCATGGCTCCAGACTTGAGAAAGTTTCTCATGGAACAGGGTGCAGAGAGGCTGGGTGAGTTACTTAATGTCGCTGAGAGGTATCAGGCAGCCCAGGCAGAGGTAGCTGGCACCAAAAAGAAGCATGTAGATAATTATAGGGCCCCACAAAACTCAAATAGGTTTGATAATAAAGATCAGGGTAACAAGTTTAAGCCAAATTTTGATAGGCCACGCAATGATAATAAACATAAAAACTCACAGTTCAATGACAGGAAATATGAGGAAAGAAAACCCCTTTATCAAAATAGATACTATTGCAAATGGTGTAAGAGAGAGGGTCATGACACCAAATTTTGTACAAGGAAACCTTCTGGATGTGCTGCGATGAAGTTGGGGAAAAAGGAAGAAAAGGTAAAACCTACTGGACAGCAGGAACCTTATCATCCCCCAGTATGTGAGGACGTGGTATGTAATGGAGTCACAACTAGGTGCCTTTACGATACCGGTTTGGATTTCGATTCCGTTGTGAGTGCGCACTTGGTGAACCCGGATCAGTATACCACAGAAACAGTGGAGATTCAAGGGGCGACCAAGGACCTACCACTCATGACACTTCCCATTGCAAGGATAACAGTGAAAACTCGCTATGTGGAAGGAATAATCAGAGCAGCAGTGATAGACGCACCCATTTACCCTCTGATATTGGGATGTCGTTATGTCTTCTTGGGGAATCCCAAGAGACCTGTGGTCCTGGCAGCAGCCCAGACCCGTTCACAATCCAGAAAGGAAGAAGATGAGCCGATAAATACTCATCCAGAGGAGATGAGGAAGGCACAGGCTGAAGATAGTACACTCAAGCCTTGCTTTAAGAAATTACCTAAATGCCACACACCTCCAAGCAAAGGGGATTATTATATGAAGAACAAATTGTTGTACAGGAAGACCGGAAATGGAACAAATGGTCACAGCCAACTGGTACTTCCAACTTCATATCGGGAGAGAGTGTTGGAATTAGGACATGCAGTTCCCTTTAGTGGTCACATGGGGATCAGCGCAACCGGACAGCGTATAGCTTGTCATTATTTCTGGCCAGGGATAACGGAAGACATAAAGAGATATGTAAAATCCTGTCCAGAATGTCAGAGAGTAGCTCCGAAACATTGGACTGCTCCAGCAACTCTAGGGGAAATGCCCATAGTGGGAACACCTTTTGAGAGAGTTGCAGTGGATATTGTGGGACCTCTCACTCGGACCAAGAGGAGGAACAGTTACATCCTTACTCTGGTGGACACTTGTTCTATGTGGGGAGAGGCGGTAGCCCTGTCGTCAATCGATTCGAAACATGTGGCAGAGGCATTACTTACTATATTCACGAGGTTAGGATTCCCGCATCAAATCTTGACTGATAACGGCTCTCAGTTCAAGGGGAACTAACAGAAGAAGTTTTTAGGTTATTTCAAGCCAAGCACTTTCATTGTAGTCCGTATCACCCCCAAGGGAACGGCCAGGTAGAGAGGTTCAATGGGACTCTCATTTCTATCCTGAGAAAGCTGGCCCATGAAAAACCTGATACGTGGGACCAATATTTGCCCGCTGCATTGTTTTCTTATCGGGAAGTTCCACATAATTCAACCGGGATGGCTCCCGCAACCCTGTTATTTGGGAGGCCAATAAAAGGTCCACTAGAAGCCTTGTTAAGGACGTGGACAGATGAGAAGGCAGAAGAGACTGTTACCTCATCATACCAATATGTGAACGAACTGACCACTCGTTTAAAAACTAGTTGGAAACTGGCAAATGAAAATTTGAGACAAGCCAGGAAAAAGCATGCTGCTTATTATAACAAAAAAGCGAAGGATAGGGAGCTTGCTGTAGGGGAGAAGGTGCTTCTTCTTTTACCAGGCAGCAACAATAAACTTCAGATCGGATGGCAAGGTCCATATACGGTTTTGGAAAAGGTATCCAGAACAAATTATAAGATAGACAAGAAGGGAAAGGAAAAAGTCTATCATGTGAACCTTTTGAAGAAATATCTGGACAGACAAATCCAGGAAGGAACACACTTAATGGCCTTGTCAATTGCAACCGAAATGAAAAATGAACCTCTCACCTCAGTTGAATATCCACTGAAGCCCAGTGAAACGTTTGAACAGGTGAAGATCAGTAATCACCTGACAAAAGGACAAAGGGAGAGGATTCAAAAGGTCCTGGAGAAACATACAGACGTGTTAACGGATAAGCCGGGGCACACAAATTTGTTGGAATATGATATGAAACTACTAGACCCAACACCCATCTGTATGAGGCCTTATTCTATTCCGTTCGCTAAGGAAAAAGCTTTGAAAGAGGAGATAGATTATTTGTTACAAGAAGGGATTATTTCTCACAGTGAGTTTCTTTATAGTTCCTGTGTGGTTTTGTTGCGGAAACCATCGGGAGAACATAGACTGTGCATCGATTACAGGAAACTGAATGCTATCACAGAAGATCAGGTGGATCCATTACCTTATACTACTCAACTTTTTGCCCGGCTGAACAAGGCAAAATATTTTTCAAAGGTGGATCTTAGCAAAGGCTATTATCAAATTCCAGTAAAGCCTGAGGTTCGACCTTACTTAGCATTTAGCACCTCGGAAGGTCATTATGAGTTCAACATGCTACCGTTTGGGTTGAAAAATGCCCCGAGTGTGTTTTCTAGGATGATGCGAAAATTGTTGGATCCCCTGAAAAATCCATGTATCTCGAATTTCATGGATGATATCCACATTGCTACTGAAACTTTTGAGGAACATGTTAACTCTTTGAATATGCTGTTTGATAGACTCAGAGAGGCTAACTTGACTGCTAGACCAACAAAATGTTGTATTGGGTGTAAAGAGTTGGAATTCTTGGGACATACCGTACATCAGGGTAGCATGACCCCTGACCCCAAGAATCTGGAGAAACTGAAAAGAGCACCTAGGCCACAAACAAAGAAAGATGTGCGATCTTTTGTGTCGTTGTGTGGTTTCTACCAAAAGTACATTAAACATTTTAACTCTATATGTGCTCCTCTGACGGATTTAACTCGAAAGGGACAACCTGATTCAATAAATTGGTCCTCACAGTGTGAATTGGCTTACCAGGAGTTAAAAGAAAAACTCACAAGCAGGCCAGTATTGCAATTGCCTGACTTGAATCAAGAATTTATCGTGAGAAGTGACGCAAGCAATGTGGGCCTGGGCGCTACATTGTTGCAAAGGTCCTCCTCACAAGATGGGGAATTGAACCCAGTCGCTTATGCAAGCCGCAAGTTGAACAAGGCGGAAAAAAATTATTCAACAAGTTAGAAAGAATGTTTGGCGTTAATATGGGCTATAAAATAATTTCAGATTTATCTATATGGCAGGACAAATTTTGTCCAAACGGAACATTCACCTCTCGTATTCCAGTCACAAGCCAAGCATGAAAATTCCAGATTATTAAGATGGTCATTATTATTACAGCCATACTCATTTCTGATTGAATATATTCCCGGCCCTCAGAACGTCGGTGCAGATATTTTGAGTAGACATCCTTGTGATGAAAATCAGACGAAAACGTGGGACTTTATTTGCGCTAAGTTATCTCACAGTTTGTAACCTGCAATGGATGCATGTTTTAGGAAGGGAGGTGTGTAGCAAAATCTGTGAGATAATCGCTTATTTCAGTAAGATTTTAGTCCTATGATGAATAAATACACCAGCCCTCAGGTGTCTGACTGGTTTCATCTTCAACGCCAGTAGAGCTGCCTTTTGTGCAGTGGGAATGCTAAGAAAATGACCCGCCGTAAAAATCTAACACGCTTTAGTTTCGGTTTCGAAAACGTACAATAAACATTTTAACATCTCGCCGATCTGCTGCACGAAACGGGGAAAAAGCTTGTAATTAACGACTTGCCAGAACTGTGAGACCAAACTGGCGTTTGAATTAACGTAATATGTTAACTTTAACACTAACATTTGTAATAATTCGGACATTTCACAGTAGTAAGAACGAGACGATTGTAATAATTAACGCAAAGCACTACCAAAGTTTTGAAAAACCCCTCTTCGCTCTGCACGCGGTCTCTTTAATATATACACGCTGTGGGCAAAGCCAGCAGAGGCAAACACACAGACAATTTTCCAGTTCCTCCTAGCGGTAATATTCTGACGTCACTCAAACTGGTTGGTTTATTTGAATAGTGAGGAAAATGTTAGAAACAGGGGGGAAGATGGTCGACTTGTGTAAAAAGTTAATTTTGACGATTGACAGTGACAAAATTGAAAATCTAAACCATACTGAAACTGACCATAAAAATCATATGGTAGTATAGCTTAGAGTCCCCTGAGCAAAAATATGTTTTAAAAAATATGGTAGTCCAAGTATTAGCCAAGTTATTGAGAAAATACTAAATGTCTAAGAACGCTTGGCCGGACAGACTGTTGTTCCTGCTCGTTACACATAACGTTATTGGGGACGCTAGTTTAAAAAAAGAGGCATTGTAGTAATTCAAATTCTATTAGTTGGTATAAGAGTATAGGAGTAAAACGGGAGAGATAGGAAAAAGGTTAACTAAAACGAAACATCTTTTTCTATTGGCATAACTAACGCAGACTCTTCTTTGTCATTAGTTGGTGCATAACATTGGACTGGCGTTTGAATTAACGTAATATGTTAACTTTAACACTAACATTTGTAATAATTCGGACATTTCACAGTAGTAAGAACGAGACGATTGTAATAATTAACGCAAAGCACTACCAAAGTTTTGAAAAACCCCTCTTCGCTCTGCACGCGGTCTCTTTAATATATACACGCTGTGGGCAAAGCCAGCAGAGGCAAACACACAGACAATTTTCCAGTTCCTCCTAGCGGTAATATTCTGACGTCACTCAAACTGGTTGGTTTATTTGAATAGTGAGGAAAATGTTAGAAACAGGGGGGAAGATGGTCGACTTGTGTAAAAAGATAATTTTGACGATTGACAGTGACAAAATTGAAAATCTAAACCATACTGAAACTGACCATAAAAATCATATGGTAGTATAGCTTAGAGTCCCCTGAGCAAAAATATGTTTTAAAAAATATGGTAGTCCAAGTATTAGCCAAGTTATTGAGAAAATACTAAATGTCTAAGAACGCTTGGCCGGACAGACTGTTGTTCCTGCTCGTTACACATAACGTTATTGGGGACGCTAGTTTAAAAAAAGAGGCATTGTAGTAATTCAAATTCTATTAGTTGGTATAAGAGTATAGGAGTAAAAGGGGAGAGATAGGAAAAAGGTTAACTAAAACGAAACATCTTTTTCTATTGGCATAACTAACGCAGACTGACAAATGGACTACGAGGCACATAGTTTGTTTGGAATTGTTTTGATTTTTCAAACTACATTCAAAATTATTTAGTAGTGCCTGCTATCATTGGTCGGCTCTAATAGATATTGGCAAGAGGCATAGTGATCTCGTGGCCATTTGACTAGAAAATTTTATTCAAACAACTACGTTGAGATCAGATGTGATAACTTGTAAAATTAACTACTAAATTCACTATCTGGACGGGGCAGAGCGAGACTGAGGCCATATTCTTTGCCAGTCAACGTTATTTGTGACATATTTCTTTGAACTAGTGGTAAGAATGCTTTATGTATTTACATGCTTGATTAAAACTGAAAAAGTCAGATACTGCTGTGGAAAAGTGAAGGACATGCCGGAAGCAAACATTATTGAGTCCTCCCATTGAACTGTATTTGACTGTTGCATATTATTATGATTTTGTATTAATATTTTGTATTGGAAATGTTAGGAAGCCTCTGTGTTCTATGAACACTTTTCAACATGCTTAGAGCGTTTATAAGTTAGAAAAGAAAAGAAAAAAATCATATAAAAGGAGATGTGGTTACTCCACGGTATTGGATTGAAGCAAACTATGTAAAAGTACAGTGGCATATCTGCCATAGGGACCTGTGGTGTGGTCACAGAAGAGTGTGAGTCATAAATTAGGGGCTGATGCACATGAATGCACAAGAGGCTGACCCCATACCGTCATGTATATATAGGGATAAGAAGTTGTGATCAGGTTGAAAAGGCCAGGGTGTCATTTTATTGCAGAGTTTTTATTTCCTGTTACCATCCGGTGACAGGAAACCTGATGAGTGGGTGTAAAGTCTCCATTATAAAGTTTAAGCTATCAGCTGATAGCCTGAAGGAGCTTACGTGTGGGTGCTGATCTACATTGTCTCTACATTGATATACTGACTTATATTCGACCTACCAAGAATCCCAGGTGACACGTTATCAGCTGGGACCTCTGACATTTCATCCTAAGAAACTAGTTCCTATCAAAATAACGTTGAATTATATGGGGCATGATGAAAACAACAGCTCCTCATAACAAATGACAATCACTAGCAACTATTAAAGTTTTAGTCTGTGAATACACCTACAGGAACTCTATATATTAACAATATATTCATAGGACCAAGAGTCCATATTTTTAGTTAAAGCATTATATGTAAATATATTTTCTCATTTTCAAAGACCTGTCTAAAAGAAGTTGGCGGGACAGGCAGATTAAATTGTATAAAGAAAAAAAAAACATTCAAATTTTAAAAGAAAACTTTAACCACTGTCTTATTCATTTTATTATAGTGAGTTAAAGTGTATTGTGTTGATGTACCATCATCTTCATTTCACCCCTAGACACTAGAGACATCATACACCAGCCACTAGAATCAAAATACGGACTGTGTGAGATCTAGGGAGGTAGCGTTAGGTTCCCTGATCAAAATATCATCATCATCATCATTCCTTTTATAGTCAGGGACCTACATGTGCTTGACCTCACACAGTTAACACAGACACAACTATCTTTCTTGTTAGGTATACCATCTTAACCTCCCCAGCAAAAATTACATTTGCTACACATAGTATAAGCCGAACATGAAGCTGTATCTTTAACCTGCTTGCCAACTATGATGGTCGGAACGAAGACGATGAAGCCGTGATTGTGTGAGCCGTACACGAAGCTGTATCTTTAGCCGTTTGCCAACTATGATACTCGGAACGAAGACATGGAGCTGTGATAGTGTCATCTGAACAAGAAGCTGTATCTTGAGCATGTTTGTCAAACGGAGCTGTGAAAGTGTAAGCCGTACACAAAGCTTCATTCATTGTCCGTTAGCGCCCTACGGAACATAGGCCACGTTTCATGCCGTCCTCCTGTCTTGTGCCATCTGCTCCAGGTCTTTCCATGTCCTACCTATCGCCAGCGTTTTCTTCTTATCTCTTGTTCCATTTGTCTGCTTCTTGTCGTCAGTTCCATATTAGTGAAATGTCGCTTATGGAGCCAAAAACGAAACAAAACAACAATGAAGCTATAACACAACGTTGAGCGTCCGATTGGCAGAGTGGGTAGTGCGCTTGCCTCTAGCGTCAAATTTATCTGGTTCAGAACTTGGTAACGTCACACTTCAGTCTGTCCAAATGTTAATAGCTACCCGATTCTTCTGTTTAGTTAGGGAAACGGAAATGCAGCGAGGAAGGGTAACTATTCACCCCACCTCTTATAGCTGGATCTAGTATTGTGAACCATGTTCGCCGCATCGAAGATGGCCATCCCTGTAGTGATATCCTCAATACAATCGATAAATTAGATAAAACATTATAGAGTATAAAGTCAAAATAAGGTAGAAATAAAATATTGGGTTGCGATTAGCTTCTTCGCCCCGCCTGCAAACATATCGCTTTCAATAGGCCTTACTGTAGGGGAAAATAAATATTACATGTTTGAAACAAATCGAGGCGTAATTTTTGTTCTAGACGGAGTGAGAGACACGAAGGAGGGGAAAGGAGCGACAGAATGCTACCATCAGCACGCGTTGTTTGGAATCAAAAATTGTAACGAACGCGCGAGATTGCTTTTGGCAGATTTGAAAATACGACGCAAGGCCAATACTTGCATCGCCTTATATTCACGCAGTGGAAATGTATAAACACACACACCGCTCTCATTTCCTGTATTGTAGCGTAAATTTTGACGAAACACAGACATTGTCGTTTTAGTTTGAAAAAAAAAGCGTTAGAGAGAGGGAAAAAGATAGTGGATTTCTAGATTTGAATACAATTGACGACTAACAAGGAAAAATATGGACATACGAACTATAATACATAGGGCCATAAAACCTAGATAGTTTTGGGGAATAGGGTCTCCTGATCAATAATATATTTTAATATACAAAATCGTCCACTTAATAACCAAGATATTGCAATAATACTATATATTCTAGGACAGACTGACGAACACTCATGCCTGCTTATTTTAGCCATAACATTTTTTGAACGCATTTTTGAAATGAGGAAGAAGAGGGTACATGTAATTTGATTGGGTGTAGTTAGAAAGAGGGAGAGAGGTTATTGGTTGGCCAGAACCTAAATATCTTTTTGCAAAGTAAAGCCGAAGGCAGACTAACCAACGTACCGAAAAACACACAGTATTTTTGCAGTGGGATTTTTTTAAACTTTGAATTCAAAATTTTGATAGATGCCGATTTCTATTGGCCAGAGTAGGGGATATTGAGAAAAAAATTGGAAGGCTGGACGCCATTTGAAGAAAAACGTTCCCTTAAACAGGTCGATTGATAGACCAGAAGTTTGACTTGCTTCACCATATAATGAAGACATAACTAAAGAAAAGCAGTCATAGCCTAGCAGCGTCACAGCTAAATTTGTGCCAAATCATCGTACCTGTGTGTATTTCATTGAATTTGTGGTAAGAACGAAATTATTAATATTTTATTTAAAAATTTGAGTGTGAGATACTGCCATATGAAAAATATTTTACGACTGTAAGTACATAGGTCCCTAGCAGACTTATGCAGGGCCTAGATGTTGATCCACCATATTAACAAACTACCAGAGGTGTAGAACCAAAAGATTACATAGGTTGTCAGCAAGGGATCATATCACCTACCTTATTTTATGGAAAAAGATCAATGATAATGGCAGAGGTGTTGTAGCCGTTAGAGGAGAGGAATGGGAAAACTGGTACAAGTTGTTCCATCAATCTAGTTTGGATGAGCTGGGTTGGTCAGAGAGATCTGACCCTGTTCTTTTATTTTGAATGCATTATTAATTGTGGATTTGGTGGATTAGATATTATGTTAAGACAAACCATAATCTTCATGTTGCAGGGTTTGTTACTGGCACTATGCTAGTGCCAGCTTCCTGAATATAATAAACAGTGTGAAAGTGGAGGTTGCTGCAGTGGTACAAGCTCTCTACCACTAAAACTGTAGTCTTGGTACAAGCTCTCTACCAAGATTGCCCCAGGAAGATTGAGACAGTGGCCATTGGCCGGAAAGACAACTATCATTTAGCTTCACGTGCCAGATAAGTGCATAAGACCTGGCACGGAACGATTCACCAACTATCTACCATATAATAATATAACTATATAAAATAAAATCCATTTCCACCCAATAAAGTGAATAGAATATTTGTGAATAAAGACAGGGGATGATGTACAAACCCCAACCCGCCATCTAGTATCAGTTGAACAGTAGTAGAGATACAGTAACACTATTCTTAGATTTTAAATTATGTGTTTGGACAGATTGCCCCTTTTGTTTAATTGAACTTGCATATATATATATATATATATATATATATATATATATATATATATATATATATATATATATATATATATATATATATATATATAATTTGATTTCATTTGATTTTGATAGTCCTGACCAAAATAATATTAGGTTCAGGACTAAATAAATTGTAAAAAGATTTGTTAAATACCAAATTTAAAACACTGTGTTAGTTGAGTTGATCATAGAATTTAATATCTGTGTGTGTGTGTGTGTTTGTGTATTGGGTTACCATCACACCACACTTACATTACCCTAGACATTTAGACGTAGTCATCATTTATTCTAAGTGTAAAATATAACTCTGAGTGAGATCTTAGGGTGGTAGCAGAAAGGTTCCCTGAGAACACACCCCATCAATTGTTAGACTCAGGGGCCTTCACAGCTTGACCTCACTCAGTTACAAATTAAATACAACACCAACATTCATAACATCTAAACCCACCACAATCCCCAAAGATATCTTCTACCGACAACTTGCAGATGGCAAAAGAACAGTCGGGCGACCGCAGCTGAGGTTCAAAGATGTGTGTAAGAGAGATATGAGGGCACTGGACATGGATCCAGCAACCTGGGAGGATGAAGCTGCCATCGCACCAAGTGGCGTTGTTCCCTGCGGCGCCACCTCAGATTTGGCGAAAAGAAGCTCTCACAACAAGCAGAAGAGAAGAGAAAAGATGCGCCGAAAAAAACACCAGGCGAAAAAAAAAAAAAAAACAGCTGATGCCATTCAAATCAGGGGCGCAATCGTAACTATGATAGTCAATCATAACTGAAGTCAATCATAACACAGTACTATAGTATTGTGAAGTCTCTTCATTTTCCTACGGCAGTATTTGCTATGGGACTACCTTGACCTTTACGATAACATTTGTACATGCTGAAATTCGTGTTCGTACATCCTTGCCGTTGTTACCAGATACACGGATCACGCGCGGGAAACACGGACCAACAAATCAAATTAACGAGCAAATTTGACAGAACACAACACAACCACCTCTCGGAAGGTATTACAGCTTGTGAAAGCGATTATTTGCAGGTTAGTTCCCGCCTGGCTTCAAAGGGCTCTTTGTTGCCGACTGTCGCTTATTGTCGTCCGATAATCGACCCTCATGGTACACGTGGCTCACTCATGCGTGAACGCTTGTGTTTTTTTTTTTTTTTCAAATTTCTAGCGATTTATAACCCTGTCCTTTCCAATTTGTATACACTTCAGATTTCAGTCAAAACAGCGCTTAGTCTTGATAGTCCATTGTAAGCACGAAAACGTCATATTAAGTCATGCAGTTTACCCATTGAGCCTATATTTCCATAGATTATCTCCAACGGTAGTTTGTGGCATTGCATCACCTGCCAATTAGTGGGTCTGGTATGTTTTACCAATGTGGAACCCAATGAGTTGGCGAAACTGTGGGTTTGCAAGAAAGCCCTGGAACTCACCCCCCCCCCCCCTTTAGTGGAGAAGGAGATCATGTCTCTCCACAACTACCCGTCTCCAGTACAATTTATCAATTCTGCTGTTGACTTCTTTCCATGCCACGATGTCAAACTGTCCAGTTTGCTCTCTTTGTCTTCCTCTATCTCTTTTTCCTTCAATCTTACCTGTTGTTACGATATATTCCAGCTTCCCTCTTCTCATAACATGCCAAAAAAAAAGGGGATTGCTTCTTTCTAGCTCGTGAAACAAATTTCCTTTGTGCATGGGCCTCTTTCAGGACATCCTCATTACTCTTTTTGGCTGCCCATGTTATTTTTAACATTCTTCTGTAAAACCACATCTCTGTGGCCTCTAGTGCCTTCCCTACTTGTTTACTAACTGTACATGACTCACTCCCATACAATCATTTCCCCCCCCCCCCCACAACACAAAAGGGTAAAGAGTGACAACTCACATTCCTGGGGGTCGAAAGAAGAAGAAGTGTATTTGTCCTGTCCATATGTAAGGTACAGTCTCGTGCAGTGTGCATACACATATGTAAGGTACAGTCTCGTGCAGTTTGCATACACATATGGGCAAGGTCAGTCTTAGTAATTGCGGGACCCGATTTAGACCATTCTGTTAGGTCCCCCTGACTTTAAGACATATTTTTGTAGTAGCACGTTTTATGTCACAATATTGCAAATAAATATAAATATCGTTTGATTTTTAGTACAGTGTAATAACAGTAATTTCCCAATATCTCATTTGAACTAATCTTGGTTCCTTGTTTGGTTCAATGCTGGAGGTGGGAGCCTAAGTGGGCTAAATCGGCCTAAGGCCGGATCTGCATATAAACACACGAGTGGCCGATCGGCATAGTGGTTAGAATGCTTGCTTCTCGTGACAAAGTTACCGGGTTCAAGAATCAAAACCTGCTATCGCCACGCCCAAGTTTACCCAGCTGTAAATGGCCCCTTTGTTCAAGTAAGGGAAGAAAAAGGCAGGGCAGTAGAAACGAACTGATCACCCCATCTCATAAGCCTGGATCTAGTATGGTGAAGTCTCTAACACTTTACTCCTCTACGGCAGTTTGGGCTATCTTTACGTTTTATATAAGAACCCACAAAGGAGGTGCTGCTTGTTTTGTTTATAATGTGGCCGTCATTCATTATAATTACCCATTAGCTCCCCACGGAGCATATGCCTGTAACATAACGTATGCCAAGTCCTCATCTCCTGTGCCATCTGTTCCATGTTTTCTTCCTGCCTTTCATTTCTGTCTCCACCTGCTTCTCTTATTCCGGGGGTTCCAGAGCTAGGACTGTCACGTGATGCAAATAATGTAAACATAATGCATTAAAAGATTTTTTTTTTTACCCTACTCCACCCAGACAGACATGTCGCGAGAGAGAAAGGGGCTCGGGGCTTCAACCCTCGTGCTCCAGGCAAAGAGAGTTTGGAGGAGCCACACAGGGGGCACCCGATGATTTAAAAAAAAAGGTGAAGGTAGTCACATGGTCGATACTTCCGTTGGGGAGGGAAGTGTTCGAGACTTTATTATACTAGGTAAAGCTTTATGAGGTAGGGTGAACCAGATCGCTTCCTCGCTGCCTTAGCCTTACTTAAACTCAAGAGCAGAGTCAGGTACCCATTTACAGCTGGATAGACTGGAGCATGAGATTATGAGTATTCTGTCCTGGAACCCGGTAACTTTGTCACGACAGGCTAGCGCTGTAACCACCCGACCAATTTGACTCACACCGTGGGGGAAAAAGTGTGTGTGTGTGGGGGGATTATATTCAAGTTCAGGGTTCCAGCATTTCTAGCTCTGGGGGTCCATTCTGTATTTCGCCAGTCCTGCCTTCATGAACCCTTATATCCGGTTACGTAATCAATGAATACATTCATTCTGCAGGAAGCTTAATATTTTTAATAATAATAATACTAATTTTATTTATTAAGCAGCACCACTCCTGCATCACAAGTAATTTGATTACGCATAATTTCCTGATTTCTTAAGCGTGTTACCTTCAGGACACATTGATTTAAAGCGGACAGATTTCTCTCCCACCCGCATTACCCAGTGATCTAAATTCTCTCCGCCCGCTAACCGCCCTTCTTGTCCTTAAATTATTTTTTTTTTTAAATCGACCTTGTAAGCAAGGCTTAATAGAATAATGAAACAAAATGTGCACAGAAAGGGGCCAAAGGAAAAGAAAAAAGGAATCCGGCCTTGAACGTAACATTCCCCTAGCCCCAGCCTACCCGTCAAATAAAAGTTGAGGAAGCTATTTCCCCCCTTTCATGAGTTTTAAAAACCTTTTCTTTGTAAACTGAGCATTGTTCAAGATACCTCGTGGCCAGCCGCATTCCGACGATGGTTGTGTGTAGCATTGCGTTCTCCTGCGCCAATCGTTGTCCACCGGGGGGTAAGCTCTGACGTCAGGCTGGCGGTAACTTGGTGTTTGTGCTAGATTATTTGAGAGTGGTCAGTTTTCCTCTACTGGAAGTCAGGGCTTCTTCCGTGCGGGTTCGACTGCAGTGTGTAGGCCTATCGCTGTATTGATATAGGAGAGTTCTAGATCTCGTGACTTTCAAAATAGTGTTTTTAAACATGGAATATACAAGGAAACGTGGAACACGGTAAATATTTATACACTGTGGAAAATTCTTAAACATTTTACCTACTTAAGTGTATCTTATGTAAGTTGTTGATTTATTTCTAAATTTATCTTGTCGCTACTGATGTCTTGTTAGGGTGTAATGTGTAGGCCTACAAGATAAGCCCAATATGGCGTTAGAAAAACAAATCGTGTAACTGATAACAGCAGCGTTTGGAATTCGTCGTTCGATCCAGAACCGCTTGGTGGTAACTGTTGATTTTCTAGTATTATGTAAAAGTATAGTTTGAGTTTGTTGTGAGTGAATGAAGTAGGCCTACAAATATAATGACAAACATAGGCTGCAAGCATAATCGGTTGACATGTTTTGTTGTTGCCAAAACAGTGGGCCCATGGGACGTGTGCAATTCAAATAAGTCATCCATGTCGTTAGGGTAAGGATTAAGGGTGGGATTTAGGGTTAACCCTTAGGCCTATCCCTTATTGCTGCGTCTCTAAATTATTATGATTATTTTTTTTTTTGTTGTAGGCCTATCGAACTCACGGTCTACTGTTATTCATTTCATCCAATTTGATTAGGCTTATCAACTTTTGTTTCTGTATTGTTATCTAATTTGTTAAGTGGCTGTCATTTTCCCCGGTAGTTTTTCTGTCTTGATGGATGTTGTGTTTGTTTTGAAATTCAAATCTTTGGGCTCACCTTACTGTTATTATTGTGTAACGTAACGAATTAATCATGGTTTGTTTGTGTGTTGTTGTTTTTTTTTTAACAGTAAGTCTACACGCAGTTCGTACTGAATTAACAAGTTGTCGCAGTTACATATTTCGATGAAAATAGTCATGTAATGTTAGTTTAAAATAGTTAGGGCCTGGCTGAATCGACATTTAATCTTATGCGACGTACGATCACATCATTTATTTCTACATAGTATTTTTGCCGCGTTTTGGCAAGTTGCAATCCATTCAGTGTAGTCGCACAGCCCGTCGGCTATATTAGGGCACATGTATAAGCATTAAAAACCTTGTGGTGTGATTAGATTTTAGCTGTGAACTACCTAGTGCAAGGACTAAGCAATACTTAAGCCGCTGTTGCCATTTCGAATTATCGGCAGACAAAAGTAATATAATTCAAGAACAGGCTGAAAACAATCACATGATTGATCACGGGCTGATGAATTTCCTTAGGTTCCATATATTTTAACTGTTGTGGCATTGGTGTAAATGTGACTAGAATAAGTAGGCCTACACGGAGCAACAGCAGTTAGATCAACCAGAGCCAGCCTTGGAGTATTCGGCGACCGTGGCGAGAGGTTTAACTTGCGCACCTACACTACTAACCGCGAAAGTTAAACTCTACTGGAAAATGAAGTAAGATTCGTGAATAATATTGCAGATCGGTTTAAGATAGTTATCACATAAAGACAAAAAAAACATGATAACAGTTAAAAATAGAATGTAAAAAATATGTCACACTTTAGTTTTAGTGTGTTGCTATAAAAGATTTACATTACGTGCTTTGGTCTGGGAAAATTGTGTCGAACTTCTGAAGAAAACTATTTTTTTCATGACCGCTTCGGTGCCCCTTTCCCTTAGCGCTCAATCCGGTCGCCCCCGATTCCCCCTGCCCAAAGACCGACCCTGCTTGCAACCCTTGAGCGTGGTCCTGCGCAATTAGTTTACCCACGCTACATGATCGGTTTCACCACTTTATATTAGATTAGATACATATAATTGTCTTGTATGTCCCTACCTAACGACAACACCGGAACGCAAAATGGGCGCAGTTATTATAATTGTTAAAAAAAAAAAAACCCAGATATAACCCCAGATCGTTTAGTGGTTTTAAACATTTGCCTTCCAAGCAAACGGGCGGCATAATAAAACAAATATATTTATCTATTTTAATTCAGTGATCTGTCTTCAGATTTTATAAGTTTTTTTTTTGGATAATTATAGTTTTTAAGCGTCTGTGTGTGTTGATGGCTTTACTAGCTCAGTGGAAGAAAATAGAAATGAAGAATACAGGAGAAATGGTACTATTCTCAGGACATGAGACAAATCGCACACCATAATTCTCCGCCATTAATTTCTTGATGGACTATTTACTAGCTTAATACGTAAAATCTTTGCCTGTAGGGGCCTACTTTGTATGTAAAAACTCCCAACCCCCCTCTAGATCTCACTGTAAGCAAACATCTCCTGCAAGTAAGCTGGCCAAGAACAAACAAAATCCAACACTATAGCGTGTATGATGATTATAATTTTCATAACCAGACCACACGGTCTGTTATATTTGGACGCACTCCCTAATATAACAGAAGGACCTTGTGTTTAGGTTGAACAAGGCACAATTTTACTTAAACAAAACCGACTGCAAAATTCTTGTTTTATTTTCGTCAACAGCTTGAAAGACTGAAAACAACCGAGAAAATCACGGCATTTTAAAACATGATGACGCCTATAGGCCTATATTTATCTTTAAAAATGACTATAGAACTCGCAGAGGCCTATTGTCACATTCAGTTTGTGTTTAGAGAGAGTTTTGTTCGTTTCTTTGCTTTTATTTTGTGGATGTTTTGTGCAAAGTAAGTTGGTGTTTTTATGGGCGTTGCTTCCAAATTTGTGTACCTACACTTTTTATAGGATTTTGAATTATTTAGACAGAATTTAAAGGAAATAAACGACAGACTGCAAAATTATGATGTGGGTGAATCTTGAAGACTTTAAGATATAGACACAGAGTATGGATAGGAAACCTTTAAGGAAAATAAAATAAAATATGATCTGATCATCAGAGGACGCATGCAACATTAGACAAGTGTTTCACACGTGTTGTTTCTTTATACTGTTGAGTAAGTGAAGAAGGCAAAGTGCTCTATCTCAATCTGTTTAGCCCAGCGGTTCTCATTGTGAGCCATATGCCCCCCCCCCCCCCCCAGGGGACCATGCCATATTTCTAGGGGCCACAGTAACATGGTAAAGTACCTTTTTCCACCTAAGAGCGACTATGGGGGGGGGGGGGGTAAATTTACAGCGGTAAATGAGGCTCAGAAGATGGCCATGAGCAAAAAAAATTTGAGAACCCCTGGTTTAGCCAATTGAACGATAAGCATTCTCTCTACATGTTTTAAAATCAAGTTCTCTAATTTCAAACAAATGGAGATATGTGGACCCAGCCTGGGAGAAGTTGATGCTTACCTGACTATTTGAGCTGTAAGCCTACAAATAACATTTATTTAAAATCATGTTAATACTGGAATCCATGGTTGTAATGATATGATATATTGGGTCCAAGTTTCAGCTTGTCAACAACTAATGTTGATTTAACTTTAGTTAGCCTGTGTGATGTCATGTTTACCTGCATTGGTTATGAAGACTGTGATGGGCCACCATGGAAAGATTGAAGTCGATCAATCGGTCAATACCTTTTAGCTCCCCAAGGAGCATAGGCCTTCAACAAACACATGCCAAGTTCTTCTGTCACGTGCCATCCACTCATATTCTTTCCATGTTTTCCTCATCATTTTCACTTCTGTATCTAGCTTTCTTCTCCGTGCATCTTTTTGGGTCTACCTCTGCCTCTCTTTCCCTGTGGATTCCAGAACAAGGACTGCTTTGTAATGCTATCAGCAAGTTTCCTCAATGTGTGTCCTATCCATCGCAAGCGTCTTCTTCTCAACTCTTGTTCCATTGGCATTTGTCTGGTTGTTGTCATCAGTTCCACATCTGTGACTTTGTCATACCATTTCAATCTATCTGTTCTATGCAAGCACTGAAGTGTGTCCGAATAAAATATATATGCAGTGTGTCCAAGAAGATTAGCAGAGGGGGGTTATTTATTTGTTTGGCTTGTTTTAAGATAAGTTTATGGCTGTGGCTTCAAATAAAACCGTGATGTTGTATGCAATCATCCACCTATGTTCCAGTCCTGACTTATGGATGCGAGTCATGGCCCTCCAAAGCCAGCTCCAAACCTCAGAAATGACGTATCTGTAGAAGGTGGTTGAAGTAAGAAGAAGAAACATGGTCTCCAGACCCGAGTAGAACAGTCCCAATTACGATGGTTTGACCTTGTCTGCAGAATCGGAGAAGATCGGCTACCACCACAAATATGGGAAACCAAAGCCATCGTTCCAGACCTATAGGACAACCCAGAGTTCGCTGGGAGGACAACATTAGACAATCTCTGAAGGACCGAGGACTAGATTGGACCCAGGCCAGAAGGAAGCTGATAGGATAGTATGGCTTTTTCTCCGGCAAACAACTACACCCCAGGGTAGAAGAGGAACGTCTAAGTAAGTAAGGTTGCATGTAATATGCCCCATGTAGTTACCTGTGGGTCTCTGAACAGATAAAAAAAAGAAAAAGAGGATTACAGCACCCTCAGTTAGGGCTATGTGGTACAAGGGGAATGCTGCACCCTCAGGTATGGGCTATGTGATACAAGAGGAATGCTGCACCCTCAGGTAGGGCTATGTGGTACAAGGGGAATACTGCACACTCAGGTAGGGCTATGTGGTACAAGGGGAATGCTGCACCCTCAGGTAGGGCTATGTGATACAAGGGGAATGCTGCACCCTCAGGTAGGGCTATGTGGTACAAGGGGAATGCTGCACCCTCAGGTAGGGCTATGTGGTACAAGGGGAATGCTGCACACTCAGGTATGGGCTATGTGGTACAAGGAGAATGCTGCACCCTCAGGTAGGGCTATGTGATACAAGGGGAGTGCTGCACCCTCAGGTAGGGCTATGTGATGCAAGGGGAATGCTGCACCCTCAGGTAGGGCTATGTGATACAAGGGGAATACTGCACACTCAGGTAGGGCTATGTGGTACAAGGGGAATACTGCACACTCAGGTATGGCTATATTTAGCTCAAGTGGACTAATACGAGTTTGTGCTTAGGTCTGACAATCTTATTTAAAGTAGAAACAATCGTCATATGCGCGGTAGTTGGCGTAGACCTGATGTTTCATTAGATCTCAGTAAAAGGTAAATTTAGTCCCATAGCAGATAATGTCGTAGGGGAGTGAAGTGTTAGAGACTTCCATTTATTAGGTCCAGCATCGAGAGGTGGGGGTGACCAGCACCTTTCCTCGCTGCCTTTCCATTCTCTAACTCAACAGCAAAGTCAGGTTCCCGTTTACAGCTGGGTAGGCTGGAGCATGTCGATATCGTGAATCGACCCAGACACCTTTGCCGCGAGAGACCAGTGCTCTAACCTCTCTGTCCAGGTATGTCGTAAAAGGCGACTAATAGGAAATTGTTCACGGAGCTGGCAACACCATTGTGTTCAACAAATTGATACATAAACCATCGCGGCACGAGCACATGGATACTTTGGTGCAGGCTGCCTGCAAAGTACCCAGCTGCCTTAGTGGCACTCTGCTCCATATGGGATGACGAATATTAATTTTAAAACAGTCTTAGAAAAATTTCACGAAACACGAGATTGCCTGTTTGTGAGTTCGTGTGAATTGAGAAGATGAACACTCCTTAAATAGAATGTTCACAGTGACGTCATCTGATGATGCTTATTAATGTTTCATGGGCACAACTAAGCTATCTTTTACCTTTTTTTTGTGTGTCATTTAATGGAGAAGACTACTTTTCTGCCCTGGGAATAACTTATGCACCAGGGTTGTTGTCCCCGTAGAAGCAGAAAGTGTTCCATTCATTAAGTTTAAAAAACATATACTACAATGACAGGGAAAACAATGGACCGTGAATGGTTTTTAAAGCTGTTTCCAAGGATCTGGAACACATATATATATATATATCCCCCTTTTTTCCATAAAATGTTACAATCTTGTTGACAATTGCCCATGCTAAGTAAAGGCTATTTACTGTTTACAGGCCTCGGGTTTCCCCTCCTTATACGTTTAAGTAAAGGCTGCAGAGTGGGAGTGGAATAACGGGAGAGTATTTAACTTTATAGAGAGAAGGCTTTTCAGCACGTTATTTTATAAAGAGTAAAGTAGTAATGCATTATTGATGTGTGCAAAAGTCAAGGAAAATACCGTGTCTTTTAGTAGTTGTGGTGGTGGTGGTTGGGGCGCTCAACAGAAAGATAAATCTTGAGATGATAGTGATGAATAAAGTTGGGGGTTTAAGTGGAACACGTTAAGGGACACAGAGGATTGTGTGAGTATGTGGAAAATGTGTGTTAAATCAAAAGTAAAACCAGGGGGGCGAAGGAGGGTGGATAGAATGAGTTAAAAAAGGAGGGTGATATAGAAAGAGGTAGTATCGACCATGGTGGCAGTGAAAGCAAAGGGCTGTTGTAAAAACGATGACGAGATGACGGCGAAAAGCGGTGGAGGGTGATGCGGGAGGGGGGGGGGGAGAAATGCCGGTAGTTATGGAAAGGCTCACTCTGCCAGACCGTCATTTTTCCAGGGACTAGGATTTTGGAAAGCCAATAGAAACGCTTGCACGAAATCAGGTTATGATAATGATTTTCTTCCCCCATTTCTGTATTTCAGATTATTATGATCATAGCAGTCCGCCAGCGCTCTTGGCAGTAGGACACCCTGACGTTGCGGGCACAGATCCGAGCCAGGCAGCCAGCGATAGTAGGAGGTGCAGTCGACGTGTGTTTCTCCCCGCTCGTCTTTTGGGATTGGAAGAAGTAACTGTCCGTCTCCGTGGGTTCTCCACGGGAAACAGAGCTGCTTCAAGAGAGGGGAAAAAAATATTGTTTTCCATTTTTTAATTCTTACGTTTGGATAATATTTCTGATTTCACATTATTCTACTGGTGATTGGCAAAACTGGACGAACTACGCTAGTAAAATTACACAGGTGGTCAGTGTGGATTTTTATGCTAGTATGAAACGAGGAAAACGGTACGTTCCCGAAAACCTGTTACGCTTAAAGATGGATTTTTTGAAATTTTCACAACGGACTTTGAAAAAGTGAACAATTTGTGTTTCTCTATTCTTTTCCTGAAGTGGACAGATCGCTTTAAAAAAAAAAAACCCAAAAAAAAAAAAAAAACACACAGTGGCGATCGTTTTTAAGAGCAGAGGAGGCCCCGTCTCATTTTGTGGTGCTAACATCGGCGGCTCGATGATTAAGTGGTGTAATAAAGTTTGCTGACTTTGGTTAGCTCGTAGAGTGTTGTGGTAGTTATCGCGGACGATGGCTATCCGGTAGCGTGGTGTTGTTGTTGTGGTATATATTTTTTTAAAGCGGGCAGTGGTCAGCTGGCGTTGTTGTTGTTGTGGTATTTCTTGAAGGAGTGGCTAGGCCGTAATTAAAGAACAGAACTGGCGATGTCAAGGCGGAAGCAGTCGCGTCCCAGGCATGTTGACAATGATGGGGTAAGTTTAGGGGTGGAGGCGGATGGGCTGAACGTTACAGATTTAGGACTTCGGAAAGGGGAAAGTCAGGATGCCGATGATGACCCCTTAACCCGGCTACGGAAGCGGAACAGCAATGACATTGATAATGAGGATGATGATAAAAGCACTGAAATCGATAACGCTGGTGAGTACAATTAATTTCAGATACCCCCTTTTTGTTTTACCCCTTATTTTGATATTTTTATAATTTCATTTACCTTTTACTAACGAGTTTGTTAATGTGTAGGACGTTTAATATTTATTTAATGTAAGCCAATGTCTACATGTCTATCATCACGGCCCGGAATAATAATAAACTTTTTTCTCCCTTATACATAAGAAGCCTACATAACCACTTCAGGTAGGCCTATAATTAATTTAAGATTAATTTCACATTTTCATTATAATCATTCGTTAATGGAACCTCAAACTTAACAGCTATCGGTAAAGACGAAAAATGCCTTACCTTTTACGACGTTGTGAGTATAAATTAAAATCGCACTTAATTAAAACATAAACGTGCAATCGTATGGAGATCAATTGTATTTAAAAGTACCACGCATGAAGCATAAAGTTACTTTCTAGATTTCTGTAAAAAAAAAATATTTTTTTTCAAATTATTCCTAAACTTTTCTTGCAGATAACTTGTGCGGTAGACCTACCCGATATTAAACTATAGGCCTACTTACAGTATATAAGAAACTTTTCGCCTAATCTCTTCTCAGAGGCGTTATAACGTTCGTTAAAAAAAATGTCGGGTCTGTGTCTTGAAAAATTGTGCGATGCCCGAAATAATATGTCGCAAAATTTTCTCATAGCGTTTTGCAGAGTCTTTTCCGTGGCATGTTTCCACTTGGTTAGATCGCTTGCAATTAGTATTATATTATGAAATCTTATGTGTATCTTTGTTTAGTATAATTCTTCTATCATAAGTAGCCGATCTATTTTTTAAAGATAACTTTCCTGCCACATACAATAATTTCTCTCCCCCCACTTCCTTTTTCCCCCCTTAATTAGGTGATATATAAAAAGTTTAAATTTATAATTACAGTAAAAAATAAGCTCATGGTTTATTTACAATGTCGTGGGTTTGTCACGGCCGCGGAGGTGTAATTATGTCCATGCTATGACATGTGATGCTGACTAGTGTGCCCGATGGTCAAGAAAATACGGGCCTAACACCGTATTCCCAATATGCCTCAATAGGCATGTAACGGGATCCTTTACCTTTACCTTACCTGTGACATGTCGCTTTTAAAAAAAAAAAACTGCCGTTCTGTTGTTTAAAATCATTTAAGAGAATATGTCCACTCTATGACCCTGTGATGTCCGCCGCGTGATTCTCTCTCTTAAATAATAAAAACGGTTTATACTTGGGACAACAAATTGTCACAGTTTAGGGAGCAACGCTTCATAAATACATATTTTAAATAATTAGGTAGGGAAATAAACAATATATATCCCGATGGTTCTTATAAGCTTGGATAAAATTGTTCGATAAAACGCGGTTATTGTTTTTATATTTCTTTTTGTGTTTCTTTAACTCATAATGAATGTATGTGTGTGTACGTTTGTTTGTTTGTTGTTATTGGTTTCTTTTCTCATATTTTATTATTGTTTTCTTTACATATTTCTCGTTGTGTCGTCTTATGTATTTATAAATCTAATTTAATATTATCTTCTGTTACCTTTGTCAAAGTAAACAGGATAGTAAGATGAAAGTTATTCTTTAGTAGTAAACATTCACGTAAATGTGAAAAGTTTCCCACACATACAGGCATACAAGTTTACAAATGTGTTGTTACAATGAACAGCCGCAATTCGGACCATTTATCAGCGATTGTGGTTTCAGTACCGATTTATAATTAGGATAGCCAGCTCTAGACTTATAGTCCGCATGTATACCTCGGTTAATTTTTCTGTATTTTCCAGTTTTTCCGACCACCGCGCAAAATTATAATAATACAAAGTGTAATAATTACTTCTGTAATGGTAATGAACTCAAGCACTCTGTAATGTGAAATAAAGTAATGAAAATTAAGTCATCGAATTTCATAGTCGTAATAAACATTCTTTGTATTTTTTCTGATTCCACTAAGATGTGAATCGTTCGTTTCTTTACTATGTGTAACTGAGATACCGATAAATGACTGCTGAATATCTACTCCAAAGATGCCCAACATATGAGGAACATAGAAAGCGCATATGGCCATCACCAGTACCATTCCTGGACAAACTCTATGGAGATACCAAAAGCTGACCATTGCTTTCTTTGAACTTATTCAAGTTGACGTATGAAAAGAAACGAAGAAGTTTCTTTACTTTGCGTAATTTTTAATCCGTCCTTTTTGTTTTCATCCTAGTCTCGCAGGGCACGGCAGGCGGCAGTCTGTCCATCTTCTTATAACCCACATCCTTATTATGATCATCGTATTTTTATACATCAGCATCATATTTTTTTTTTAAAGTAAAGAGGACAGGGGAGATTAAGCACGGTTAGAAGAACCTTCAGGTATACCATCCCTTTTATACGAATTGGGTAATTGCAACGCCGTGAACCCGGCAATGAACCAATCTCGCTACCATTTAGGGAAAATACAGAAAAGACGCTTTGCACCGAGAAAACTGAATTGCACACCGATTAAAAAAAGCATGGTTTTCACGGTGCATTTTTCAGCGTGTTTGAAATATTCGCACACCTTTTTTTAAATTCAAGGTGCGTTAACCATTGACGATAAATTGAGTCATTAGTTTCAGACCTCAATGTCTTTTGTATTTGAACATGCACCCTAACATAACCGACTAGGTTGAACGGGACGCGCCTCGCCAAAACGAGGCAAAATGTTATTAAAAAAAAAAAATTGACGATAAATCATGATAAGTTTGAGTACAAATATTTGTAATGAAGGCGAAGTGGAATGGGAAGGAATGTAATAACCACAGGAAGATTAGTACCATCATCAGGACATGCAACAGAGAGAGTACAGCATAATTATTTTACCGTCATGTGTCGGCATCTTACTTGCTAGCATGTCATACAAGTTCGATTATAATCATGGAAGGACAGTAAGATCAAGGAAAGCACACGAATTGTTGTTGTTGTACCAACATCAAATTTCCTGTTAATTTTTCAGATCTATAATTTTCATTTTCAGTGCGATCACAAATATTGATGGAGTTAATAAGTTTTCGCAGGGGCGTACTTATATTATTTGTCACCCGGATCTTTTCTTTGGCACCGCCCATAAACATACAAGAATAATACATTATGCTGCAAATTTATTTTTAATCATTGCAAAACTGTCTTAATTGTGTCCGACGGTACTACATTCTGGCTGTCGCCTGGAGCGGACCGCCGCTCCCCCTCGTATACCACTAACTTTTGATTCTTAGTAAAACATTTTGGGCTGGAAGCGATATTGTTTTGTACACATCTGTACATTTACGTAATCATTTATCCTGTTTCTGGTTACGTTTAGCATTCCTGGCTCTTGCGTAATGCTATTCTGTTGTCAGCTTAGCTAAATATTCCAGCATGCGGCTGTAAACATTTAAACTTGTATACCGGTTTACTTACGATGTAGCTTTTACATACTGTCACGTTTGTTTTAGTTAACAATATTCATTCACTCATCACGCGAGTAAATGCTACCCAAAGGAGCATAGAATTTCAATACACGTATGTCAAGTTCTCCTGTCACGTGCCATCAGCTCAAGGCCTTTCTGTATCTTTCTCATCATTTGCATTTCTGTCTCCAGCTTTCGTCTCCATATATTTTCCGGTCCATCTCCATTTCTCTTACTCTGTTCATTCCCGAACGAGAGCTGCCTGGTAATGTTATCAACAGATTTCCTCTATGTGTGTTCTGTCTATCGCCAGCTTCTTATTTTTCCATTTTCCCTATATTCGATTTTGATTGTTGACGTTTTTGTGGCTTCAAGTTCATAGGGGTCGGAGTTCTAAAGGTACCGGATTTGATTCCCAGTAGAGGGAATGTAATATGTGGAATTATTTTTCTTCAGATTTAGTGATCCTAATGGTGTCATACTCCCCTCTGGTCTCCTGGGTAGTAATATCGGATGCCTAGCCTTCTCGGATAAAGGCGGAAAAAAAGGTCACATGTGCAAGTTGTTCACTTGAAAAATCCCACGGCAGTTGGAAATCGTAAAGAGTAGGCCATAAGGTCACTGCCATGGCAAAATTTAAAAATTAGAAACATACCCACCACAAAAATATTGATAGAATTTGTGATTCCTGTATACACATAATGTGATTCTCTCTGGTGCTACGGAGTTCATACACTGTGCTGAGATCGTCCTTGTGTGATCTAAAAGAGGAAATCGAAGCACTGATGGAGTTGTCCATGTGCAATGAAGATAGTCCTTAACACCAAACCAGACCAAACGGGATAGACTAGCCGACCGCATGCTTTTAGTTAGATAATGCTGTATATTTTCTGTATTTATCTATTTTTGATAGGTGTTACCTTCTTCTTCTTCCATCCTTAGCCATCAACCGACAAAGCAGTATGTGGCCAGTACGCCTAGTGGCGTCTTAGGGCAACAACAAATTGATCAATCTATCGCTGTTTCCACCACGCCTAGTGGCGTCTTTGTGGAACAAAAACAGACCAAACAATCTATCATTGTTTCCGTAATCAGATTGGTTGGCAAGCAGGTGATCAGCCCACTGTGCGAAGTTTTTACGGGATGGGGTAAACAGCCCCATGCCCATACCCTCCTTAGTCGCTTTTTACGACATGCGTGGTAGGGTGCAGTGTTACTATTCTTTGCTCCCCTTTCGGGCCCCGGTAACACACGGGTGAGGTGTTACCTAGTTATGGGTTGTTCTGCCTACGTGTTTCATCACCTTTTCATTTGCGCAGTGGCGTCACTAGGGTTGGTGTCACCCAGTGCGGTAACTCATGGTGTCACCCCCATGGACCTTCTTCCGTACCTGACCATACAGAATCCTTAGTAATGTTTTTTGTTATTGTACTAATGTTACTCGTAAATCGTAATTCCCGTATATCACTGAATGTAATGGCAATAGTAGTGACATAAACAACTAGCCTAATTAAAATTACACCTTTAAATTACAAAATCATACGCACAACCTAAATGTATTTACATTTACATAGTTTCATGTGGTTGTGGTTAAAGTGAAAATTGGTAAGAAAACAATAGAATTGGAAGTAAAAACGTTTAAGAACTACATCAAAATTATGTTCATTTTAACATTAAACTTTAAGCTGGGCTTACGAAAAACGTGTTTGTGGTTATAACTAACTACAGGGATATTTGTTTTATGAAAATTAATAAATTTCTGCTGAAACACTGCACACAAATTTTATAGACAGTCATTTTGGTGTCACCCCCTCTGATGGTGTCACCCGGTGCCGTGCTCACCCCCTAGTGACGCCACTGCATTTGCGCATCTTTCTGACAATTGGACAACCACAGAAGCTGATCCTCTTGCAGGAGGCCTGTACCAAGCATTCACTTGCTGCTACTGAAATGGTTTCTGTGGGCATATTTGATTCTAGCTCCATGCACTGTCTCAATGTTAATCACCATGTACGAAATGCCTGGGGGCAGGGGCCGGATTATGGCCAACTGATGCCCTAAGCACAGCCCAACAATGGTGCGGCCCACCCCGCCCTTCCAATGTTTAACTGACGAGACATTAAGACTTCGTAAGTGCTGATGGTGAAATAAGAGATTGAAAATTCAGTTTTCTTCCAGGCGAGACCGCATAACTATATTAAATTAATAGTTTTTAAAAAAATATCATTTAACACTAAATAGCAGTAAGCAATATTAGCAAATTATTGACTTTTAATTAGGGAAACACGGCCAATAAAGGCAATTATAAAAAGAAAATCGACTAAATTCAAGTGTGGCAGTGAAAGAGTTGAAAGTTAGGGACATAATAGCTAGGGGAAAAACTCTGTGATGCCCCCTTCCCCTGGTGCCCTAAGCACGTGCTTATTTTGTTTAATGGTTAATTCAGCCCTGCCTGGCAGTGCACTAGTACTATTCTTTCTTTGTCTTTTCAGAGATCCCCGGGAACTACACACGTGACTAATGTTTTTTTTTTTGGTTTAAATAGTGCTGCCTATACTGTATCTGTACAGTGTATCCTATATATAAAATCCCACCTTTTTCTGTCAGTGCGTAACGCTAAGGGACGCAACTTTGGTTGAAAGTTAGACATTAATGGTATTGTAAGTACTCTCCAGAAAATAGTAACACTTACCAAAGAAGAATGCGCAAATGACGGTGTGAACAAAAATATATTTATAGAATGTGTGATCCCGTATACACACATTGGGATCCTCGCTGCTGCTACGTAGTTCGTGTACTGTGGTGATGCACAGTGGTTTTTAAAATACTTTTGAATAAGTAAAATTGCCGTTAGGTATTGGTGCTTTTGAATTTAATTCCCATCTTATGACGGGCTTTTACACTAGTTGTTTCAGAATAACCTAGAAATAGGATGACCAGATGTTAATTTATACCGTGAAACAAAAAAACTTTGAAAGTTTAATTACGTGTAAAAATAATATTTAAAACTGACAAAACATCGCACAGTGAAACTAAGGTAGTTTGTGGTGGACAGGCGTAGGCGATAAGGCATCTTCACTGCTTCCTGTCAGTATTACTGATTTATTAGTTAATGTTGTCATCCATCCAGTTCCACAAATCAATCAATCAATACCCTTTAACTCCCCAAGGAGCATAGGCCTTCAACAAACACATGCCAAGTCTTCCTGTCACGTGCCATCCGCCCGTTCTCTCCATGTTTTCCTCATCATTTTCACCTCTGTATCCAGTTCTCTTCTCCATATGTTTTTTGGTCTACCTCTGCCTCTCTTTCCCTGTGGATACCAGAACAAGGACTGCCTTGTAATGCTATCAACAGGTTTCCTCAATGTGTGTCCTATCCATCGCCAGCGTCTTCTTCTCAACTCTTGTTCCACTTACACTTGTCTGGTTCTTGTCATCAATTCCCCATTTGTGACTTTGTCATACCTTTTCAGTCCTTCTATTCTACGCAAGCATCCGTTTATAAAAGTTTAGCTTTTTTGGTTGTTTTTTTGTGTGTCGTTCTCCATGTCTCAGAGCCATACAATAGGACTGACTTGACATGTCAAGTTAGTTCCACTAAGCTACCCAGTTATCTTGACTCGGTTGTTTTTATTTTGTCCGTTGCCACCGCAAGTTTCAGCTTTCCTCTTTCTATAACTTGTCCAACAAGGGATGTCACTGTACTCCTTTCTGTACGATTGAAGCTTCATTTGCACGTTGGCTTTTTTCATGGAACCATTGTTAATCTTATTTAATTTTTATTTTTTTGCAGGCCCTGGTATTCTTAACATTTTTCTGTACAACCACATCTCTTGGACCTCAAAGTGTTTTCATCGTTTATTTATTGATTGTTAATGTTTTGCGTACCTGTGATATTGTCAAGGTGTGATTTTGAGAAGGTGCGGTGTTAGTATTACTACAGGGGGAGCTCAGTGTGACAATGAAAAAAAAACTATGTTGACTACTTTAAGTGGCATAAAGTGTTGCGTCAGATGCTTTTCATATTCTGATAATTCGTTTTATTTTTTTTTTTAACGTGTTTAAAACATTTCCTCTTTAACACTTTTCGCCTTTTTAACATTTTTGTTTGTTTGAAAAGTTCCTATCATTTCATCTATAAATATACGTACACGTTTTATCGCTTTGATCTACCTTTATTGGGAATCCTCAAATAATTGTGCAAACTTAATACTTACTTACTTAGTTGTTCCTCTTCTACCGTGAGGTGTAGAGGTTTGTAAGAGAGAGCGCCATACTATTCTATCGGCTGTCTTCCTCCTGGCTTGGTTCCATTCTAGTCCACGGTCCTTCAAAGATTGTCTAATGTTGTCCTCCCAGCGGACTTTGGGTCGTATTGGAGGTCTGGATCCCTGGCTCTTAGTTTCCCATGCTTGCCGTGGTAGCCGATCTTCTCCCATTCTGCAGACATGGCCAAACCATCTTAGTTGGGACTGTTCTACTTGGGTCTGCAGGGGTTGGGTTTTTAGTCCTTGACGTATCGTCTGGTTGCGGACCATGTCTCTTCTTGTTACTTCAACCACCTTCCTCAGATACCTCATTTCTGAGGTTTGCAAACTTAATACAAATTATAATATTTTTGCAAACAAACTAACAAACACTGATACGACCATACATATAAAAGAGTACACGTGACATGAATGAAATCTCAGCTTTTCCCGGCTTTTAAACAAAAGATGCCTTGTGCCGTCAATGGTGCTAACGCTGTAATAATGGTATTACTTACGGTTGAAAACAGATGTTCTCCCCCAGTTATTGATTCTGGCCTTGATATACGATTAAGCATCCAAATCCTGATTAAGTTCTGGAGTAAATGCGTTCCAATCTCAAGGAGAGAAGGGGAAAAAAAAATCGAAAGACACTCTCTTGTCTATCTTCCCCCAAATTGTTGGTACACAGGTAGAAGTGGCAGTAGTGGCCTGCTTGTCGAGCCAGAGTTACTGGGTTCGAAACTAGTTAGCATCACGTTTGAGTTTCATCATCATCAGCTGCCATCTCCGCAACGAAGGTTGGCTGTAATGGATCTCCAACGTCTTCTGTCTCTTGTCTTGATGGTGCACTCTGATAGACTCTTTTCTGTCCGTCTCTTGATGTTATCTTCCCACTCACAGCGCTGTCTTCCCCTTGCACGTTTGCCTTCAACTCTTCCTTCTATTATGGTCTTCTGTAAGGTATTATGCCTTTTTATGTGGCCAATGTATTTTACCTGCCTAATTTTGATCTTCTTCATTAGTTCTCTTTTCATACCTAGATTTGGGACCTTAGACGCGTCAAAAGTGGAATGCAGTCAGCGACCCATAGCTGACTGCTTGCGTCAGAGTCAGCGAACCAGAGCTGACCAAGAGCCTACTCCACCTCCACGAGGTGGCCCTGGAAACAGGCTGCTTCACTGCAGTCTGGCTGAGAGAGTAGGGATCAAAGAGGGAAGGCAAACCCGGTCTCAAAAAATGCCGTGCTGAAGTCGGATGTGTCGTCCGAAAGGCGCAGATATCGCAGCTTCGGTGTAAACAGACACAACGCAACCAACGTCTTTTTCAGGACGAACGAGGAAGAAGAAGAAGAAGGTACCTATATTTTCTATGACCTTCTTATTTGTTTTCTTCTCTTTCCATGAGATGCGCCCCCTACATCTGTTCTTCCAGTTGCTTATTCATTGTCCATATTTCTACAACATGCAGTAGTGAAGAATATATATAATATTTTATGATTCTCGGTTTTAATTTGTGAGTTAACTGTTTAGAGTTTACCCAGCTGTAAATGCGTAACTGACTCTGCTCTTGGGTTAAGGATAGCAAAGCAAACGCGTATTGGAACCGGTCACCCCTTTTTCATAAAGATGAGAGCTATTATATAGCATTATATAGTAAACACTCGCTCCTCTACGGCAGTATCCGCGGGCACTACCTTTTTTCCCAAGTAAAGGCTGAAACTGCACAATATTTAAAGTTTGTACCTCGCAGTTCCAATACAGTAAGAACAACGAAATAATCTCGTTAACTTATTTGGTGTCGACATAAGAGTGCGAAATTGACGTGTTCCTTCACAATGCTTTATATCGATTAAATGTAACATCAGGCGTAATTCAGAATCACATCAGACACCATTAGCGAGTTATGTCTGCAGACAGCTAAAGCTACACGCAGACATAGGAAGACACCAAGAACATATGGACGCGCGTGTTCCATAAAGTGAATTGCAGAGTTAAGATCAGTAGGTGTAAAAGAGAACCCCACATACGTTCAAGAGAAGTGCAAACATAGAAGACTTAAAAATCATCTTTACGCGCGCATTCTACATATGAAGGTCGGTAGGTCTAAGACAGATTTGGTTTGGTTTTGAAAACCATATTCATTGCACACGGACAACTCCATCAGTGAGTCGATCTCCTCTCTTAGAACACACAATGAGGATCTCAGCACAGTGCACGAACTTCGTAGCTCCGGCAAGAATCCCAATGCGTGCATACAGTAATCACACATTCTATAAATAATTTGGCGGTGGGTAGATTTCTCAAATTTTAAATTTTGCCAGGGCAGGAAAGTGAAGATGATTAGGTCTAAAAGAGAATCACACTGATAAATACACATGTTCAAGAGAAGTCCATAGAAGACATAATGAACATCCTTACGCGCACCTTTTACAATTGATTTTCAGTATGAAGAGCGGTAGGTCTACGACAGAGTCACACAGAAGGTCAACGTAAATCCGTATTGACTCAACATTTGTGTTAATACTGGTTTGATCACAGTCACGAGTGTCAGATATCCCATCTTGGAATCGTCATCGTCTATTGTATTATAGCTGCCAACGAGCAGCTGGTCCCAACTGCAGCTGGGTTGTCTTGCAGGAATCCAACACCAATGCATTCATATGCTCTTGCAGTTGTAGTTTTTGAGGGTGTTGTAATTTGCATGATTAGGTTGAACAAAGAATAGTCAATGTTCAAGTTTAAGAAAAAAGAAAACAAATTAAATACATTGATGTTCCCATAAACATAGAAGATCTAAAGTCCTCACAAGTCCCCATGTTGAAGCACCCATTGTGACGTATCTCCCCATGTTAAAGCACCCATTGTGACGTATCTCCCCATGTTAAATCACCCATTGTGACGTATCTCCCCATGTTAAATCACCCATTGTGACATATCTCCCCATGTTAAATCACCCATTGTGACGTATCTGCGCTGCAATAAAATGCTAGACCATTTGAAGAAGTACGATGCCGCTGTATTTATTTTTATAGCATTATTTGGTAGTGTTTACTAAGTACTTAGTTGAAGTTGCTGCTTTAGTTTATTTGTGTGAGATGATGAAGTTGGGACGCAATCGATAAGGGCAAACAAAGCAGCTGTCCCTGGCGCATATCTTTGTCTCTTCGATACAACGGATTAGAATCTGTCGCGGTCTTTGTTGCATGGTGTTTTGCTAATGCATTTTTCTGTTTTAAAGATTTTCCTACACTCCTCATTGTAACAGGTATCCTAGTAATGTGGATTTTATGTTGCTCTTTTGTTGCTAATCTGTCGTTACCCATTTCTTGTATTAAAGTAGTATTTTGTAATTTCTTTTTAAGCAGTTTCTTTTAGTCGGCATAATAGCCTTATTTTAAAATAAAACTAATATATTTGTACATTAACATTTATTTTTGTTTATTTATTTTTTCATAATTCTTTTCCACAAATACATATGAAAAAGAGCAAGTTGAGTATTAAGTAATAATAAACGCTTCTTTATATTCCTTCTCATAAGTTTTCTGATGATGTCATAATTTTCGAACTTAGTTTCTGTCATGATCTCTCTGATGTCATAATTGTTGGGTGTTCTGTATTTGCTTGTGTCTTTCTAGAATTTCAAGATTTATTTGATCTACATATTCATAGTCACTTCTTGTTTTTCTCCTTTCGGAGCATTTAGCCCGTGTGAATAAAGGGGGGAGGGAAGGAAGGATTGCTGCAGAATGACTGCTTTGTAATTCTATCATCTGGTTTTCTCAATGCGTGTCCGTTCCTGCACTATCATCTACTGCTGACAACTAGTTCTACTAGTATTTATGATATCTGTCTAAGGTTGGGGTATTATTCAGAAGTCAAATGTGCAAGTCTTCGGATATCATTGTGTAAAATTCTTTGTACACTGTGGACCCGTGGGTTACTTGTTAGCTGTACACACTTTTTCCACCCTTACCACACCATCCTAGTGGATGGTTCATGCTGTGTAAATATCTGCATGTCATAAGAAAGCCCACAGTTTCATACCAGAGAGCGAGAGAGAGAGGTTATGGAGAGAAAGAGATGGAGCTATGTGAGGGCAGACGTGGAAGAGAAAGAATATGTGCTTGTTCTTACTACATTAGAGAATGACTGGGCTATAATCACCGTCGTCAACATTATTATCATTGTCATCATCACTAACAGGAATCACCAACACCATTATCATAGCCTGTATAGTGACTATATCTGTTACCATTAACACCACAATTATCGTCAGCATCACCACTTTTACTGTCATAATAGTGTTCACCATATTTGTTTTCATGTTCTTTTCTTTTTCTGGAACGTTTCTACGGGATTGTGTAGCCAACCTCATGTCCGACCGTTCTTAGTCGCCTTCTGCAACATTGCCTAGTAGGTTACTGCATTACTATTCTTTTCTCCCCTTTCGGACCCCGATAATACAAAGAACAAGGTGCCAGGAGAAGACGCTAGCATTGGATACGGCACACATTGAGAATACCAGTCGATAGCATTACAAGGCAGTCCTTGGTCTGGAATACCCAGCGTAAGGGATATAGGACCCCAAAAAATATTCACGTGGAGGGGAATAACACACACATAGACATGCAGAAGATGAAGAAGCCGTGGAAAGACCTTAAACAGATGGCACAATATGAAGGCTTGTGTTATAGACCTCTGCACACCAGGAGTTGAAAGAGCTCACAACAATGCTTATCGTCATATATGCATTCATCATTTTCTCTGCGTTCCTTACAAAACATGGGCCACCATTGACCTGATCCCCTTGCAGTCAGCCTGCAACAAGAACTCACAAGCTGTTGTGGTGCGGGAGTGGTTTCTAGGGCAATATAATTTACATGATGAACGTGCCTCCCCCCATGCACAACCTCATCTTAGTAGCCTTGTACGACATGCCTGAAGATGCGGTCCTATTCTTTCTTGGTCTCTTCAGAGCTACATCACCTTTATCATTACCACAGCACGATCGTCGTCACCTACATCACCTTTATTATTACCACAGCACTATCGTCGTCACCTCCATCACCTTTATCATTACCACAGCACGACCGTCGTCACCTCCATCACCTTTATCATTACCACAGCACGATCGTCGTCACCTCCATCACCTTTATCATTACCGCAGCACGATCGTCTTCACCTCCATCACCTTTATCATTACCGCAGCACGATCGTCGTCACCTCCATCACCTTTATTATTACCACCCTTCTCTTATCAGCATTATCATTAACACGACGTTAAAAACGCCGGCGCCCTTTGCATTTCAATCATTGTGGTGTACTCATGGAATTCGAATAACGTCTCGTTAAATTATTGTTAACAATTGCTTCTCTTAATTTGTGCCAGAAAACTTGATTATGTTAAAAGACAAAGTTCACCTGATTAAATCGATTTCTCCTCGATTCTCGTGTACTTTTGTCCACACAATGTAATTGATGTTAAAATATATTATTTAACTTAGATTACGGAACAAAAAAGCTATTTTCATGACAAATTGTGTGCGGCTGTAATATATTGATTTTCGGATGTCCGTTACCAGAAATTCAGGTCAGGGTCGGATCTAGACCATATAAATAAATATCTAGTTGTCCGAAATGAAAAATGTATTCACAAAATGAATTAGGTGATTTCGCATGTGAATTCGATTATTTGAAATATATGGTTCTTCTTAACTTATTCAAAGACGTTCGTTTAGTGTAACAAAAAGCTGACACTGAAATAAGTTCCGAAAAAGATAATTTCTTTATTCTTAAGTCGAGAGTGAAGAGGATTTGCGTTCTTGAAAGAGAACTTGCAGGTTTCCTAATGTTAGGTTTTTTTTTCTTTTTCTTCAGGAAAATAAATTGACATAACATTCCAAACACATTTAGCACGTTCGAAAATGCTACAGAGAATGCAGTCATGTAAAATGGACGAGTAATGCATTAAAAAAAAAATCATTTGTCATGAATCCCAAAATACTCAATTTCTTGGCAATAAAATATTGGTATGAAACCCTATTAATCTTTTTATTTTTCTTCAAGAAAATATTCAGTGTTTTTCTTTCTGTTTGATTTTGGTGCTTTATTTGTGAAGGTTTTGCTTATTTACGTAATTTATACTGTTTTTTGTTGTTGTCGTTTGTGTGTTTTTTTTTTTTTGCATCTCAGCTTTGCATTTTTCCCATTTACATCATCTTTTAAATCATATATATATATATATATATATATATATATATATATATATATATATATATATATATATATATATATATATATATATATATATATATATATATATATATATATATATGCGCTGATTTTTCCTACCCTGTGCCATCAGCTAATGGTCTTTAGCTACACAATTTTATAAATATGTGCTTACTTAAAATAGAAGGATTGAAGTGATGTGGCAAGATCACTAACGTGGAACTGATGAGAAGAACCAGACAAGTGCCAGTAGAACAAGAGATGAGAAGAACCAGACAAGTGCCAGTAGAACAAGAGATGAGAAGAACCAGACAAGTGCCAGTAGAGCAAGAGATGAGAAGAACCAGACAAGTGCCAGTAGAACAAGAGATGAGAAGAACCAGACAAGTGCCAGTAGAACAAGAGATGAGAAGAACCAGACAAGTGCCAGTAGAACAAGAGATGAGAAGAACCAGACAAGTGCCAGTAGAACAAGAGATGAGAAGAACCAAACAAGTGCCAGTAGAACAAGAGATGAGAAGAACCAGACAAGTGCCAGTAGAACAAGAGATGAGAAGAACCAGACAAGTGCCAGTAGAACAAGAGATGAGAAGAACCAGACAAGTGTCATTAGAACAAGAGATGAGAAGAACCAGACAAGTGCCAGTAGAACAAGAGATGAGAAGAACCAGACAAGTGTCAGTAGAACAAGAGATGAGAAGAACCAGACAAGTGTCAGTAGAACAAGAGATGAGAAGAACCAGACAAGTGCCAGTAGAACAAGAGATGAGAAGAAGGCGCTGGAGATGGATAGAACACACATTGGGATTTGTTAATAGCATTACCAGGATGTCCTTGTACCGGAATACCCGTGGTAAAAGAGGTAGAGAGAGACCGAGGAACACACGGAGAAGAGAACTGAAGATATACATGAAGGGAATGAAGCCATGGAAAGACCTTGAGCTGATGGCACGTGACAGGAAGAACTTGGCTTAAGTTTGTTTGATGACCCCTGCTCCATGGAGATCTAAGGCTTGATGAATTATGTTATACTTTTGCTTCTTAGAAATTCCTGTTGTTATTTCTGCATACCTTTCATAAGCTCTCCACGTCTGCCTGTATATTTGGATAAATAAACAATACGCATAAAGGTATGCTTCAGGCACTCGTGAGTAATAAAGAATTACAAATCTGGACAACATACCTTTGTGTGTATTAATTATTGACTGTTTACAGGCCTCGGATTCTCCTCTTTATTTATCGAACTGTTAATTTGGAGCACAGTGTACCCCGAAATGTTGTTGCCATCTATGCGCGGACGCTTAGGGGTCACCCTGTTTGACCGAGAAACAACAGGAGAGAAATCAAAACAGCAAGGCTAGCCGATCAATTTACGAGAACAAGCTAATTATTCCACGATTTGCAAACAAACATCCAATTGTAAAATTTAGTTTAGCTGCATTTTTTTGTTTTCAGTACGCCGTCTGAAAGACTGTATCGATTTGTGTCTATATATAAATATATACCATACTATACATATCCGCTTCTAAATATAGATCCATAGATGCAAGTCCATTTTCCACAGCCAATGAAAAGATATTTTGTTTCAAGATTTCGGTTAACTTATGTTTTCCCTCAAAACAGTTTTAAAAAAAATTAACAGTTTTAAGGATGAGAGACATTGTGTACTTAATGAATGTAGCATTAAGAAAAGAACATTAATTCCCCCTTCTTCAAGTACCATGCCTGATGGAAAGGCGAACATGTCTCTCCATAACTTCATGTCTTAAGTACTCTGTCATTTCTGTTGTTAACTTCTTTCCAAGAAGATCGGCTACCACGACAAGTATGGGAAATTAAGAGCAAGGGAACAAGACCCACAGGACGACTCAGAATCCGCGGGGTGGACAACATTAGAATGAAGGACCGAGGACTAGATTGGGATCAGAACAGGAGAAAAACAGGCGATAGGATAGTATGGGAGTCTTTCTGGCAAACCTCTACACCTCGTGGTAGAACAGGAACGACTTAGCAAGTAAGTAAGTAAGTGGTGGGTAGGTTTCCTAGTTTTTAAATTTTTGCCAGGGCAGCGGCCGTATGGCCTACTCTTTACGATTTTCAACTGCCAAGGGGTTTTTAACGTGCGCAACTTGCACACGGGAACCACCTATTCTTTTTCGCCCTTATCCGAGTAGGCTAGCCATCCGATCGCACTACCCAGGTGATCTCACTACCCAGGAGATCTCACTACCCAGGAGATCTCACTACCCAGGAGATCTCACTACCCAGGAGATCTAACTACCCTGGAGATCTCACTACCCAGGAGATCTCACTACCCAGGAGATCTCACTACCCAGGAGATCTCACTACCCAGGAGATCTCACTACCCAGGAGATCTCACTACCCAGGAGATCTCACTACCCAGGAGATCTCACTACCCAGGAGATCTAACTACCCAGGAGATCTCACTACCCAGGAGATCTCACTACCCAGGAGATCTCACTACCCAGGAGATCTCACTACCCAGGTGATCTCACTACCCAGGAGATCTCACTACCCAGGAGATCTCACTACCCAGGAGATCTCACTACCCAGGAGATCTCACTACCCAGGTGATCTCACTACCCAGGAGATCTCACTACCCAGGAGATCGGGGGGAGTATGACAACGTTAGGAACCACTGGTTCTAAATAATAATTTATATCAATTATATTCCCTGTGCTGGGAACGAACCCGGTACCTTTAGAATTAGGGGCGGATGCCCTACCTCTCAGCCACTCCGACCCCGTTGTCTTAATTTACGTAATAGAAACTCATCACAGAAACCTTATTGATTATTTACAGCCATGGCAACAATATATGTTTATGCTCGTGTGTCATTCCAGGGGATTTATTTGAGACACGGATAGGAATAAGGCTTTATTAGGCGCGTTGTAAGTAGATTTTTAAAAAAAATTTAAGAATAAAATTTTGCCTCGTTTTGGCAAGGCGCATCCCATTCAACCTTGACTCGAGGTCAGTCGGTTCTGTTAGGGCGCATGGTCAAATTAAAAAGACCTTTGAGTTCTAGCTGTGTATACTTTGTTAGCGACTAACATAGGACTGTCAGACTCATTATGCAATACTTCTTCTTCTTCTTGCGATCGCATCTTTGATGATTACACCGTCAGACGAGTTCTCATGATGAATTCGACTGTTGTTTGAAGTTCCTCTTTAACTCCATATAGCTTTGAGTTTAGTGTTGAGTCATTGGGCCAGTATATCTTTCTTAACTGGTCATACAGAGGACAGTCCTGTAGAACATGCTCAGCAGTTTGTTCGTTTAATCCACATGTGCACAGTGGTGAAGCAGACAATCGTAGCTTGTGCATGTGTTTATTCAGTTTGTTATGCCCTGTCCTGAGTCGAAAAATAGTTGTCTGTCCCTGCCGGTCGAGAGTGTGATAGTCGTCTTTGGGTTGGTTCTGTTCTCTTCTGATAGTCTGGATAGCTCTCTTTTTCTCAAAGTATGTGACTTCATTATCTTCTTGTTCACATTCTCCTCCCTTTTTTGCAAGTTTATCTGCCTTTTCATTTCCGGGTACACCACAATGAGATGGTACCCACTGAAGTATGGTTCTCTTTTTGGCAGCTACCTTGTTTAGTTCATTTCTCAGATGCGGGAGTTTACCACCCTTGAGAGCTTGCAGGACAGACAGTGCATCTGTGAGGATGACTACCTGGTGGCAGTCAGAGTTGGTGTTATAAATCATATTTGCAGCTTGCTCTAGAGCTTGAACCTCAGCTGTATAGTTGGAACAGAATTTACCAGTGGGAATGTGCCTAGTCTCATAGTGGTTGTCAGGATATGAGATAAAGATACCGGCACCTCCATTCCTAACAGCATTAGTTGCTGATCCATCTGTATAGGCATGTATCCATGATTGATCGGGATAGCTTTCTTGGATCATACTCAATGTAGCAGTTCGTTTTTGCAGATCATTATACTCACATCCACTTGTGAGACCACTGACTGTTGTATTAATTTGGAGGGCACTGCTGGCCTGCTCCCATGGTACAGGGTATAGGGTGGGCTTCAGTGGTGTTGTCTTCATGGATAGGTCTTCTTGATGCTGTCTTATAAGTCTTTTCCCCCGATGCACAAAGCTGCTACGCTTTAGACGTCCCAATGCCAGATCATCTAGTCTTGCCTTCATTGGGTGCATTGGCATACTGTTGTACTTTTCCATCTGGATCATGGTTTTTGTGTCTCTTCTATGGGACAATGTCTGTAATCCAGCAACCTTCTGCATCTCTGTTATTGGTGTAGTTTTCATGGCTCCTGTAATGAGCCTGAGAGCTTGATTTTGCACCTTGTCCAAAGACTGCAGATGTGAGTTAGCAGCTGATGACCATGCTGCTGAGCTAAACTCTAAGTGTGGTCTTATTACTCCATTATAAATCTTCTTTAGATTTCGTTCATTTGCTCCCCAGTTGGTACCTGCTAATTTTCTGAGTATGCCTAGTCGTCTTCGGGCCTTTCCTTCTGCATTTTCAATATGCTTATTCCATGTAAGCCTTTGGTCAAATGTCACCCCAAGATAGGTGGGGTAGCTTTCTTCCTTGATCACGGTTGTCCCTAGGTGTATGTTAGCTGATTTGTCCTTGGGGGCGAGGGAGAACAGTGTTGTGGAGGTTTTGTCTGTGTTTATTGTGATAAGCCATTTCTCTGCCCATGACACTAGCATGTCTGCTGCCCGCTGCATTCTATAATTTGCTGTGGTGACATTTTCATCAGCGCACCAGAGTACTAGGTCATCTGCATATAAGGCAGCTTTAACTCCTGCAGGGAGATCTTTCACCAGGTCATTGATGTAAACAAGGAAGAGTGTTGGGGAAATTACTCCTCCTTGAGGTACCCCCTGATGGAGCAACACTTTTCTGCTCTGCAGACCGTCAAGAGTGACTCTAGTTCTCCTGTTATGCAAGTATGACTGGATCCATTTCATCATGTTGCCTTGGATTCCACTTCTCCTAAGTTTTGCAATGAGGCCATCTTTCCACACCTTGTCAAAGGCCTGCTTGAAGTCGACCCAGATCGTTAGGACCTTTTTCTTCTCCTGGAAGGCATCTTCTATTGCTTGAGACAAGTAAGTAACTTGGTCTTCTATACTGTAGCATTCTCTAAATCCAGCTTGTTCCGGCACCAGGATCTGCTCAGACTCTAAATACCATTTCAATCTGTGGTTGACTATTCGCTCCATAGTCTTCCCAACACAGCTTGTGAGACTGATTGGCCGGTAACTTGCAGCCTCGGTCTTACATTTCCCTTTCTTTAGTATGGGTATTGTGATGGCTTCTCTCCATACTTGGGGTACCGTTCCTTTCAACCAGCTGTGGTTGAATATCTCAAGCAGTTTTGTCTTTGCTGCTGAGCTCAGATTTACTAGCATTTCGTTGCTGATTTTGTCTGGGCCGGGTGACTTTTGAAACTTAAGCTTGGAAATAGCCTTCTGTAGTTCTCCTAGTGTGATGGGTTCCCTCATTGGGGCAGGAGTATCTGTCTGTCCCATGGTTGCCAGTATTTCTTTTCTTATCTCTCTCTGATGGTCTATGTTAATGGGTAAGTTGCTTTCTGAACTGTATCTTCTAGCAAACAAGTCTGCAGCTTGTTTTCCTCTGAAAAGTTTGCCACCTTCATCCAATGTGATAGTCTGCCTTGGTGAGGAATGCTCTTCATTTAGAGACTTGACTAATCTCCAAAGTTTCCTGCCGTCTTTCTCAAGGTTCAGCGATGCCGTTTTAGTTCTCCAGCTTTTCCGTTTTTCTTCTAGCTTTGTTCTCTGAAACTCTGCTACAGCCTTTTTCCATTTGTTGTGAGTTTCAAGTGAAGGCTGAGACTCTGCGTCCTTTCTAGCCTTGTCCATAGCTTCCTGACGTTCTTGGAGTGTGCTGGACCAGTATGGTATGTAGTTACGCCGGCATCCTTTGGGAATGGTTTCTTTTGCAGCTTGTAGTATGCATCTGTTGAAGTCTTTTACCACTTCATTAATGTCTCTGTTCTGTACCTTGAGGGTAGACAGCAGCGTGTTCACCTGATGCCTGAATAAACCCCAGTTGGCTTTTTTGTAGTTCCATCTTGTAATGGCTGGGCCTGTACTGAGAGTTGCACTCTGGACAGTAAGAAAGATTGGGCGATGGTCGCTTCCCCCTAGTTGGTCTCCTACTTCTCTACTAATAGATCCAGCTATATCTGGTGTGGAGAAGGCAAGATCTGGTGTTGAAGTTGTGTGCCATCCTCTGGAGTAGAAGGTAGGAGTATCTGTGGCATTATTGACTAGGATTAGGGAGTGATCATCTTGCCAAGTTTCAACCTCTTCACCTCTGTGATCCAGATGGTTATAGCCCCAGCTCTGGGAGTGGCTATTAAAGTCTCCAACTGCTATAAAGTTGGTGGCTGGTACCTGTATAGAGCTGAGACTCAGGGGTTTGTTGTTCGGACAGTAATAGTTCAGGAGTTCTATTTCCATCTTGTCTACCTTTATCTGCAACAGCTGATATTCTGCTCCATCCATGAAGGTTTTCCTTTCGTGTGCAGGAATGTTATTCCTTACAAGAGTAAGTACTCCTCCTTTTCGTCTATCTTGTCTGTCGGATCTGAAGCATTGATATCCCCTTATTTTAAAGGTTTGATCTGCTTTCAAGTGAGTCTCTTGGATACAGCAAACACTGACTTGCTTCTCATACAAGATGTTTTCCAGCTCTGTCTTTTTGCTGTATCCAGCCTGCTTGCTGTTCACTCCCTCTGCATTCCAGTGCATCATGACAAGTGGCACTCTGGGTTTCTCTTTTTCTGTTTTGTTTTGGTCAGTAGTTCTCCTCCGCCGTCTGCTGACTCCACAAGACGGTCTAGAGGGTCCTCCAGTAGCTGAGGGTGGGCTCTGTCGAGGCTCAGAGCCCGGCACTGCACCTGCCTGGTGGAGCTCCACAGGGCGAGCACCAGAACGAGATTTATTTGACGGTGTACTCTCCATAGAAAAAAAAAAGCGAGTTGCATGATACTGTGGTTTCCGGTGCGCCTTCTGGCCCAGTATCTACGACTTTAGCACCTGTTCAACGGGAGAGTGGGCTCATCCCTAATCTGTTTATGTTCCCAGTAGTAGACTATTCGCAAGCAGCCTGGGGGTGTCACTGCTCTGCGCGGACCTTGTTTACCGAGGCGGCGTCCGAGCTCGTATGGTGAAAATATGGTTGCGTTATCTTCAAAATAGCCCTGTCTTTCCCGTGGCTTTTCTGCCATCCTGCAACTTTGAGTTAGGGAGTTCTGAGCTCCAGTCTCTTTCCCAGGCATTTTATCCTGGCCTGGCACGCATACAGAGGACCCCACTTCTGGTTCTAAGTTAGCAGTTGGGGATAGGTGGGGTAGCACACTGTGCATTCCCCGTCATCCAGGGGGCTCTCCAACTATGCAGAGCTTGCACAATGCTGTGCTCTGGTTCTGGGCTCTCCCAAGGAATCCTCACGTCCTGCACAGAGCCACTTCCCGATACCCACCACCTGCCAACCCTCCATTGTAGAAATCTCCTGCATGCGGCCATCCAGTCAAGAGCCAGTATTAAGTCTGGTGCCCAAGTGATCCCCCCAAGCTCAGTGTGCAATGCTGGGTTCTCATCATGCTGCAACACAGGAGGGATTGTGATGCTCAGCCATCTCTCTCAATTCTGCACCGATAAGTGACATCGGGGACTTAACTTGCCTCAGTACTGGGAGGCCCCGTTTCCGGGTACACCACACACAGCCAATTGAGGCAACGGTCGCCATGGGCGTGATAGACGACAAACAGTGAAGAATGAGGCAAGAAAGCATTTAACCCATGAAGTGGGGGTGGATTGGTGCAGACCAGAGCATGTACCACTCGCCGGTGGGTTCTGCATCTACACCTATAGGGTTCCACCCACTCCTCAGCCCATTTAGTCTGGCCCCTCACCCAGGACCTGTCCGGCTTGGGTGACCCTGCCAGGAGTAAAACTCCCGCCGGCATAGCTCCCGGGATCATTGAGGCGCTCAAGCTCTCCAACCACGGCAAGGTAGGCTTACATGTGGAGAGATTATGCAATACAAATTGCTACAGAAACTATCACTACAAGAGTACATAATTACTTTGATGTCGGCTTCGGGGGAGGGGGGGGACCACCAAAAAAAATAGCACCGTGCTCCAGAAGGGGCGAAAAGGAAATGATAATAAATATATCCTATATATATATAAAATCCCAGCTTTTTCTGTCAGTAACGTTAAGGGAAGCAACTTTGGTTGAAAGTTAGACATTAATTGTATTGTTTCCCTTATATGTCTTCTTCTTTGATCCTTAGCCGTCGACCGTCAAAGCAGTCAGTGGCCATTACGCCTGGTGGCGTCTTGTAGGGCAACAACAAATTGATTCCACTTTGCTCGGTTGGCGGCCATCCTTCGTACAGTGCCCCAACTCTGGTTCATTCCCTTATATGTACTCTCCCGAAAATAGTTACACTTACCAAAGAACAATACGCAAATGACGGTGTGCACAAAAATATATTTATAGAATGTGTGATCCCGTATACACACATTGGGATCCTCGCTGCTGCTACGTAGTTCGTGTACTGTGGTGATGCACAGTGGTTTTTAAAAATACTTTTGAATAATTAAAATTGCCGTTAGATATTGGTGCTTTTGAATTTAATTCCCGTCTTATGGCGGGCTTTTACACTAGTGTCGTATATATTTTGTGTTGATCATTTATAAATCAGGTGCGGTATATGCAGGTTTCTTTGTTTTCTTTTTGGTATTAATTTTCAACAGATGTAAATTGATGAGCCTGACATTATTCAAAGGTCATCAACCATTGCCCTTCGGTGGTTACCCTCATATTCTGGAATCATCGGAAATGAGAAAGCCGATGCTTCATCTAGAAGTGACAGAAAAATGGAACAGTTCAGCGACCCATTGCCCTATCAAGAAGCAAAAACTATCATCTACAACAAGTGCACATACCAATGGCAGAAGGAAGGAGATATATACAACAGATATAATCAGTCCACCACCTTAATAGAGGCCACCAGACCATAATTTTCCACCTGAGAACTGACCACTGCAGATTACTACGCCACCTCTACCGCCTCATGATACCTCATACGTATGAATGTCCATGTGGAACCGGAATCCAGACCCCCCGAACACATTCTCCAAAACTGTCCAACCCATGATGACACACGACGCCTGACCTGGCCAGGGGGTGCTGAGCTCAAGCAGAAGCTATGGGGCTGCCGCGCTGACCTGGAAAAGACTGTTGACTTCGTCCTGGCGACAGGCTTGCAGATTTAGCATGACTACAAACTGAACGCAGAAGAAAAATCTGATGATAAATGATGTATTTGCAATGTATGTTTTGTACCTGGTGCCTGTTTATTTCCGTGACAGAGGAGAATTTGTTTTCAAGTTTCGTATAAAATATTTTGTGCTAAGAGAGATGGTGATTTTGTCAGGATTGGTTGTTTATTTGATATTAATTTTCTCAGTTTTGAGATAAATAAATTTCTCTCGCTTCCCGCGCTATTTTTAGATTGATTGTGAAATTGTTTATTTCAAGAGTAATGGTGAACGAAGCAGCGTCCTTGACCCGAAGTAGTCGAGACAAAATGATGGATCAGTGATTCTTGCGAGGAAGTAGCAGGGAAAGAGGGGGAAAGTGCTGAAGAAGTAAACTCTTATTTGCAAAGCACTGACACAAAACATTTTCCATGATTTAGAACCTAACCCCACATTTTTTGGCGCGAAACGGCGAGCCTGTTTTTTTTTTTTTAAATGACTATCTTCATTGCACACGGACTACTCCATCAGTGCTCCGATCTCCTCCCTTGGATCACACAAGGAGGATCTCAGAACAGTGCACGAACTCTGTAGCACCGGCGAGAATCCCAATGTGTGTATATAGGAATCACACATTCTGTAAATATTTATGTTGTGGGTAGGTTTCTAATTTTTAAAATTTTCTAGGGCAACGGCCTGATAGGCCTACTCTTACCGATTTGCAACTACCGTGGGATTTTTAACGTGCGCAACTTGCACACGGGACCTCCTATTTTTTCGCCCTTATCCGAGAAAGCTAGGCATCCGATCTCACTACCCAGGAAACCATTGGGTAGTATGACATCATTCGGACAAAATTTTTTCCATAAATTATATTATCTCAACTGGGAATCGAACCCAGTACCTCTAGAACTCGAGGCGGACGCCATACCTCTTAGCCACTCTGACCCCTGTGTCTTGTTTTAAGAGGCATGTTTAAAAAAAAAAAAAAGGAAGGAAGGAAAAACCCATGAGCGACAGTCGTATTACCAACGCGAATGTCGCACTCCAGGTTTGTTGTGACCCAGTCAGTTTGTTTCCTTTAAACTAAAACACACAAAAATAAAATTTATAAATTAACGCAGTGGTACGCGAGCTTATATAAAGATAACAACTAATGAAATATTAGTTCAAACTCCAACAGTAAAATAATGATAATGTTTTTGGGGGGTTTTAATTTGCCATCGTCAGTTTCATAAACAGCAGTTTGGGAGCTGTTTAATAGGTGGAAATGCTATTTAGTAGTTAGGTCGGTTGGCTATATTTAGGGATGGTAATGTTGTTTAGTGGTTAAGTCAGTTGGTTTATTAAGAGATGGAAATGTTGTTTAGTGATTAGGTCAGTTGGTTTTATTAAGAAATGGAAATGTTTGTTTAGTGGTTAGGTCAATTGGTTATATTAAGAGACTGAAATGTTTGTTTAGTGGTTAGGTCAGTTGGTTAAATTAAGGGATTTCTTTACCTGCTGTGTCCATGCCGCCTCGTCCTGCATTTATTTTAATAGTGTTCTAATTAAATGTTGTTCTCTTGTTTATTTTTATGAGCGTGTGCTGTGTATATGCATGTTTGCTTTTTTTGTGTATATGTGCGCGGTTTATACATCAATGTGCATTTTAGCGTAGTAGTATAAATAAATGTTTGCTTATATGTATGTATGTATATGTCTGCTTGCGCATGTCTTTATGTGCATATGTGTAATACACACACACACATGTGTGAATTATGTATCTCTATGTATGAATGCTTGTATACGCGTGCAGATGTGTAGAGTAAGTAAAATGTAGGTTTATGTGAAAGTATGGAAGCATATATAGAGGTACAAAAAAGTATGTAATACAGGGTGTTCCACGAAAAAGCGGCCCCATTCACAAAGTGAAAGTAGCCAGTTTTCCTTTCTTAATAACGTACATTATTGCCATAACCAATACGTCACGGGCCGCTTTTTCGTGGAACACCCTGTATAACAGGGGCGTCAGTGAACACGTGCTCCTACCGTGTGTGTTATCATAGTCTACTAAAATGGGTTATGCAGAAACCACAACTGTAAGCGCGAGTGACATGTAGCCTTCCTACAGTTGGACCTACTACAGTGGTACCTCCATACTCCGGAAGGAGCCAGAGAAAACAGGAAGTAGAAAATCTAACTTAACAGTTCGTCGCCAAGAGCTGTCCTACTTGTTATAATTATGATATATCTGCATTTAGATTTATCTGTAATTTTAAAAATAATTATGGCTCGCGTCAGAGCGGCGAGACCTAGTCACCAGTTAGCACGCGCGAAACGCTTCTCACAAACAACTGAATTGACGTTTGAGTCCGGGATGGATGTGTTTGTAAACTAGGTACAGGTTTAGAATAACCCGGCGTCACATTCAATCATTATAATAAAATGGGTTATTTTTGAGCCGGCCTTTCTTTGGCTTACTTTACTCCCGCTGTGATAATTTGTAGAGTACATCCTCGCATTACCATCTGCGGGGGTATTACTTTCATAATCTCTGCGCCATTTGATCAGCCTCATCATCTTCTGCGCAGTATTCTGGGTGTTGTGTGAATGGTCTGCACGTGTGTGCTATCGAAGAAACAGCAAGTGCTTTGTCAGGGGCATTAGCTGTTTGTTAGAGGTTTGCGAAGGAGTATAGGAGTTTGTGGAATTGGTGGTGTAAGGTGTTGTTTTGTTGCAACTATTCAGTCAGTCATCTTCTGAGGTCTTGTTGTAACACTTCAGACATCTTCTAGGATGTTGTAACTATTCAGTCCTCGTCGTCAGTGTGCTGTAACTATTCAGTCATCATCTGAGGTGTTGCTGCAACCATTCAGTCATATTTTAGGGTGCTGTTGTAACTATTCAGTCCTCGTCGTCGGTATGCTGTATCTATTCAGTTATCTTGAGGTCTTGTTGTAATAATTCAGTCATCTTCTAAGGTGTTGCAATCATTCAGCCATCTTTTGAAGTGATGCAACTATTCAGACATTTTCTGAGATTGTGTTGTTATAGTTCAGTTATCGTATGAGGTGCCATTGTAACCAATTCTCGCGTCACTCTCAGGTATTGTTGTGACAAATCATCTCGTTACTCTCAGGTGTTGTTCCAACCAATCCTTACTTTACTCTCAGGTGTTGTTCTAACCGATCCTTGCCTTACTCTCAGGTGTTGTTTTAACAAATCCTCGCGTTACGGTCAGGTGTTGTTCTAACCAATCAGTCATATTCTCTGGCGTTGTAGCCATTCAGTCATCTTCTGCGATGTTGCTGTAACCATTCAGCCATCATCTGAGGTACTGTCATCACAATGTATTTCTCAGAAGTGGAGATTTACTTCCACGTCTCAGAGTCCAGAACAATGACTGCTTGGTAGTACTATCACCTACTTTCCTTTTTTATTTTCTTAACCAGCGGAACTTGGGCTTTCAGCCCTTCGGCCCAATGATATGTCATTGCGAGGCTGGGGAGCCTGCGGACTGTCCTTCCAACCCGGTCAAGCGCTTCGATCCTTCCCATCCACAGAGGGTTTATCTCAGGAGCCGTTCAGGTTATTCAGTCAAAATCCCGGTCGATGACACTTCTTCAAATGCCCGGGCTTGAACCTTGAACACCTCGCAAGCGCAACGTGGTAACCATTACACAAGCGCGGCTCCCCTACTTTCCTTAAAGTGTGTACTATCAATCTCCATAGTCTTCTTCTCATCTTTTGTCCCAGTGGTACTTGTCTGATTCTTGTCATCTGTTGTCCCAGTGGCACTTGTCTGATTCTTGTCATCTGTTGTCCCAGTGGTACTTGTCTGATTCTTGTCATCTGTTGTCCCAGTGGCACTTGTCTGATTCTTGTCATCTGTTGTCCCAGTGGTACTTGTCTGATTCTTGTCATCTGTTGTCCCAGTGGCACTTGTCTGATTCTTCTCATCTTTTGTCCCAGTGGTACTTGTCTGATTCTTGTCATCTGTTGTCCCAGTGGCACTTGTCTGATTCTTGTCATCTGTTGTCCCAGTGGTACTTGTCTGATTCTTGTCATCTTTTGTCCCAGTGGCACTTGTCTGATTCTTGTCATCTGTTGTCCCAGTGGCACTTGTCTGATTCTTGTCATCTGTTGTCCCAGTGGTACTTGTCTGATTCTTGTCATCTGTTGTCCCAGTGGTACTTGTCTGATTCTTGTCATCTGTTGTCCCAGTGGTACTTGTCTGATTCTTGTCATCTGTTGTCCCAGTGGTACTTGTCTGATTCTTGTCATCTGTTGTCCCAGTGGTACTTGTCTGATTCTTGTCATCTGTTGTCCCAGTGGCACTTGTCTGATTCTTGTCATCTGTTGTCCCAGTGGCACTTGTCTGATTCTTGTCATCTGTTGTCCCAGTGGCACTTGTCTGATTCTTGTCATCAGTTCCTCATTGGTTATTCTTATTGTTGATCAGAATCGACCTCACTGCACTCCGGGCAAACCCATAGGTGCACAGTCTCCCTCAGCAAATGTCGAAGGATATGAATGCTAATTGTGCCTGTAGCACGCTGGTTGTGTATACATTGGTGACCTTGTTGTACCATATCAAGGTTTTCATTCTACACAGGCATCCATTTATGAAAGCGTGTAACATAGTAGTTCTGGTTTTTTTTTTTTTGTTCTCTTGTTTACCTTTAAATGGCTGAAATACCTTTGTTGTGTTGCTGTGTTCTGCGTGTGCTATCTGTGCCATTTATTTTTTGTTTGCTTCATCTTTTAATTTTCCCGCCTACTTTACGTCGCTCTCCATCAAAAGAAAGCACAGAGCTTGACTCCATTATGCTTCCTCTTTCACGGTCCTGGTCCCGTTTTCACCACGGTGTCTGCAATCAATTGGTAGGTCAAGGTTAATTGTCCGACCCTTGACCTGCAAATGCCCACCTTGACCCTGTGTCGTGATCTTGACTAGTCTTGTGCATCGCATTTGATTTGACATGCTTCATTTCTAAGAAAGGTGCAACCGATAACGGAATTAGTTACTGCCGTCTTGCGACCTTCATTACATCCTTATTTATTGTATTAGTAATAGACTTTATCGTTTTAACATCACTATCATTAACAAATGTATGCCAAATCTTTACATTCTATGTCATCCTTTCAAGGTCTTTCGATATCTTCCTTATCACTTTCACGTCTGTCTGCAGTTCCCACGCCGTGTCCTCAAGGTCTTAGTTACTTTTTCTGATGTCTTTACGAAAAACATATAATAAATAGCATTACAAGGCAGTATCTGAGGTAACCGGCGTAACACGGTTTTAACATCACTGTTAGGCAATCCCTCGTGCAACACGATTTGAAAATCACTGTCTTGAGACCCGTTATGTAACACAGTTTTAACATCAAAATACGGTTTTATATTATCATCACTGCTAGAAATCCCTCGTAAACGCCTTTGAACATCACTACCTCGAGACCCCTCGTGTAACACGGTTTTAACATCACTGCTAGGCAATCCGTCGTGTAACACGATTTGCAAATCACAGCCATGAGACCCCCTCGTTTAACACGGTTTGAACAGCGCTGCTATTCGGCTGCATAGTGTATAGTTTACAATAAAGAACGAAGCAATTGAGTTAATACATATCCAACGCTGGGATTTATTTATCACATTAAGTATTCCTTATGCATACATTATTAAAATGGACATTTTTCGTGTCCGTCCCAAGAGCGGCGGTGTAAGATATGTGACATAAGGCGGTATAGGGTTGCGGACGTGATGTTTGGTTATGCAGCCACTAACAGGGGCTGTATTGTCAGAGGATTACAATGAATAGTTTGAACTCTTGTAGCAGATAAACACGGATCGCATTTGTCAAGAAATCCAGGTACATCCTGGCACTTTAGGTATCGAATTTTAATATTTCAAAACTTTATTGGAGTGCGGGGTGGCCGGGAAGAAAGAGACTAAAATATGAAGCTGAAAAGGTAAGAGCAAAGAACAGTGTTTCTCAAACATAGGGTTATCGTGTATCAATTATGGGAATTTAGTCTTACCGACGTAACCCTCTCAGGCGAAGATCATTTGGGTGTAGTTTTAATAATAATGTTTTGTCTATGCTTAGAAATGTACATTTTAAAACACAATTAAAATAACGTAAGAATAATACCAATCAACAACCAATCTGACAGGATAGCGGATATATGTGATGGATTAACAAAAGTATCTCTCGGGGTCTCAACACCCGTCATCTCAAAAATGAGCGTAGACCTTCAACCAACTGCAGCTGCGTGCCAAGTCTTTCTGTTTCGTGCCATCATCTCAAGGTCTTTCCACGTCTTCATCGCCATCATGTTTATCACCAGTTCTCATCTGCGTGTGTTGTTTAGTCTCTTTCTACTTTCTTACCCTGAAGATTCCAGAATAAGGACTGCCTTGTAAAGTTATCAACAGGTTTCCTCAGTGTGTGTCCTATCCAGCGTCGGCGTCTCATCTCTTTTTTTCCATAGGTTCTTGTCATCAGTTTAAAATATTACAGTCTAATGAAGTAAAATATTTTAATAAAATGCTACCATGTACTCCTTGTACCCCTATTGCGCATATTCGGGGGGTAATGTGTGCCACACGTTGGGAAACCCTGAAGTAGACGATACCACGTGCCCCCCACCAACACTCGCCACTGCCGATATATACCCACATGCACATGATATCAGAACGAACAACGAGCTGTCTCTTCAGGAAAATTGTATGCAAATTTTGACAGAAGAAGACGCATAAGGTAATGTAAGTGAACACAATGTGGGGGAATCATAAATCACGTTTACGACTTCTAGACTTTAAATCTAATTAAATCAGACTATTTCGCCGTATCTGTCAGACTTGGAGCAGTCCATATCTGGGTGGAATTGGATAGCTTGTAATATAGAAGGCATGTTTAATTATTACGTGGGGGCGGCCCACGCCCGCTTTTATAGATTAACAATAGTGTGAATACTGGATGACTGAAAAGTTCGTCCCGATTTTGAAATGTTTAGTTCTCTACTCCTGTTCAACAAATTATTCCAAACAAATTCAAATTAAAGCTGTTATTGTATGACATAAAACGATATGTGCCATGGACATTACAGCCTAACGTGACATCCGGCCTGTTCAGCACATTGTAGTCTGTATTGTACTTACTTGGTCTTTCCTCTTCTACAATCACTTCAATTCAAAGTGATCACAATTTACTTCTACCTTCTTAATTATAAGTATTTTCCCCATGATTCGCCTCCAGACAATAATTTGGTTGTGAGTAAAACTATTAAATAATATGTCAAACGATACTGTGAATCAATCCCTTTCATCCTTCTTTATGTTCCTGTCATGTGTCTCATTCCATTCAAGAAATACTTCTTTAAATACCTTTCCCAACTTACAGACACAATTAGCCATCTTTCTCAATATTTAAAATATTTCCGAAGGCGGGCTTTGCCTCTAGAAGTACACATGAGCCTGTAAGTTTCATCAGAAGACACAGTCCATTCCTAACACATCTTATACACATCGTATCTCACAGTTGGATTAATCAATATAATTACACCCAATTATATATATATATATATATATATGTTATATATATATATATATATATATATATATATATATATATATATATATATATATATATATCTGTTCGTTCTTACCCTCAGGCACACACACAGACTAGCCCTCAATGGTTGATTAAGGTCTGCGACATAGTGCAGAAGGCAAACGCTGGCATTAACATATGCACTGCTTTCCCTCGCTTGCTGTGTTTTCAAATCGTGACTGACCGAAGTTTGTTAGGCAAGTCTATTTATAGTCTGACCTCGGATGTACGAGATGGAATTCCCCTAAGAATGCAATAACTGTCCCAAAATGTGGGTACCGTTTGGCCTTTTGTACAATGTAGGAAAACTACTTTTTTAATTATCTCCGTTATTCCTGATGCGATTTTAGTCAATTAAAGTTTACCTTATACTTCGAATTAGGCTTTACATATCTATATAATAATTCTTTTGGTTACTCCTCGCATTTTCTGTTATGCATAGTTTAAACAGCTAAACTTAAGCCAACCTGAAGCTTCGAATGCATTTGACCTAAGATTTCTCCCGTCCTATAATATTATTAGTAAAAGTATTACTACTTACGGGTAGAGTAACATCCCTAATATTGTTTTGATATCCTCTGCCAAGTGGTACTTCTTCTATACTTCTGTAGCAAAATCCCGAAGTTAATCATGTTACACAAAAAAGGGTCTGGCCATCTTTATTCTCCCTGCAGTTGTAAACACGGGACCAACAAAGTTGATCGGTGTATCATATCTTGTTAACTATGTATGGCGCGCCGTTAGGACCAGAGTTATTAGAATTCGTGATGTGAAACAGACGTCATTTCACGACAATCATACGGCCTTGTGGATGGTGTTATTTACCAGACGTTTTATTGAGTCCCATTCATGTGTCGGCGTGACCTTCCCGTGTAATTAATTTCTCCGCTGTTGCTTTTCTTACCCAGCGCCTAATGGGTAAATCTAGCCGTTGTGTGGATATGTTTCAACGCCATTAAGTATTTACAACTTCCTTTTGCGTATTGCGGTTTTATGGAATAATTAGACGAGTCCCCTGGACAGATTAAAAAAAAAAAAGACAGCGCGGGTGTCCTGACATTAGCCTCACGTCAGACAGCAGGAGTGGTCTTCTCCGTTCTCAGACATGCTCATGAAAAGCTGAGAGTTAAAAGTACAGTGTGATAAGAAGCAGAAATAAGTGATATAGTCGACAGCTGGGGAAGACGATAACTAGCAGTTTAAAAATATATACGGGACAAGAAATACTGCGCAAAAATATAAATATAATATATTAAATATATATATATATATATAATATATATATAATATATATATATATATATATATATATATATATATGTCTCTAACACTTCACTCCCCTACGGCAGTATATGCTATGGGCTACCATTACCTTTTTTTAAATAATAAACAAAAATATCCGTCCTCTGTAAAGTCACGTGTTTAACCGGATCTCACATCGAGTTGTAGTATTAATGCGGCACAGAATTGTATGTAATAAAGTGACACTCATTTCTCTTTATCTTGACTATTTTAAATATAAATGAATTGAATATGTGTGAAGAAATAACGATTTGAAAATAGAAATAAACATTTTCAATCACACTGTTGGTTAAGCATCAAGCAATACATTAAACTTAAAACAACAGCGGATTAGACTGTGCTTAGAACTACACATAGTTACATATTTGTTTCGAAATAAATATCTGATATTGTTTCTTAATTTGAACCAGTGCAGAAAAAAAACTAGATTATATCCGATAATAAAAGGATCGTAGACTAATATGTGCGCTAAGCTGGATGGCTTTAATCTGTCAGAATAATCTGGTTTGAATTAGAAATTTGATAACAGTGTAGCCAGAAGGTAAAGATAACAAAGTGCAAAGTATGTTACTAAAAAAAAAAAAAAAAAAGACAAAAAAAAGTAAATTTATCTATTAGAGTCACAGTGTATATTATATGGTCATATGTGTTGGACGACAAAGGGAGAAGATCCTGGATGGACATCATGGCACGGAAAAAAGTCAGCAGCAGAACTTACAAACGGTACTGGAGGCAAGAAGTTGTGCAGGTACTTGATCGCCTACGTTATCAAGCATGGTACTTCAGTAACAGTCCTAACATAACTGAACAGATGTCCCTGGTATAAATTCATAAATTCTCCACATTATCAAGCATGGTACTTCAGTAAAAGTCCTAACATAACTGAACAGATTTCCCTGGTATAAATTCTCCACATTATCAAGCTTGGTACTTCAGTAAAAGTCCTAACATAACTGAACAGATTTCCCTGGTATAAATTCATAAATTCTCCACATTATCAAGCATGGTACTTCAGTAAAAGTCCTAACATAACTGAACAGATTTCCCTGGTATAAATTCTCCACATTATCAAGCATGGTACTTCAGTAAAAGTCTTAACATAACTGAACAGATTTCCCTGGTATAAATTCTCCACATTATCAAGCATGGTACTTCAGTAAAAGTCCTAACATAACTGAACAGATTTCCCTGGTATAAATTCTTCACATTATCAAGCATGGTACTTCAGTAAAAGTCTTAACATAACTGAACAGATTTCCCTGGTATAAATTCTTCACATTATCAAGCATGGTACTTCAGTAAAAGTCCTAACATAACTGAACAGATTTCCCTGGTATAAATTCTCCACATCGCTCCCTTTGGAGCGTGAAGTTATTGCGGCATTTGGTCTCATTGTAGAAAAGCCTGCACTTTAGCGTTCATATTTTCTTTCATCAATGGTTTCTGTAGCTGTTCAGTTTACATGACATAAGGTTGCTAGTATCATGTTTATCGCCTCTTACGGCATGCTTGAGGAAGCAGTAATCATAAGATAGATATAAGTTCCGCTTCTTCTTTACGCGCGTGCGGGGAGAGAGACAGCGTTCTGTGTAGAGCGAATCCCTGCGGCCCTGGCGAGATATTTAATAAACGCATGTGTAGTGACATCTCTGTGGGCCCATTTAATATACACTGTATCTGACACAGCGTGCCTGTCGCAGATATAATATAATTCCAGAATCCGACAGGAATTAAATTCATAAACAGAAAACTATGACCCTGAAGATTCCCGGAGCAGCCTTAGCTGGAATCACTATCCCAGACTTCGCAAACCAAATTTTTTTTCTCCCCTCGTGTTTGTGAAATCAAGTGTGCCAACAGCTGCTGTCAACTGTGATAAAATTCAAGCGAGCCGACTCGTCCACGGGCTGGCTTCCTTGCCAGGGCTTCAGCGGCGCCAAGTTCCAGCCCCCGCAGGGTCTCGCACAGGGAGTCGGCCATGACCTCATTTTCTTGCCCATTGATCCATCGGGTCGCTGTAATTAGCCACTCCAGAAAAGAACGTGACCCGAGAAGGGATAGTGTTAACTCATCAGTAACATCAAATCTCTTTGCTTTTCCTTGTTTCTTTGACAATCGACTCCTCTCTTCCCTACTCCCTCTACACCCTCACCCGTTTGCACATTCCCCATACAAGCAAATACGGACCTTAAATAAACTTACTTTCATGCCGTCCACGCCTGGTCAGTTTGTCCAATGTTTGCAAATTAATATTCACTTCTCCACGCGGGCTTCACTCGCTCGCAGTAAAAAAAAAAAGAATTGCCATCGACTGTCATCAAAGCTATTGTCATCTTTTAGTTTCCACCGGCCATCCCTAGGGATACTTCTTTCTAATTTTCCGTGAACTTCTTTGCGCTTCCCGCGGGAAGCTGTTCCTTGGAACTCTGGGAGACTGTCATATTGTTTCGATCCTGCTGTACGGCGTGCGGGCACAGCTAGGGAATATTTGGAATGTCGCCACCGTGCGTTAAGTTTCGGGGTTTAATTAAATAAACGGAATGATATCACTCGGCATGTGTTGTTGTTCTTCCCGGATCTCTGGTGTGGCGTAGGTTGACTAGAATCTGATCGCTGATTCACGGGGTGGTTGAAAAGTCACTTCATAATTTTAATGTTATTTCTTCACACCTATCAAACTAATTTATGTGTCACAACTGTCAGGTTAAAGAGATTTGAACGTCATTTTATTACATAACACGTTATGTCAACATAAACATTACAATTCAGCGTCAGATCCGGTCTGTTGAACACGTGATTACATAGCGGACATTAGTTTTTACTGTGTCTTATAACGTTAGTTTATTGGCCATTTTAAATTATATTTCGGGAGCCGCGCTGGTGTAATGGCTTCGGCGTTGTTCTGGCGACCAGGTGTTCATGGTTCAAACCCGGGCATCAGCGTTTGAAGAAATGTTTACGGCCGGAAATTTGACTGAATAACCTGAACGGCTCCTGTGATAAACCCTCTGTGGATGGGAAGGAGCGAAGCTCCTGACCGGGTTGGAAGGAAAGTCCTCAGGTTCCCCAGCCTCGCAATGACATGTCATTGGGCCGAAGGGCTGAAAGCCCAAGTGCCGCTGGTTAAGAAAAAAAAAAAAATTATATTTTATTTTATTATCTTTATGGGAGTTAAACAACGCGAAATATAAATAAAACTTGTAAGTCAAATTTTAGTTATTTCCCCTTGTTTTAACGTGTTTCATGTAGCCTACATGCAATTGTGCGGTTATTAAAAAAAGTTAAAATTATGAAGTGAATATTCGCGCCATGTCACATTTTTTTCCCACTTATCCCTTCCTGAAACGTTCCGACACGACTCCCCTGCATGTAGTTTAGCCATATCTCATCCTCACAGAGGCGTTCGCCGTATTTCTGCATCATAGATTTGTCTTGTCTCCACCAGAGGCGATTTCCAAGTCTGTGATTATACAAGATTACCATTATATCTGCTGTTATATATGTTTTCCATAAGTGGGTAGAGCGTTTGCTACACGCGGCAAAGTTAGAGGGTTCCGGGTTCGAAATAGTTGTTAATGTACCCTCACGCTCCAATCTACTCAGCTGTTTAAAAAGGGTACCTAACTCGGCTCTTACTACACATTACCGGACAAAAGCATTTCGGCCTTTATCTGGTCTATACTTGCTGAGTTGGTCAATACTTGCTGATAGGAAAATTATATTAGTGATTGCGTCTTTAAATTTTCTGGGTCGCCCACGAGTCCTATATACACGAGTTGTATGGGTGTCATGAGAATGCTGTCAGCCAATGATGCACTTTTTTGGGGGGTGCAAAATTGGCAGAGCGTACTTTCACAGCAAGGCTTTGGCGCCGTGTGGTTGATCCTAGGTTCGATTCCCGGTAAGCCTATCACTTATATTGTCTTTCCTGTTGTCAGGTGTCATCCTTTATGTCCATCCAGTACATTTTTATTTATTTACTGTTGACAGGACTCGGGTTTCCTTCATTGTTTACTCTTGAGTTAGTGAAAGCTAAAGGCAAAGAAAAGGGGACTGGTCATGCCACGTCATAACACTGGACCAAGTATAGTGTAGTAACCAAGCCACGTCATAACACTGGACCAAGTATAGTGAAGCATCCAAGCCACTTCATAACACTGGACCAAGTATAGTGTAGTATCCAAGCCACTTCATAACACTGGACCAAGTAAAGTGTAGTATCCAAGCCACGTCATAACACTGGACCAAGTATAGTGTAGTATCCAAGCCACGTCATAACACTGGACCAAGTATAGTGTAGTATCCAAGCCACGTTATAACACTGGACCAAGTATAGTGTAGTATCCAAGCCACTTCATAACACTGGATCAAGTATAGTGTAGTATCCAAGCCACTTCATAACACTGGACCAAGTATAGTGTAGTATCCAAGCCACTTCATAACACTGGACCAAGTTAGTGTAGTATCCAAGCCACTTCATAACACTGGACCAAGTATAGTGTAGTATCCAAGCCACTTCATAACACTGGACCAAGTGTCGTGAAATATTCTAATCCACATATATAAATTAAAACGTAAATGTAAAGCCTAACAAATAACTTCAATAAAAGGAAAGAAGAATGGTAAAGAACAGTGCTGTCACAATGACTGTACTCGAAATCCCCCTTGTTTTCTAATTCGTCTGCAAATTGTAACGTTTCACGTTGATAGTAAAAGCCTTCTGCAACATACACGCGTTTCCCCAACACAATAAAATGTGTACTCCCTTTCTAAGAAAAACCTTGAGATACGCAAGATGACCTAGATTTAAAATTCCATTCATGTCATTTTATACACTACGTTACCAAAAAAATGAAAGACAGATGGACTAAAGATAGAAAGAAAGGGAGGGGCTGAAAGCAGGAACGCATGCAACACTAAACACGCGTCTCGCTACACAATTACTACCATCACGCGTGTAAGGCCACAAGCACTAACTTTTTTTCAAATCGACAGTGAAAAAAAACACTACCCATCCGAGAGTTAGTTTTTAAAAACTCACAAAACTCTTATTAGGAAACATGACATTATACTGGTTTACGTTTGAAAACATTACAGTACCCAGACACCACATCGTATTCGAAGTAAACAGGAGGTAGAAGAAAATGCATATTTTGAACGCAGCCACTTAGCTCCTTTAAATTTGTATATTTGGGTTCCTTAGGACTTGCTGACAAAGAATATGTTAAACGTTACGCAAATAGTCTAGGAATTACCAAATTATAGCCAAAAGAAATAGTGAGGGATGTCAGACAACACCCAAATCAGAATCGCTCAGTGGCAGATTTTCACCCCACCATTGTACGGGAAATGGGTCTCCATGTTAAATCCGATTTGATTGGAGCGCAATAAATGTAAGGATAAACACGATTAGTCGGGCTATAAATACTATCTTTTGTTGTCAGGGGAAACGGGAGTAGGAGTACTTTTTTCAAACGATTGGGTAAACATGGCACGATTGGTTAGACCCGCGAATATAGTCAATCAGAGGCGTCAGGTCACCACCACATGTTCAAATAAACTTACTACAGAACCAGTGCGTTGAGCGGCAGTGCATATTTTTCTAAATAAAAGCCTGGGACATCGGCAGATCGAAATTGTGCTATATTCAGTGCCAGTCAACGTAACTGTGTATTATTCCATGAATTGTGGGACCGTGGTCCAAAAGTTATTGAGCAGCACCTGGTCTGAGCTTTGCTGAACCTAGAGGCTGACAGCATACTCCTGGGTCCAGATAGTGACCAGTGAGGTGTCTCCAGAACACAGGGAGGCTATCGAGCAGAGGAGTCTTATCCTGCCGCCATCACGAAAGATAAGCCTATGTGGCCAGTGGAGCTCAACATTATGCCCCCCCCCCCCCCCTCAAAATCTGACTTTATAATAAACCAGAGGGAAAATACAGTGTTTAAATTGATAGGGACTGTGAACTTTTCCCCATACTACTTACAAGATAAACAAACACTTGAAGTCAGGATGACAAATAACAACATAGCTTGAAAAAACAAAACCAGTATTACCTCATATTACTACTACACAACTGACACACATAAGATAATATTAATAAAATATGTCACTACAAGATTCATATTGATAAATCCTGTACATATAAATTGTAATTAAAATTGATTGTGATTCCTGGTTCACTTTGTAGTTGAATCAGGACATATATATTAATGAAAGTACTTAATACATATTGATATTTGAAAATTTACCAGTGACTCATTTAAGATAGTCTTATAGAATGTTACATGTGTGTGAGTGTCACAGTGTTGTCAAGTGTGGTGGAATAAATTAAATTGTTTATCTGTCTGTTGTTGTTGTGACTTACATTTCATCATATACATACCCTAGACATTTAACGTAGTCATCACAATATTCCAGAATAATTCTGACTGAGGCATAATGTGGTAGCAAGTAAGGTTATCTGTAAAACACTACACCTATTAGATACAGATACCTTCACAGCTGATCTCAGTCAGTACACTAAGTCCCCTATAAAAATTTATAACATCCCACTTTACCACACCAAGTATAGTGTAGTATCCAAGCCACTTCATAACACTGGACCAAGTATAGTGTAGTATCCAAGCCACGTTATAACACTGGACCAAGTATAGTGTAGTATCCAAGCCACTTCATAACACTGGACCAAGTATAGTGTAGTATCCAAGCCACTTCATAACACTGGACCAAGTATAGTGTAGTATCCAAGCCACTTCATAACACTGGACCAAGTATAGTGTAGTATCCAAGCCACGTCATAACACTGGACCAAGTATAATGTAGTATCCAAGCCACTTCATAACACTGGACCAAATATAGTGTAGTATCCAACAACTCACACTCCTATAGCTGCATCTCCTCGCCCTTTAGTCCCCCAAGGAGCATAGACCTTTAACAATCTTTCTATGTTGTAGTGGGTTTGATGGTATTGTATGATGTTGATATTACTAAATGTAATGTATGAGGCCAGCTGTGAAGGCTCCTGAGATAAAATGTAGTTGTGAATTGTCAGAAGGCCTTTCTTGCTACCACTACGACCTCACACTCAATTTTTTTTCTTAATGAATGTAGCTATGTAAAATGTCTAGGGTAATGATATGTAATGTGGTGTGATAGTTATAGATACACCCACAGATATTTAAGCAGACTAATAATATTTAACAAATATTATAATACACTGAACTAACTCAAGAGTGTAAAATTTTTGATAGAATTATATTACATTTATTTGTTCTGGATCAAGTTTTATGTTGACCAGAACTTTTTTAAAAAAAAAGGATTTAAAAATTATGAAAGAAATGCATGGAATGTTACATAATAAATGCAAGAGTGTACATATATAAGTACTAGACTAGTTAGTTTTATTAAAATGTTCTAGTAGTCATCTACTTGGGAGGATAGTTAATGCTTGTGCTGTTGGGGTGGCCTCATCACACCTGTCTATATTGACTACACAGTGTCCAGTAAATTGCAGGAATTTTATGGGGTATTAGTAACTAAAAGGCGTTGGTGAACTTCCAGCAGACCAGAGGCTCACTCAACTTGCATATGTAGCTCTGGTGCTGAAATCTGGTGGTCCCACCTCTCCGTGCTGGCGGGCAATAATAGTGGTCTCTGTCACAACGTACTGCACAGATACACTCGAGTAAAATCACCAACTGAATGGACACCGCCTTGTTGACAACTGAAACTCACAGCTCTGCAATCAAAGTATTGGCTATGTGTCAAAATTCTATTCTCTACCCACGTCTGGACACAACACGGACACAACAACCACATCATACAGACAGGTCAGATCTCTCTGACCAAACAGCACATTTACCATGGTGGTTTTACATCAGATAGGTCCTCCCAGACTATAGATTCTGAAAAATATTTATTAGTTTCCTTCCCTAAAAGTGGATAGGTAATATGTTTCATTATTCTCAACACTTGATCTGTCTTTCCTAACCCTTGCTGGAGTTTATGTATATTGTTGGTCCCTAGACCCTGACTTGGGCGGGGGGTCTAGAGCAAATCCCTACTTGTTTGTAAGGCTAGATTATGATATGGCAGTATCAAATCACTCGAACATTAAACAATATTCAAAATATACAAAGAAATAATTTCAATCTTACCAGATTATGAATAAAGAACACAGAAATGCTAGCAAAACTCAGCTGAGCTGCTGGCTATAGTATGGCGTCCCTGAACTTATTTCACTTTCTTTCATTTGGAAATCACCACACTTTAAAATACTGTGTCTATCATCGAACAACTATTGAGGAATGGCCCCACTTGCGCGTCTGAGCGCCGATAAAATGATTGTCTGTGGCCAATCACTGCCTAGGTTTATTTCAAATTCAAATTTCCTACCCTAAAGTCATTTCAGTCATGCTTCAGTCAAGTATGGATGTTTATCTGTTAGTCTGTCCGTCTCTACTTGTTTTTTTCAAAAACGTACTTGATTTTTGAACCAACCTTTCTCTCCCCTCCAAAATTTTGTCGTTAAAAGTTATATTTAGACACAGCTCCCACCAATGTCCCTTCGCTTCCCTACTAAGTAGATTTGAACACCTGCGTCTCAGGTCGTGTTTTTTTGTGCAAATAGCGACACTTTTTATTCCATACAGTCTGTCGCTGATGTGAACAACACTGTCTTTTGTCATTATCTTCAATATTATCTATCCGTCTGTAAAATTAAGAACATATTAGTTCACTGCTCAGAATGGGCCATCCGGCCAGCTAATTTTTATATTCCTAACATTAATATTACGAAAAAGTTACTTTTTAATTTTTGTAATATTCCAAACATCTGCGTTCTGCCGCTGAATTCAAATCAAAGGCTTGGTATCGCAAAAGCGACCAATAAATGACTGTGGCGTAACATATCCAAGGTCCCTTCTGTCGAGTTCCTTACTTTATGTCAACTTGGGAAACGTGACTTTTCTCCGTTTCCCCCCCAATTGCGTCTCCTTAGCCTTTCTAGTCTCACGCAATCTTTCCAGTCATATTTTTTCCTTTTTATCCGCCGTTCCCCTCCTGTCTAGCAAGTCAATTTTTATGGAGGGTGATGACCCGCGGTCTGGGCGATCATGTACTATCAGCAGCCTACGCATTATGTTTTTATCCTTACATGTTATCTTTGGAGGTATTTTACCGTTGTATCTCTGTCAATTTCACTACACATCTCCCCACTTGAAAACATGCCTATGGCAAGTTCCAAAACCAGCGATACACATAGGTAAAATTACTCCTCACGTCTGCCACTACTCTAATTTTGATCACAGGGGTGCCGACTGAGGAAATCTGCACCGACATTCAATTTACGGCTTGCATAAGCGACTGGTTTCAGTTCCCCATCAGGTGAAGATGATCTTTGCAACAAAGCCCCTCCTAGTCCTACATTACTTGCATCGGTTCTTAAGACAAAGTCCTGTGTCAAATCAGGCAGTTTGAGAATAGGCTTGCTAGTGAGTTTTTCCTTTAACTCTTGGAACGCTAGTTCACATTGTGCAGTCCAAATAATTTTATCTGGAAGTCCCTTGCGAGTCAGATCAGTCAGAGGAGCACAAATAGCGTTAAAATTCTTGATGTATTTCTGATAAAATCCGCATAACGACACAAATGATCGCACGTCCTTTTTTGTTTGCGGCCTAGGTGCTCTCTGCAGTTTTTCCAAGTTCTTAGGATCAGGGGTCATATTACCCTGATATACAGTGTGTCCCAAGAATTCCAACTCTTTGCATCCAATACAACATTTTGTTGGCCTAGCAGTTAAGTTCGCCTCCCGAAGTCTATCAAACAACATCTCCAGAGCTTCAATGTGTTCTTCAAATGTCTCTGAGGCGACGAGAATATCATCCATGAAATTCGTGATACATGGGTTATTCAGGGGATCCAACAATTTGCGCATCATCCTTGAAAACACACTCGGAGCATTTTTCAGTCCGAATGGTAGCATATTGAATTCATAATGTCCATCCGAAGTGCTAAAAGCCAAATAAGGTCTCACTTCAGGCTTCACTGGGATCTGGTAATAGCCTTTACTAAGATCCACCTTTGAAAAGTATTTTGCCTTGTTCAGTCTGGCAAATAACTGTTTTGTGTCTGGTAATGGATCCACTTGTCCTTCTGTGACAGCATTCAGTTTCCTGTAATCTATGCACAGTCTGTGTTCCCCAGACGGTTTTCTCAACAAAACGACACTAGAACTAAAAGATGATTCACTGTGCGAAATAATCCCCTCCTTCAACAAATACTCTATTTCTTCCTTCAATGCCTTCTCCTTCGCGAACGGAATAGAATAGGCTCTCATACAGATTGGGTTTGAGTCTACCAGTTTCATGTCATACTGTAGCAAATTTGTATGGCCTGGTTTATCTGTTAATACATCTGTATGTTCCTCCAGAACCTGTTGAACTCTCTCCCTCTGGTTTTTAGTCAGGTGCTTACTGACTTTTACCTGTGCTGCGGTTTCACAAGGATGTAATGGGTATTCATGTGAGGTGAGTGGTTCTTTTTGCATCTGGGTTGCAATAGCCAAGGTCAATAAGGGGGTGCTTTCCTGGAGTGGTCTGTCCAGATACTTCTTTAACAGGTTTACATGATAAACTTTCTCCTTCCCCTTTTTGTCAATTTTATAGTTTGTTCTAGACACCTTCTCTAGAACCGTATATGGACCTTGCCAACCAATTTGTAATTTATTCTGGCTTCCGGGTAGTAGAAGCAGCACCTTCTCTCCGACTGCCAGTTCCCTGTCCTTTGCCTTCCTATTAAAATATGCTGCATGTTTCTTCCTGGCTTGCTTCAAATTATCATTTGCCAGTTTCCATCCAGCTTTCAAACGAGTGGTCAGTTCGTTCACGTATTGATACGATGAGGTAACAGTCTCTTCCGCCTTCTCATCTGTCCAGGTCCTTAATAGAGCTTCTAATGGACCTTTTATTGGCCTCCCAAATAGCAGAGTTGCGGGAGCCATCCCGGTTGAACTATGTGGTACCTCCCGGTACGCAAACAATGCGGCGGGCAGGAATTGATCCCACAGATCCGGTTTTTCGTGTGCCAGCTTTCTCAGGATAGAAATGAGAGTCCCGTTGAACCTCTCTACCTGGCCGTTCCCTTGTGGATGGTACGGACTACAATGAAAGTGTCTGGCTTGAAATAGCTTAAAAACTTCTTCCGTTAGTTTCCCCTTGAACTGAGAACCATTATCCGTCAAGATTTGATGCGGGAATCCTAATCGGGTAAATATTGTAAGTAGTGCCTCTGCTACATGTTTTGAATCAATTGATGGCAGGGCTACCGCCTCTCCCCACATAGAACAAGTGTCCACCAGAGTAAGGATGTAACTGTTCCTCCTCTTGGTCCGAGTGAGAGGTCCTACAATATCCACTGCAACCCTCTCAAAAGGTGTTCCCACTATGGGCATTTCCCCTAGAGTTGCAGGAGCAGTCCAGTGCTTTGGAGCTACCCTTTGACATTCTGGGCAGGATTTGACATATCTTTTTATATCCTCCGTTATCCCTGGCCAGAAGTAATGACAAGCTATACGCTGTCCTGTGGCGCTGATCCCCATGTGACCACTGAAGGGAATCGCATGCCCGAGTTCCATCACTTTATCTCTATATGAAGTGGGAAGAACCAGCTGGTTGTGACCATTTGTTCCAGTTCCGGCCTTCCTGTATAAGAGTTTGTTCTTCATGAAATATTCCCCCTTGCTCGGAGGTGTGTGGCATTTGGGCAATTTTTTAAAACAGGGCTTGAGTGTCCTATCCTCAGCCTGCGCCTTCCTCATCTCCTCTGGATGAGCATTTATAGGTTCACCTTCTTCCTCCTTCTTCTGTGACCTGGTCTGCACTGTCGCCATGATCACAGGTTTCTCGGGATTCCCCAAGAAGACGTATCTACACCCCAATATCAGAGGGTAGATTGGTTCATCTATCACTGCTGCTCTGATTTCTCCTTCCACATAGCGAGTTTTCACCGTTATCCTTGCGATGGGAAGTGTCATGAGTGGTATGTCCTTAGTCGCCCCTTGTATTTCCACTGTTTCTGTGGTATACTGACTTGGGTCCACTAGGCTAGACTTCACAACTGAATCATAATCCAAACCTGTATCATAAAGGCACCTTATGGTGACCCCATTACAAATAACATCCTCACAAACTGGGGGGTGATAAGGTTCCTGTTGTCCATTAGGATTAACCTTTAATCTTTGCGTCCCCGACTTCATTGCAGCAATGTTTGAAGGTTTCCTTCTACAAAATTCGGTGTTATGGTTATCCTTCTTGCACCATTTACACCATCTTTTTCCTTGGTTCAACGGTTTTCTTTCATTGAACTTTTGGTCATTGAACTGTGAGTTTCTGTCGCGATAGTCATTTCTTGGCCGCTCAAAGTTTGTCCTACCTTTATTTCCCTGCTCTCTATTATCAAATTTATTAAATTGCTGTGGAGCTTTAAAATTGTCTATGTGCTTCTTTTTAGCACCACTTACCTCTGCCTGAGCTGCCTGATACCTCTCAGCAACATTTAAAATTTCCCCCAACTTCTCTGCACCTTGTTCCATGAGAAATTTTCTCATGTCTGGAGCCATGGACTCTCTCAATTGCTCAATCATGATCATTTCTTTAAGATCTTGGGTCTTCCCCAGAGCCGTCCATTTCTCCAAATAGGTTTCTAGTCTAGCAGAGAATTGGTGGTATGTCTCCCCAGACAACAGTTTGGCATTTCTAAATTTCTTACGATAAAATTCACCATTCTTCTCGTACCTTAATAACAAAGCCTGCTTTAACATGTCATAATTGTCTTGGTCTTCCCTGTTCATTTTGGCAAATACTTCATAAGAAGTACCTCTCAATCCCTGTGATAGCTTTAAACTCCACCTCTCTCTCTCTAACCCATATGTAGTAGCTAATAACTCAAAACGTCCTAGGTACCCCTCTATGTCATCGTCTTTTTCAACAAAATGGTCTAAATGAAACCCCATAGCTGAGTTTGAGGCTCCCAGACTGGGCGTAGCATCTGAGGCAAAAGGGCTGGCACCATTTTCAGGAGCCGGGCCTTGTAATTCCAGCTCCCTTAGTCGTAATTCGTGCTCCCTTTGCAACCTTCTATCTTCTGCCTCCCTTTCGGCAGTCAACCTTTTTTCTTCTGCCTCCCTTTCGTCAGTCAACTTTTTTTCTTCTGCCTCCCTTTGCTGTCGTTTTTCTTCTGCCTCCCTTTGCTGTCGTTTTTCTTCTGCCTCAATCTGCAGCCTCTTAATTTCTCTATCAGCCTCAATTTGTAACCTCTTCTCTTCAGCTACCTTTCTATCTTCCCTTTCAATATATTTATCACATTCAGCCGTTACATATTGAATTAAAATCTGACCATCCATTCCCATCTCCTTTGCGGTCAGCACAGCAGCTGATCGGAATTTTGCTAGCTCCGCCATACTTTTCAGACAATATAATAATATACAAGCTAAATCTCTAACCAGTAAATACACTAAGTACTTCTTATGACTATAGTCTAACTAATTCTAACTAACCAGTTAACTAATTAATTATCACTGGCTGTGAAGATTCACCAACTTTTATCTGCAGGGACACTTTTAATTTTAAAGGGAATTTCACAATTTTTTTCCCCTAATTTTATTTCTCCAACCAGGAGATCCTAATATTACTGTTGGGCTAATTATCCCTGGACAAGACCCCAATGTATGTAGTGGGTTTGATGGTATTGTATGATGGTGATATTACTAAATGTAATGTATGAGGCCAGCTGTGAAGGCTCCTGAGATAAAATGTAGTTGTGAATTGTCAGAAGGCCTTTCTTGCTACCACTACGACCTCACACTCAATTTTTTTTCTTAATGAATGTAGCTATGTAAAATGTCTAGGGTAATGATATGTAATGTGGTGTGATAGTTATAGATACACCCACAGATATTTAAGCAGACTAATAATATTTAACAAATATTATAATACACTGAACTAACTCAAGAGTGTAAAATTTTTGATAGAATTATATTACATTTATTTGTTCTGGATCAAGTTTTATGTTGACCAGAACTTTTTAAAAAAAAAAGGATTTAAAAATTATGAAAGAAATGCATGGAATGTTACATAATAAATGCAAGAGTGTACATATATAAGTACTAGACTAGTTAGTTTTATTAAAATGTTCTAGTAGTCATCTACTTGGGAGGATAGTTAATGCTTGTGCTGTTGGGGTGGCCTCATCACACCTGTCTATATTGACTACACAGTGTCCAGTAAATTGCAGGAATTTTATGGGGTATTAGTAACTAAAAGGCGTTGGTGAACTTCCAGCAGACCAGAGGCTCACTCAACTTGCATATGTAGCTCTGGTGCTGAAATCTGGTGGTCCCACCTCTCCGTGCTGGCGGGCAATAATAGTGGTCTCTGTCACAACGTACTGCACAGATACACTCGAGTAAAATCACCAACTGAATGGACACCGCCTTGTTGACAACTGAAACTCACAGCTCTGCAATCAAAGTATTGGCTATGTGTCAAAATTCTATTCTCTACCCACGTCTGGACACAACACGGACACAACAACCACATCATACAGACAGGTCAGATCTCTCTGACCAAACAGCACATTTACCATGGTGGTTTTACATCAGATAGGTCCTCCCAGACTATAGATTCTGAAAAATATTTATTAGTTTCCTTCCCTAAAAGTGGATAGGTAATATGTTTCATTATTCTCAACACTTGATCTGTCTTTCCTAACCCTTGCTGGAGTTTATGTATATTGTTGGTCCCTAGACCCTGACTTGGGCGGGGGGTCTAGAGCAAATCCCTACTTGTTTGTAAGGCTAGATTATGATATGGCAGTATCAAATCACTCGAACATTAAACAATATTCAAAATATACAAAGAAATAATTTCAATCTTACCAGATTATGAATAAAGAACACAGAAATGCTAGCAAAACTCAGCTGAGCTGCTGGCTATAGTATGGCGTCCCTGAACTTATTTCACTTTCTTTCATTTGGAAATCACCACACTTTAAAATACTGTGTCTATCATCGAACAACTATTGAGGAATGGCCCCACTTGCGCGTCTGAGCGCCGATAAAATGATTGTCTGTGGCCAATCACTGCCTAGGTTTATTTCAAATTCAAATTTCCTACCCTAAAGTCATTTCAGTCATGCTTCAGTCAAGTATGGATGTTTATCTGTTAGTCTGTCCGTCTCTACTTGTTTTTTTTCAAAAACGTACTTGATTTTTGAACCAACCTTTCTCTCCCCTCCAAAATTTTGTCGTTAAAAGTTATATTTAGACACAGCTCCCACCAATGTCCCTTCGCTTCCCTACTAAGTAGATTTGAACACCTGCGTCTCAGGTCGTGTTTTTTTGTGCAAATAGCGACACTTTTTATTCCATACAGTCTGTCGCTGATGTGAACAACACTGTCTTTTGTCATTATCTTCAATATTATCTATCCGTCTGTAAAATTAAGAACATATTAGTTCACTGCTCAGAATGGGCCATCCGGCCAGCTAATTTTTATATTCCTAACATTAATATTACGAAAAAGTTACTTTTTAATTTTTGTAATATTCCAAACATCTGCGTTCTGCCGCTGAATTCAAATCAAAGGCTTGGTATCGCAAAAGCGACCAATAAATGACTGTGGCGTAACATATCCAAGGTCCCTTCTGTCGAGTTCCTTACTTTATGTCAACTTGGGAAACGTGACTTTTCTCCGTTTCCCCCCCCAATTGCGTCTCCTTAGCCTTTCTAGTCTCACGCAATCTTTCCAGTCATATTTTTTCCTTTTTATCCGCCGTTCCCCTCCTGTCTAGCAAGTCAATTTTTATGGAGGGTGATGACCCGCGGTCTGGGCGATCATGTACTATCAGCAGCCTACGCATTATGTTTTTATCCTTACATGTTATCTTTGGAGGTATTTTACCGTTGTATCTCTGTCAATTTCACTACATATGTCTTCATGATCCCTTCCATGTCTGTCTTCAGTTCTCTCCTCCATGTGTTCTTCGTTCTCCCTCTAACTCTCATACCCCGGGAATTCCAGACGAAGAACTTCCTTGTAATTCTATCAGCACGTTTCCTCACTGTGTACCCTATCAGTCACGAGCAGCTTCTTCCCATGCCTTGTTCCACCGGCACTTATGTAGTTCTTCCCATCAGTTCCACATTAATAATTGTTTACAAAATACTCGCTGACAATTATCTGCAGCAGAAGTTTGTCTGTGTGTGTGCTGCATATAGAAGCCACGCACCTGGTCATGTTCACCTGTGCTCACGTTATGTTTTCAGACACAGCCAGAGGTCACTAGATAAATTAAATTGTCACCGGAGCAGCGATCTGTCAATGATGAAGCTGTTGTTTTCTGCAAAAGGAATGACAAAATGTCACACTCTCGATATTGTGGTCGTAATGAGAAAAATTGATCTGTTTTGCTTACTAGAATGTAAATATTCTTAAAGTGCCTTTGCACGTTTGCAGTTGTCTTTATTCATCGAGCTGAAAATAATCGTTGCTGTTGTGCTGCTTTGGAATACAAGTGGACCTAATGCCAGTAAAATGTAATTGACATGAAATTAGAAGCGAATAACTCACGATATTTTTTCCGCAATTCCACGGGTTTCAGGAAATCAGCATTTCTGGTAACAGTAAAGACAGGCTTCGACATTCTTCCGCTTGCGACGCCTCTGGTTTTTATACAGCATAACACTTTTTAAACTAAAATATATATTGAGTTTGTTTTGTTCGGATAGAAAACATGGGGAAGGAAGGAGACATTTCATTAATCGGAGAAGAAAAGAAAACAATATCCATCACTTAGTTGTGACAATAGTCTATTCATCAGTTAGATCAGTGGTTCTCAACGTGGTACGTGGCATGTTTGTTAGGGGCCACAGTAAGTGCCATATTTTTGGTACAGTCACTTTTTTCCAACTAAATGCGACTATTGAGGGTGGGAGGGGCGGGGGAGCACAGAGTTAAATAAGGATCAGAATGGGGTCACGTGTTACAGGTTGAGAACCGATGAGTTGAATGATTCACTTAGTCGTTCTATTCTACGCAACCATTCATTTATGAAAGTCATGTCTCTTCTTGGTTGTTTTTCTCCATGTTTCAGAGCCATACAATAGGACTGACTTGACATTTGAGTTGAAGATTCTGATTTTTGTGTTGGACTTGATTTCGTTTGATCTCCATATATTTCCGATCCAAGTTTTCTTACCTTTTATTTTCTTTGTTTGTTTGTTTGTTTGTTTTTTAAATATCATGACCTGTTCCCCCAACTCATGTCTATATAGCTCGCTAGATATACAATGCTACATCTTGTAGGTTTGGTTTGAAGGACTATCTTCATTGCACACGGTCAACTCCATCAGTGCTCCGACCTCCTCCCTTAGATCACACAAGAAACATCAGAGTGCACGAACTCTATAGCACCGGCGAGAATCCCAATGTGTGTATATAAGAATCACATTCTATTCATATTTTTGTGGTGGGTAGGTTTGCTCCTTTGTAAATTTTGCCAGGGCAGCGGCCGTGTGGCCTACTCTTTACAATTTCCAACTGCCGAGGGATCTTTAACGTGCGCAGTTTATGTTAGAAACCTCTTATTTTTTCGCCCTTATCCGAGAATGCTAGGCATCCGATCTTATTACCTAGGAGACCAGGGGTGAGTATGACATCACTATGACCAATGGTTCTGAATAAAAATGTCAGTGAATTATATTCCCTCCACTGGGAATCGAACCCGGTACCTTTATAATTCGAGGCGGACGCCATACCTCCTAGCTACTCCGACCCCCAATACATCTTGTAGGGTGTCTCTTCACGTGCATTCTTGTTAATATTAATTTTAACTCGTGTTGTTTTCACAGAATCATTATTTACTCGGGCGTCCCATTGTCAAAGTGGTTAGAGCACTGGCCGCTCGCAGCAATGGTGTCGGATTCGAAACACGGTGAGGGTGACGCTTCAGTCTACCCAGCTATAAATGGGCACCGATGCTTTTGAGTTAGGTCAGGAAGAGGCAGCGATGAAGGGAGCTGGTTACCCCCTCTCGACCTATGAAGTCTCTAACACTTCACTCCCCTACGACAGAATGCTATGACATTACCTTTTTTATTTAGTCATTATTATCTTTCACCTGTTAACTAAGGAATGTTTACTGATGCTTTCCACTAACTCTGCAGTCACTATCCCTCCAAAAAGGTGATACTTAATTAACCCACAACTCGTTAATGTTGGACTCTACATTGTTGTATTAATACCCGCGCCTGCCTCTTATGTTATCCTGATTACACAGTCATGTGTAATAGATGCCACGCATCTATGACACGCAACTTGTTTAGTTGTAACCGTTTAATTTTTTGGACGCCAGACTCGAACAATGTCCAAATAAACTTTGACATGTCAGGCCTGCCCTCATTTGGTGAATAGTAATTGATTTCACGGCGAAAATTTCTGGGCGCTAGGCCGAGTCAAATCTATTTCCCCCAGTGTTCCCGTTTGTCAAATTAACATTTTGACGGGTCAACGCTTGTACCTCGCCAACGCGTTGTATTCATTACCGTAGGACTATTGTTTATCAGCCACGCACCTGACGGAGTTCACCGTTATCCGTTTTGTTTTTTTAGCAAATTTATTTCAAACTTATTTCTTCTTCTTCTTCGTTCGTCCTCAAAAGGACGTTGGTTGCGTTGTGTCCGTTTACAGCGAGGCTGCGATATATGCGCCTTTCGGCCGACACATCCGAATCCAGCACGGCATTTTTGGGACCGGGTTAGCCTTCCCTCTTCGATCCCTACTCACTCAGCCAGACTGCAGTGATGCAGCCTGTTTCCAGGACAACCACTTGGAGGTGGAGTAGGGTCTTGGTCAGCTCTGGTTCGCTGACCCTGACGCAAGCAGTCTAGCTATGGGTCGCTGACTGCATTCCTCACTGTTGACGCGTCTTAGGTCCCAAACTTATTTGAATATATCATTAGAGAAGCTTCACTTTGGACCTCTTACATTCTGTGAATGGTTACGAAAAAAAAAAAAAAAAGAAATCTCTTAAAGTTAGTTTAATGAATTAGTTGGGACAGTACCGAAATAATCTGTACTACTTTTCAGTTTTCCAAGGAGCACAGGTCTTCGGCAAACGTATGCCAAGTCCTCCAGTCGCGAGCAATCAACGCAAGGTCTTCCCATGTCTCCCTCGCCATTTTCGTTTCTGTCTCCAGGCTTTTTCTTCGTGTGTTTTTTAGGACTGTCTCTGATTCTCACGCTGGGCATTCCAGAATGAGGACTGCCTTGTAATGTTATCAGTGTGTGTCGTATATACCTCCTGCATCCCTAGTTCCACTGGCACTTGTCTGATTCTTGCCATCGGTCCCACATGGTGACCTAAATGATACTTACTTACTTACTTAGTCGTTCCCCTTCTACCGTGAGGTGTAGAGGTTTGGAAGAGAGAGCGCCAGACTATCCTATCGGCTGTCTTCCTCCTGGCCTGGTTCCATTCTAGTCCTCGGTCCTTCAAAGATTGTCTAATGTTGTCCTCCCAGCGGACTCTGGGTCGTCCTGGGGGTCTGGATCCCTGGCTCTTTGTCGTAGTAGCCGATCTTCTCCCATTCTGCAGACATGGCCAAACCATCTTAGTTTGAACTGTTCTACTTGGGTCTGCAGGGGGTGGGATTTTAGGCCTTGACGTACGCCTGATTGCGGACCATGTCTCTTCTTGTTACTTCAACCACCTTCCTCAGATACCTCATTTCTGAGGTTTGGAGCTGGCTTTTGGGATTTGTAGTCATTGCCCATGACTCGCATCCATATGTCAAGACTGGGACATAGGTGGAGCGGTATACAGCCATCTTCGTTTTCTTACCAACCTCTCTCTTGCTAAGGAATCCTCAATTTATGGCCTGAAAGTCTCCCAGCTGCTGCTTTTCGAGTTGCCAACTCTTCTTTGATGCCTCCCTTTCGGTCTATAATAGCTCCGAGATATTTAAAGTGGCCGACCTGCTCCAGGACCTGTTCTTCCAGCTTAATCTCTATTTAAGAACCGAAATGATAACTTAAAACATATTGCTAAAATGTGGCAGTAGGTGAGAGCTTAGTTGAAGGATGATAATGGCAGCTGACCTGTTGTTAAACGTGTCAAACAACAACATCGAACCCGTAGGTAAAAGGTAGTAGGGAAAAGAGAAGTTAACAGAGAATTAACTGATACGGGCCACGAGTGAAGATGATGGAGCCGTCGGCAGAGAGGAGGTGAGAAGAGTTGAAGCTTGTGCTCCCTGGCCAAAGGCATTCCTATGTGAATTGATTGACTGTAGTAGCAACTTATCCTAACCTATTTTCCTGAATTCATAATCAACATAAATGGACAAGTTTTGAAGTCCAATAAAAGTGTTAGATATATAGTGCGTTTTGGAAATAAATAAAAGGGTGGCCGAAGCGGGGGGGGGGGGCGGGCGTGGGGAAGAAATCATGTCTGTCTGCCCGGAGTTTTAATTTATTGGACAGGTGGCATTTGAGTCCGCTACGAAGTTGATAAACAGCGCTAGGAACGAGAAGCTGTAGGGAGACATGATCGCCCACTCCAGCAGATTCGTATTTGAAGAAAATAAAGTCAGTAACAGCCTACTTGACCCTCATTATTGTTTACCAGATCTCGTACCTGCAGGCAAATGTTCTATAACCCTAAGGGCCTATACCCCTTTCTCTTGTTAGATTAAACAATGTTTTCTATATTGCATAGCATCGAGTGGCTTGTGGTTAGAGTAGTATCGAGTGGCTTGTGGTTAGAGTTCTTTCCTTCTCGTAGCAACGTTACCGGGTTTGAATCCTTGAAGCAACACGATCGAGTGTACCCAGCTATAACTGGGTACCTGACTGCGCTTAGTGTAGGCTAAGCAGCGAAGCGTAGAACCGCTCACCCCCCACCTCATAAAACCGTGACTGATTATATGGAAGTCTCGAACTTTTCACTCACTTAACGAGTATCTGCTATACGACTACCTTTAACTTTTCTATATTACACAGAGTCGTGTTTATCGCCGAGGGGGGGGGGGGGGGGGGGGGAGGTGTCTGAGAAGACAAATAAAATTTAGGAAAACGTCTCTCTTGGGTTGTCGTAAGAGCCGACTAACAAGAGGTTGTGTTTGAGGACGGAAACCTCATCCGGTAAAAGAAATTTCTACAGAATCAATCACGTGAATGCATTGGTACTTCAAGCTTGTTAAAAATAAACTCTAGGCTACCTCCGTTGACTTTCACTGCTTACCATAATACACAAACCCGTGGTAGCCGTAATCCCAGATTAGTAGCACTTGTAATCATTCCGTACCGGCTTCCAATAGCCACCGGCGGTATGTTTCTCCCTCTCCTGGTTATCTCAACTACCACTTTGGAGGTAATTTCCTCCACTTTTCTTAATCTGCACCACCGGTTGGATTGAACGGGCGATGACGAGATGGGACAAAGAGGTGTTGCTTCTATGTGGTGGTGGTAGGGGAAGAGAAAAAAAAAAACGTTAGTTGTGGTTGGGGGGGGGGGGGGGGGGGGGTGGGGTGTGTGTGTGTGTGAAGTGAAAAGTATGGTGAGTTGTCATTTCAAATATTGTAGATCCTCAACATCACAATC
>JAMPIV010020419.1:0-148501 GCA_024509875.1 Oreohelix idahoensis
CAGAGCTGCGAGTTTCTGTTGTCAACCAAGCAGTGTCTATTCAGTTGGTGACTTTACTCGAGTGTATCTGTGCAGTACTTGTGACAGAGACCACCATTATTGGCCGCCAGCACGGAGAGGTGGGACCATCAGTTTTCAGCACCAGAGCTACAACGACAAGATGAGTGAGCCTCTGGTCTGCTGGACTTTCACCAACGCCGTTTAATTACTAATACCCCATAAAAATTCCCACCATTTTCTGGACACTGTGTAGTCAATATAGACAGGTGTGATGAGGCCACCCCAACAGCGCAAACATTAAATATCCTCCCAAGTAGATGACTACTAGAACATTTTAATAAGACTAACTAGTATAGTACATATATATGTACACTATTGCATTTATGATATAATATTCCATGCATTTCTTTCATAATCTCTAAATCCTTTTAAGTTCTGGGCAATCTAAAAAATTGATCCAGAACAAAATAAATGTAATATAATTCTATCAAGAAATTTTACACACGTGAGTTAGTTCAGTGTATTTTAATATTTATTAATATTATTAGTCTTGTTAAATATCTGTGGGTATATCTATAACCTATTACACCACACTACATATCATAACCCTAGACACTTTACGTAGCCACATTCATTAAAAAAAATTAAGTGTGAGGTCGTAGTGGTAGCAAGAAAGGCCTTCTGACAATTCTCAAACTACATTTTATCTCAGGAGCCTTCACAGCTGGCCTCATACAATTACATTTAGTAATATCACCATCATACAATACCATCAACACCACTACACAGGTTGTATAATATAACACAAGTAACTGAGCTGATTCAACAATTTCCATGTCCATCTTGTTATGAACTATCAGACACTGGAGATAATTTTATAATTTCAGAGAAGCTTGTAGGTCTAGAGAGTCAGCTTTATATAATGTGCTCACAATGTAAACATGTTATTACCATGAAGAAGAACTCAGAAAATGTGAACTTGAGATTCACTTTTGCAATTTATAGCACTGGATGTCACATGGAGAAGGGAAGGAGACTTTTGGGGAACATGAATTTGCCCCCACCAGTAAGTAACATAAGAAGTACCACCTACAGAAAAAAGATATTGGAAGCCACCTCTATAGTTGCAGATGAGTGCAAAGCAGAAGCAGCAGCAGAAATAAAACTGTTAGAAGGTGAAGATGTAACAGTTTCATGTGATGGTACTTGGCAGCGGCGAGGCTTTACAAGCAAAAATGGTGTGGCCACAGTTCTTTCTGTTAGCCAAAAAGGACCAGCAAAGGTGTTGGATGTAGAAGTAAGCAGCAATTATTGTGATAGCTGTATGAAAGCAAAGAGCAGAATGTCAGACCATGAATTCAAACTCTGGAGTCAGAATCATTCAGAATTAGGAGAATGTGAGAAAAATCATGACGGTACTGCAGGTTTGATGGAGCCATATGGAATATTAAAAATCTTTAATCGTTCAGAAACACAGTATGATTTGTGTTACACAGGATATCTGGGAGATGGGGATTCTAAAAGTTACAAGACAGTAGCACAGCATCAGCCACCCATTTACCATGGCAAAACTATAAGAAAGCTTGAATGTTGCGGACATGTTCAAAAGCGAATGGGGAAGAGACTTCTGGATAAAGTATCAGAAAACAGATGCAAGAAGTTCACAGAGAATGGGAAAACTTATACCGGCATAGGTGGAATAGGCAGACTGACCAAGTTAGCCGTAAAACGGATTCAAGGACACTATGGGGCAGCCATACGCAGAAATGTAGGAGATGTTCCAGCAATGAAGAAGAGCATATGGGCAATCTGGAAACACAGACACGGAATACATGAAGACTGTGATAGTTGGTGCCCTGTGAAGAAAGACCCAGCTGCAGATAATAAGAATCAACTTCCTGAATTTGTGTGTTCTATTATTAAAGAAGTTTTTGAGGAACTTGCAGCTGATACCCTTCTGGAAAAGTGTGCTCATGGTGGGACTCAGAATTCAAATGAATCATTTCATAACCTCATATGGTATAGGTGCCCAAAGAATGTTTTCATTGGAAAAAGTAGGCTGCAAATAGCTGTAAATGATGCAGTGATTGTGTACAACTGTGGGGAACTGAGGAGAAAAAACATCTTTGATAATTCAGGTCTAAACTTTGGTAAATATGCTTTTCAAATATTTGCGCAAATTGACAAAAAGCGTATACAGTCTGCTGAAATAGACAATTTAATAAAAAGTAAGCTGCAAAGTATGAAACAACCCATGATATCAATACAGGAAAATACCAGAGATGATTCCTACATAGCAGGGGGATACTGAGGTGAGTACATTTTGTGTAAAAGTGTAATTCTTCCCTTTTTTCTTAATTTTCTCAAAACCGCATTTTTCACACAAATATGGGTACGTTGCCCATGATTTCTCAAAAACTATTAGTGATACAGTAATGAATTTTGGGTCACATGCTGTACACATAGTGCCCATAAAATTAAACTAAAATAAAACATATATGTTAACAAACTACAAAACTGTTAAGAAATATCTAAGATACCCCCCTAAAAAGTTACAACTATTTGTCGAACGGTATGTTAAAATCCAAAAACAATCAGATATCAAACCAATCAAAATTATTTTAGTATAAAATCATTATCATATATGAACAAATGAAACAGTCAAATTTCATAACTCAAGCTGTACTCACATTTGAGATATCTTGGGCAACAAAATACCCCAAAAAAGCCAAAATTTGCCTTTTTTCTACTGTTTTTCCACCACAGACTGCCAGTTTTCAGTACATACCTTGATGTTTTGTATTTTTTTCAGTCATTTTGCTTGTATAAATGACCAGATATATATATATATATATATATATATATATATATATCTTTATCTATATATATATATATATATATATATATATATATATATATATATATATATATATATATATATATATCATTTAACATCGGCGGGTACCAGATCCCGGAAATCAGATATGCTGACGACACAGTCCTCCTATCGACCAACCCAGAAGGACTTGAACAATTACTTCTGTCCACCAAAAAACACAGCGAGGCCCAGAATCTATACCTAAACACCAAGAAGACCAAAGTATTGACAACAGACAAAGTAAAGACCAAACCAGAAATTGAAATTGATAACGAAGAACTGGAAAGTGTCAATGAATTCGAATACTTAGGATCAATCATTAACAGCTCTGGCGACTGTGCAGTAGAAATTAAAAGAAGACTTGCAATTGCTTCACATAAGCTAATACAGATGAAAAACCTATGGCAAGGCACAAGCAAAGAAACAAAGTTACAACTGATCAGAGCATGTATATTCCCAGTAGCAACATACGGCTGCGAGACTTGGACACTCAATAAAACAGTTGCAAAAAAGATTACATCATTCGAAATGAAATGCTACAGAAGGATGTTGAGAATACCCTGGACAGAAAAAAAGACCAACAGAGAAGTACTGCACTCACTAAATGTACAGGAACATTGGCTCCTAAATACCATCGCAATAAGGAAGCTGAAATTTTTCGGTCATATAAAAAGACATAATAGTCTGGAAAAAACAGTGATGGAAGGCATGGTCCCTGGAAAAAGGGGAAGGGGTCGACCTAGACGACGGTGGACCCAGGACATCACAGAGAGTCTGAACTTGTCTTTGGCTGATGCAGGTCGACTTGCCCAGAATCGTGATGCGTTCAGAGCAGCTGTAATGGAGACAACGTTCTGGAAAGAATACGTCACATGATGATCATATATATATATATATATATATATATATATATATATATATATATATATATATATATATATATATATATATATATATATATATATATATATATATATATATATATATATATATATATATATATATATATATATATATATATATATATATATAACCTGAGACTGATTTTTACGTGAGTATCCCTTTTTTTCTTGTACAGAGACAGGTGTCCCTCGCCATTCAGGCAGATACTCGCCGGTTTCGGAGGTACCCATTAGAGCTGGGTCGGCTCAGGAGCCGCCAGTCCCTGTCGACGACACTTCTTCAAATGTTCACGCCAGGGCTCGAGTTAATCCAGTCCAAATCCCGGTCGACGAAAAATCTTCAAATGTTCTCGCCCGGGTTTGATCCTGGGTCACCCGGTCGCCAGCGCAGTTTGGTAACCACTATACCAGTGCGGCTCCCTCCCATGTATATAATAAGGAAGAGTATTTTTAAAAAAAAAATACAATTCTGCCTCGTTTTGGCGAGGCGCGTCCTGTTCAACCTAGCCGGTTATATTAGGTCGCATGTCCAAATATGAAAGACCTTTAGGTCTCGAGAATTAGTTAGTACTTTTTCCCTGTATATATAATAAGGAAGAGCACTTTTTCTCCATATCATCAAAATACATAATTGCCGCCGTAAGTACTTGGTCGGACGGTCGGGCGGTCAGTCACATTTTTGCGCACCGTCATTTGCGCACTTTTTTCTATTTTCGAGGGAGTGCATTAACTTTCAACCACAGCTAAGGGAGTGCAACTGTGGTTGAAAGTTAGACAATAATTGTATTGTTTCCCCTTATATGTACTCTCCCGAAAATAGAAAAAAGTGCGCAAATGAAGGTGTGCATGAACAGTTTGATTATGGAAAGAAGCCAACAACACGATTGATAAACAGTACTTGAACTGGAGTTTCGTCAAACTTCAAACGTTGTTCTCAGAAGCAATAAATCGACCAAGGCTTCTCTAAAAAATGCCGTGCAGAAGTCGGATGTGTCGATCGAAAGGTGCAGATATCACAGCTTAGGCGCAAACAGACACAACGCAACCACCGTCCTTTTCAGGGCGAACGAGGAAGAAGAAGAAGAAGAAGAAGAAGAAGACCAGGGCAAGATTTTAAAAGATGCACGAACAATTACGAGACATGCAGTCATAAAAGAAATGTTTGTTATTTAGTCAATTTACGGTCCATTAGACCAATATCACTGCTCTACATGTCATTTAGGTTGGGCTACTCATGTCTTCATATTTAATACATCTATATAACTTTCACTACAAATATCTAAAGACGGTCGTCTGCAATGAAATGATCACAGTAGTGATAGTACCGTCTGTAATACATCTAGTAGAAACAACACACTATAATTAACAGCTTGCCAATTTTGGCGGGTTGTTGATAGTATATATATAATAAGAAAGAGCACGTTTTCCCCCATGTATATAATAAGGAAGTGGACTTTTTTCCCCATGTATATAATAAGGAAGTGGACTTTTTTCCCCATGTGTATAATAAGGAAGAATACTTTTTTTCCCATATATATATATATATATATAATCAGCAAGAGCACTTTTTTCTCATGTACGAGTATGTACGAGTAATTTTGTGGACATGCAGCTTAACATAAGGTAATGAAAGCGTCGCTCCTAGCCAAAAAAAGGCAAAACTGATTTTTAAAAAAAAAAGATTTCTTCCTATGTGTGTAATTAGAGAAATATATTTTCCCCATGTGTGCAATAAGCATCAGTAAATTTTTCCCATGCGTGTAATAAGCAGCAATTAATTTTACCATATGTAATAAACATCAATTAATATTTCACATGTGTGAAATAAGCATACATTGATTTTCCCATGTGTAATAAGCATCACATAATTTATCCACAGTGTTTAATAAGCATCAATTAATTTTTCAATGTGTGTAATAAACATCAATTAATTTTCCTATGTGTGGAATAAGGATCAATTAATTTTCCCATATGTATTAAGCATGAATTAATTTTTCCCATGTGTGTAATAAGCATCAAGTAATTTTCCCCTTGTGTGTAATAAGGATCAATTAATTTTCCATATAAGCATCAATTGATTTTTCCGTATGTGTAATAACTATCAATTAATTTGTCCATATGGGTAATAAGCATCAATTGATGTTTCCATCTGTGTAATAGGCATCAATTAAGTTTTTCCATATGTGTGACAGAGAATTATGAAAAAATAGATTTTATTATCTACATTTTTCTTCCACCTGGCTTCACCTTGCTTCCTTCTAAGTTATGCACGTTTTTTTTTAAACGCAGAACTCTCCTACACTTAGATATCGGCCTCTTTCTTAATTTAGCCACGCCTAATTCTTTCTTTTCTCTACACTAGGAATGTTTACTATGATGCACGTAGTGAGAGAGAAGGGGGAGATGAGCTAGTGAAGAAAAACCAAAACGGGCGATACGTTGAAACGTATTTTCGGTAGACATTGATCAAGGGGAATAAATCTGAGTAGAAGGGGAGATAAATTACAATTCCCCCCCCCCCCTAATCAATTCGTTCGTGAAACGTAATTAAGCTACAGAACGACGAAGATCTAAGACCGTCCACTCGTTGCCAGAGTCCACCAGGCGGCGAAAAGGTGGCAAATTTACCTTTCATTCAGAATTTGAACACAGAAATCCCCAAAGGTGTCATGTGTAACACTGGTCAGCGACTTTTCTACCATTTTAAATATATATATATATATATATAATATATATATATATATATATATATATATATATATATATATATATATATATATATATATATATATATATATATATATATATTTCTGCTTTTAAAATCCATTATTCAGTACCCACAGATTTATTTCAGAACATCTAGCTTCGATTCTAGAACCATTTGTATTAATGGAGTTTCTTAGTTTTTCGTTGGAGATTGTTTTAATTTCTGTGTTTGCGGTAAATATTATAATAGAAGTTTGAGTGATTTAATTGTTAAGTCTGTCATTTTATTTCACTAAGATTTTTCTGTGTAGAGTGATTTAATGGTTAAGTCCATCATTATATTTCACTAGGATTTACTGTGCTAATTGACTAGCGAATTAAAATAATCTATAGCTAAATTGTTCCGGCTGTAGCGTTAATCTAACTAACTGATTTAACCAGTAAGAGATATTTTAATCGACTAGTAAATGCACTATTCATTTTGAGTACTGACGAAATATATATCTATTTCTAATTCATTATGAGTAAATCTATAAATGACTAGCTCTTATTTCACGGGGAGTTTTTTGTTAACGGTAAATAAGCTATACCCGGTTAGTTCTATTCAAAGTTAAATAACCGAGTGTAAATAAATTATAATTCTGCGCGGGTTAAGTAGGATAGAATAGTGGTGTAGTGGTTATTGTGATTATATGTGTTAAGTCATATTTTTTTTGTTAATGGGAGTTATGTGTTAAAGACTTGTATGTACGGGTCGGATTTTTGTACACACGCTAGTAAGCACGCTTTTAGTGATGAGATGAGTTGTTTAGTTGGGGGCTTTTGCTCAGTAATTTTTGAACATAGCTCAACTGTCTAGTTGCTAGTTTGTTTTTTAAAATATGATAAAGAAACTGTCCGAATGTTCGTAGCGAGAGTTTTTTTTTGGGGGGGGGGGGGGGGGGGGGGGGGGGGGGGGTAAGCTCAGCGGTAGTCTCTAGCGGTTATCCCGCGCAGGGGATTTTTTACTGAGTTGTACTGAGATGGAAATCTCGGGACAGTACGTTTCTGGCAGAGCTTCGGAATGGACGTTATCCATTTCGCTAGTGTGTACCAGAGATTTTTGTGAAAGGGAATATTTGATAATTGCAGAATTTACTTTATTGAAGTGAAGATCGAGAGATATTGTATCTGCCATTCAAAGCCTTGGATATAATGGCTTGCTAGTGTACTGTTTATTGAAGTGAAGATCGAGAGATATTGTATCTGCTATTCAAAGCCTTGGATATAATGGCTTGCTAATGTACTGTTTATTGAAGTGAAGATCGAGAGATATTGTATCTGTTATTCAAAGCCTTGGATATAATGGCTTGCTAATGTACTGTTTATTGAAGTGAAGATCGAGAGATATTGTATCTGCTATTCAAAGCCTTGGATATAACGGCTTGCTATGTACTGTTTATTGAAGTGAATGTTCTATGGATATCTTATACCTGATTCTGTATGAGTATATTGTGAACTGTTGATACTGCATGACTTGTTATGAAATGTCGTCCCATGATGTTCACGTGTGTTTGTCGTATTAAACTGTATAACGTTACCAGGAGTTCCAGCATTCCCTGACTCCTACGTTTTGCTGTAGTGTGTGATTTCAGTCTGTCTAGATGAAAGTACACTTAACATTCGCGTATGCAGAGATACATATCTACACACTTGTCGGCCATCCGTTTGCCCGACCACAAGCTGATTGCCTTCCTCAGCGTAACATCAACATTATCTTCTTCCACCTCTCGCGGATCATTAACCGTGGTGAGCCAGGTTCGTGGGGTTATATCATCTACAGAAGTGGTGTGTGTTTGACATTGTACTAACTACAAGGAGTTTACTATACAAGTTCAACATGTCAAGTCAAGGTTTGCAGAGTTTCCAGTTCTTGTTTCTTGTACACGTTTTAAGTAGATGTCACCCGGTGTCAAGGACCTGAGAAGCTGGAGAATCCTGCGGCCATCTACGCTCTGCTTTAGTGTGTTACCGTTACCCATCATTGTTGTTATGGAGGCCGGGAATTTTTCTTTTTGAAGATAAGTGGTTTGTTTGTGTTGTAAACGGTACCACTGTAGGTGTTGTCAAGCCTTCCTCAGAACTTAGGCTATTTATCCTTTGACTTGTTCTATGTTATATGTTCTATGTTTGGGCAGGTTTGGTTGGGTTGGTGACTTACGAAGGGGACATCCCAGTTCACCCAGGGCCTTCGTAAGCGTTCTTTAGGATTTAGTTTGTGAGTCTCAATTAAGCGGTAATTCCGGTTCAAGGCTAAAAACCTTGCCTAAGTTCAGATCGCTACTTGTCCCTCACGACAGTAATTGTTTAGGTGTGACGAAACGTCTCAGTGTTGTTGTCGTTATATTTTTCTCTGTACCTTAGTTTTATTGATTAATTTTTTTGTGAGTGTCTTCCTCTCTTTTCTATTTTTTATTTCTGTACAAATATTTTGTTTATACACTGTGTTGTCGCTTGTATTGTCATACTTTTCGCAGTATCATTGCACTTTTTGCAATATTTGTTTCTTTAGTTTGCTTTCTTGTTTAGTTGATTCTGCGAACGTAGTCATTTGTGGTTTATATCTTGTCTTCGTCTCTCTTGTTTACGTTGTCTATTTTTCTCATGGTGTAATAATATTATGGTGCATATTTTGTTAGTAATTAATAACATTATTAATAGTTGGAAAGGTGATTATACACGTTCTTATGCAAGGACTTGTCACCCACTGAGTTGGGATAAAGTGATTTTCTCCAATATATAGAGCATAATGTTTAGTTTAGACTACTTTATTAAACAAGGGAAATCCCTTGGTATGACTACTGAGAAATTAGAAGAATTCGCACGTGTCGAATATGACAAGGCTCAGAAGTTAGAAGAGAAGAAACTTCAAATGGAAATTGAAAAACACAAAATGGAGGCTGAAGATAGGAGATTGCAGATGCAGGCAGAAGAGAGAAAATTTCAAATGGAAACTGAAAAACAGAAAATAGAAGCTGAGAATAGAAAATTGCAAATGCAAATGGAAGAAAGAAAACTTCAGATGCAAGCTGAAGAAAACGTTAGACTCCACGAGCAAATGTTGTTAGTTATGGAGCTGGAGAGAATAAAGGTAGCGAATGAAAATGAGCTAGAAGATGAGATGAGCTTATTACAATACGAACAACGTTATAAAGAAAAAGCTTTCACCAGTGAGCTGGAACAAGTCAAAATGGACTATGAAGAATTAAAAGTTGAGGCCAAGAAACATGAGGAGTCAAATACAGAAGAGCTTCTTACTCTATTGGATGATAATATAGATCTCCAACGCCAACTTAAAGAGAAGAATACTGTATTTCCCGAGAAGGTTGATGAGCTTATGAATAGCCATCATAGTGCTATTGAAGCACTCAAACTTGAACTTGTACAGGAGAAGGCTAAGGCTTTAGAAACTATCCAAACTCTCCAACAAGAGATTAAGATCCTTAAATTGGAGACTACATCTCAGAAGGAAAAATTGAGAGTAGATCTTAGGGATAGAATTGCTAAAGAGAAGACTCTTTCTTCTCAGTTGCACGACTTAAGGTTAGGTTACAACAGGCTTCAAGTTAAAACCAATGAGAAAATAAAGAAAGCTCTTGCTAAAGAAAAAGCTAGTACAGAAGTAGAAATTACAAAACTTCGTAACAGAGTTGATGGCCTTTTAGATATTCTCTTAAACAACAAAGTGTTGTCTACTGTCAAGGTTGACAGTGTTTGACGTAAGGTTGATGATCAACACTTCACTAATGCAAGAGTCAGCCATATGCACTCAATGCTAACTATGACATTAAACATGGTGTAAACAAATCTTTTCGTTGCAAATATAGTTTCCCACGTAATAACGATACTGTTTCTAATAGTAGTGATTCTTGGCGTCAGGCCAACAAATATAATCATATTGTAACAGTCAGTCCTTTAGATCACGGTAAAAACTCTGATAAGTTTCATGTCAAGGCTCCAGCGACAAAATGTGCATCGACTTTTCAGAGTTCTGATAAATTCATAACAGGGGACAAAACTATTAGTACTCGTTCCCAAAAGAATACCCATTATGTTCGTAACTATAAGAATTCTATCATTCCTGTGCACAGTGGTTTTGCTGATGCTGTTACTCATCATACTCAGCACAGTCAGTATGATGCACCTGTTAAGCACATTCCCACATGCAAAAATGCAAGCAATTTTGGTAGGAAAGACTATCGTGATTTTAGACAGTACCAAGGAAGACCATCACGTAGTAATTTTCCTTCTCCAAGAAACTGGAGACAAATTAACGGACCTCAATATTTTGGTTCCAACAATTATGGAAATTTTGGAACAGATAGCTACACTAGGGATTATCAACCTTACAGTAATTTTTCTCGAAGACAACGAAATCCATCTAATAGATATTTTGATCCAAGGGGAAATAGTAATCGCAACAATGCTAACTGGGGTTCAGATCATAACAATGGTCCCAATAGAGATAATGATTGTGATAGATCTCGATATGACGGTAGATCTCCAAATGATAGATCGCATCGCCATGCTAACTCTGCTCAACAGGAGCCCCAGGTTATTGATAATCAAGGTAACAATAATAATAGTGTCTCTACTGCTACTGCTTGCTCTGCTTTCAATTTCGAGAGAGCATCTCAGTGCCCGGAGTACACAACTTTGTTCCAACCTACAGCGGTGACTACCTTGAGTTGCGGTCATCCTCTACCTACTCTTCCTACCTTGTATGTAAATGACGGAAGAGGGTCTTTTACCCTGTATAATTAATGATTCCAGGTTAGACTGTGCTACTTTCTCTGTTATCCTTTCTCGTGTAAAGGAGGAAGGTTTGATTAACATCGTACAGGGGTCAAAAGTTTACACAGCCACATTTGGTAGGTTAAATTTAAAATTAACTGTTTCCTTCATAAAATCCTACCGTTGTTAAAATAGAAATTATCATTCATTTTTTTCACAGTCTCGGCCTTCCCATGTGAATCATTGTTGCTACGTTACGTGATCAAGCGGTTTCTTTCAACTTGTTCTATACGTTGCTTTGCACTGATGTTGCTGTTCCTGTGAAGACGGTCAGAATTTTGCCGCCACAGTAGATGATTATGTATCCTCATGCTCACAAGAGTTTTCAAGATCACTGGAGCTGTTTATATTTATAGTGTATGTTTAATTTAAGACATTGTATTATTTCCTTTTTTATGCACCATGCCATTGCCATATTGTTCTTGTATGACGGTGTTTGATATAAATATTGAACGTGTTACTATTATAGTGATAATACGATTTAAACTTATATTATCATTACGATACATTGTGGTATTGTACATTGGAAACGTGCTTTTTCTGAACATTGTGAGGTATTTTTGTTTACCCAGCGCTTGATTGTGCGTCAGGAATAACTATGTATAACACTATTGTTAATTTGGATGTCTATTATGAGTTCATCATTTGTACTCCATAAGTTTAGTAACTTAGTTATTTTGCATATTATGCTATTTTTTTTTTAGATGGTAGCTAGCTATTTGTTCTTTGGTTTAGATATGCATTGTTTTTTTCTAATATATGCTGTTTTGTCATAATTGTGTTTATTTATACAATGCATTTTAACTTAATTGTTACCATGTTGTATCATTGGTTTTTTTTCCTATTCTCATGTCATTCATTGCCTTGTTTCATTGCTGGTCATTCTTCTTTTACTTCATCTTTTCTTTTCATTTTCTATCTATTATTTTATACGTAGTCTATACTGGATATACTTCATATTTCTGTGAATCTGTTTATCTTTGTATACTTATCTGATTACTTTGTATACTTTATTTGCTCACTTTATACTTACTTCCATTACTTTTTTGTTGATTTAAAAATATGACTTAACATAATGTAATTTATGTGCGTAAATATTAGAATTTCATCGACCTCATATTTTTTTTGTTCGATGTACTTTTCAAAAAAAAAATATGATGATATCATTTTTTTCCCCGGGGGTCGGTGTACTCCGTTAAGTTATATTTTTTATTAATGGGAATTATGTGCTAAAGACTTGTATGTACGGGTCGGATTTTTGTACACACGCTAGTAAGCACGCTTTTAGTGATGAGATGAGTTGTTTAGTTGGGGGCTTTTGCTCAGTAATTTTTGAACATAGTTCAACTGTCTAGTCGCTAGTTTGTTTTTTAAAATATGATAAAGAAACTGTCCGAATGTTCCTAGCGAGAGTTTTTTTTGGGGGGGAGACGGTTAAGCTCAGCGGTAGTCTCTCGCGGTTAGCCCGCGCAGGGGATCTTTTACTGAGTTGTACTGAGATGGAAATCTATAGATATATATATATACGAATGTTATTTTTGTACTTTTGGACTTAGATCCGTTATTCTCCGATTCAGGTATATATAGTTTTCACATTTGTGCGTCTAAGTGTCGTCACTTATCTCTGTGTGCGTGTATGTGAGTGGTGGATATATATATTAATATATAAATAGAGGTATACTGTCTGACAAACAAAGTTCTGTTGTAGAGATAGGCTGGACTATAGAGGATCTTCTCAAATCCAGGGACAGACTCTACCTTTTTTTCCACCATTTTCACTCGTGAAATCTTTTCCTTTACCTTATCTCTCACTGAGTTACCACCTGGTCTAGTTCTATTCAGACGGGACCAAAATATATTTTAAATACCTATAAAAAATCTACGACAATATGTGAAATAAGCATCAATTAAGTTTTTCCATATGTGTAAAAAGCATTAATTAATTTTTGTTTGTGCGTAATAAGCATCAATTAATTTTTCCTTATGTGTAATCAGCATAAATTAATGTTTCCATATGTGTAATAAATTAATTAATTTTTTCATATGTGTAATAAGCATCACCTAATTTTTCCATGTGTGTAATAAGCATAATAAAATTTTCCATATATGTAATAAGCACCAATAAATCTGTCCTTATGTGTAATAAGCATAAAGTAATGTTTCCATATGTGTAATAATTAATTAACTGTCCCATATGTGTAATAAGCATCAATTAAATGTTCCCGATATGTGCCCAGCGTTGTTCCCATGGGAACATAAGAAGCGACAAAAGAAGAAAAAAGACTACTACACCTTGAGGCATGTCGTACTAGGCGACTAAAATGAGGTTGTGCATGTTGACCAGCAACCCCATCATGTAATACAAATTGTCATAGAAACCACTCCTGCGAAAGCATCCGACCTCATTGCTGCAAACCTCCTGCACGAGGACCAGTTAGTGGTGACCTCACGCGCTCTGAACAGAGCTCTAAAGAAAGTGATGGTATTGTCATCATGTTAGCTCTGCTTTGCTTCTTCCAAGACACAGGCTTGTCCATGTATTTAGGTCAATGAATTCCTTTCATAATAGTCTCAGATAGTGCTTCCAGGAGATCTCATTTCTTCCAGATGGCGATTACTTATATCTTAATGCCACAGTCCTTTATTTTTACTTTGACATTTTACGATATTGACCCAAATTTATTTAAAGGTAGGCCCATAGCAGATACTGACATAGGGGAAATGAAGTGTTAGAGACATCGTTATAATTGGACCAGAATCTAGAGGTGCCTTTTCCTTCCCTAACTCAAGATCAAAGCCAGGTACCCATTTACAGTTGTGTAGACTAGGGCGTGTCGAGACCGTGAATCAAACCCGGTATCTTTGCCACTAGACCAGCTCTCTAACTACTCTGCCAATCGGACACTCTAAGGTCAAGATAGTCCCACAGCAGATACTGCCGTAGGTGAGTGAAGTGTTAGGGACTTCACTATACTAGGAAGTTCCCTTCCTCGCTGCCTTTTCCTTCCTAACTCAAGCGTAAAGTTAGGTACCCATTTACAACTACGTATACTGAATCGTGTCCATGTCATGAATTGAAAGAAAAAGAATTGGACAATGTATTGTCCCGTTTTCCTTCATCGGGGATGCAGGACTCAACAATAAACAACGGGTGATCCAGATGAAGAAAAGCCTGTAAAAACGTGACATCCGGCGCGAATAAGATAAGTTGAAGAAAGACAAATATTTGACAAGACTATCATTGTCACGTGATCCAACGGAAATCAGAAAGTTGGGAGAAAAATTAAATAACATTTGAACACATTTGCTTCTGGAAGTAGGTTGGGCGCGGCAAATCAAATCTGGCGTGGGCTGCGACAACTCTAATACCTTACTATACGTAATCAAACAAGTGTAAAAATTTTTGTAATGTAGATCTTTTAAAACCTTGATTGACTAAAGCGTGACTGTTAGTAGTTTCCATTTTCCCCGTCGTTCTTGGCAAGACCACAAAAATGCAAAATAAAAACACTTATCTTAGGTGATTCGGCATTCCGGTAGTTGATTGTCTGCATTCACTTCGATCAGATATGTAAACTATTTCATTTGTTACTGTTAACTACTCTCTCTCTCTCTCTCTCTCTCTCTCTCTCTCTCTCTCTCTCTCTCTCTCTCTCTCTCTCTCTCTCTCTCTCGTCTCTCAATGCAATGCAGTCAGAGGGCGACACGGCTGCTAAAGCGGTAAACAGCAATTATTTCATGACACTTATAATTTTTAATGCATGTGACGGTATTGCCACCCTTGCTTTGCAGTAGTGGTCCAACAGTGGCCAAAACTCAAGAGTATCTAATATGGGCTTCAAATGTATCTACCTCCGCACAAGATTACTCTTGGCAGAGATGTAGATAGAAGGGTAATAACACTTCTTTTACAAAGGGAGTCTTCACAAGATATTCAGAATAAGCGGGAACACTACTGCTTTGGCTGAGTATGTTAACTCTGTAATTATGCCAACGCTTTTGTGAAGGATTTAAGCACTTATTACTTTCAGCTCCTTTAAGCCCCCCCCCCCCTCCCCCCCCCCCCCCCCGCCCCCCCCCCCTTCCCCGATTTACTCAGTGGAATTCAATTTTTCTAGTATACCTCTGTTTAGAGTGTGTGTAGTAATTTGACTGAGACAAACATGCAGTAACTTTAAAATGATTAAATCGAAGTTAAATTTGTAACATTACAAATAACAAAATTTAATAATCACTTTAGGTTTTAACAGTTGTAAATAATTTGAATAGTTATGGATCAAGAAAAGTTATCATCACAGTCTTTAGGGAATGTGAGATATTACAAGAAGTTCAAGTGGCAGCACATATCTGAACTTAGCTGCCAATGACGGTTGTGCTCCTTCTTATGGGTTGGTTCTTTTCACCCTGCTCGCGGTCGTCTCTGATCAAGGTTGTCGTGGATAGCTCGTTTCCCAAAAACGTCAAGGAGAGTCTACCACGTTAGTCCTTCGTCTTAAAGCTTAGGCCACGGTTCCCTTCTTGTTCCAGAGATAGTACTTTCTGTTGGTACCACCAATAACAATTGGATAGAATAGAACGAAACGCTGTTCTGAGTATGGCGTTTTCCACCCCATAGTTATGGGTTCCTATATTCCCATACCACCATCCCGATTACTCAGACTTTACCCTCGATGAGAATTAAATTTAATCCCTCGGGATAAAACTTTCTTTACATTTAAATAGAATAGCTTTCATAGTTACTTTATATTCAAATGAAAAGGTTAATACTACAGATAGAGTCTGTTTACATATACATCTCCACTGATTGAAAAGTGTTCACAATATAAATTGAATATGTTTTCACTTATGTTTTACACTGATTGAAAAGTTTGAAACTTTCATTACTTCAAAATGAATATTTTCACATAGACATTTACACTGGTTTAAAGCTTGAAAACTTACATTAATTTTGAAGTGAATATGTTTATAGGGACATGTGCACTGCTTTGAAAATGTAAGTATTATACTTAGAATGTATATCATTTCTTTCATCTTTCACTCCCTGCTCCACAGGGAACCTGGAACTACTTTATGTTTTTAGTTCTCTTTACGAAACTATCAATAAAGCAAACACCAGCCCGTGCAGTGGTGGTTCATGAATCATCACTCTATACGCTGAGGTTTTCAGCCTCTAATGACTTTGACATCCAATAGCGAGTTTCACACATTAAACTTCACATGGTAATATATACATATATATGTTAGTTCACTTGTTAGCAATAAAATATGAAATGTAAATCACAACTTACGCCAATCCTGGCCACAGACTTTTTGCTCAGATGAATAAAAGAGACGAGCCGGTCTCTTACACGCGTCTGAGGTGTCTTTAATTTGACAATAGATTCCCTCTCTGACTCCGTGTGTTTCTTCAGTTTCCTAGTCCTGGTGTTCCTTGTTAAAATGTAGAGATTTCCTGTGCTTAGTAAGTCTTATTTGGTTCTCCAATAAAAGGTCCGGTTAAAAAAAGGAATTATGAATCTAGTCTTCACTCTGGCGAGGTCTGATGTTGTCTTGGCAAGCGTGAAATTCACAGTGAAATAAAACTGCAAAATGGTCGGACTATATTCCTATCTTCTCACGCGTTGTTGTTATGAACCTAATCAGAAAGATAAAATCATTTCAAATCATTCGTATAGGGTGTGATGATTTCATAAATATCCCGACATCGGATAATTTTGAACGTAATGCAGAGGTCAACTCTCCCATATATGGTAATATCATGTCCGATGCCCTTGTGTACAAACTTACAGACAGATCGGGGAACTCACATGACAACATGTGTAAGCTGTAATGCTTATTACTTTATTGCAAAGTAATGTTGTCATAACAAGTCGGCCCAGAAGCGATTATGTCACACTTGTCTGCCCACATGCGTCACACAGACAGTAATCTCGTTATCTGTTGTATGAGTACGCAAAAACTCCGCGTCTGCCCATCTGGGTTACCAAACGAGTCGTCTTATCTGCGGTTCAATCTAAACAATCCGGCGACTATCTTATCTCAGTTGCTCACCGCAAGCTAGGATGACCGGGTAACAAACAGGTGACATCACAGAGAGGAGTGTCGAATGATTTGATAAAATCAAATATCTGCTACTTAGCAGAAAAATAACGAAGAAAGAAAGAAATGAAAGTGCGATACTTGAGAGCACATAATAAAAATCAGTACCACAAATGTACCGATACTGCCGGAGAGAAACAAAGATCGATAGGGGCCGCCCCGTTTAGTCACAATACACACAAACTTACAGGTGTAAGGTATGAATAAGCCGTGTGGTTGTTTTTTTTAAAAATTGCGCATAAATCAAATAGCTGTCTGCTTAATCCAATTAAAAATAATAAGTGGAAAAAGCATTAGTAAAATTACATATCTATAATTATGTTTTTTTGTGTGTGGTAAGAGTGTTTTCCAACCCCTGATTGATTGCCAACCCCTGTCTTATGGAAAGGCATTTCAAAGTATTAACGGAAAATCACTCTGGAAATTGTAGATCATTATTTTATTTTAAAAAATATATGAAGGCATGACATCAGAATTCTTCATGGAAGACAATTTCAGAACTGTTTGAGACGAGAATTAGAGTGCGGCAGGGATACCTCTTGTCAACATCTCTCTTCAAAATGGCTCTAGTTTCGGTTATGAAAACATCTAGAATTGGTCGACGACCTTGCTCTTCTGTCCCATAATAGTAATCAGATGCAATACAACATGAAAATACTTGATAACAGATCACAACAAGTGGGTCTGAAAATACACAGGAGAATGACAAAGATAATGAGAATAAATGCAGAAAGCGATAACAAGATTGCACTTGAAAAAGTACCCCTACAAGATGTAGAAACATATCTAAACATTAATTTAGACACAGTTTGGGGAATTGGAGGCAAGCAATGTTATTAAAATAATGATACAAACAATAAAAATTGTGGAAATCAAAATAAATCAGTTCCAACACAAAAATAAGAACCTTCAACTCAAATGTCAAATCAGTTCGGTTGTTGTTATTGTTGTGGTTGTTGTTGCTTAACTGTGGCTACTGAGCTTGTCGTTCTTTCGCAACCGTTGCCAAGTTGAAGAATTAGCATTTGCTCTGTAGCTTTTCAGTGGTATTGTATAGAGAAGTGCTTCTTAACCAGGGTTGCATGCACCCCCCCCCCCCCCCGGGGGGTGCGAGACCAACCTTCTGGTGTTACGAGATAATAACGTTTACTTAAAACATACTTTAACCTCTTCTTTTCATTTCTGGCATATTTTGTGAGCAAGAAGATGATGGGGTGCGAGGCTTCATAAGATGCCTTAAAGGGGTGCGAGACCTTTGAAAGGTGAAGAATAACTGGTATAGAGTGTTTGTGATTGCTGAGGACCCCGGCAATAGCTTTCCTCTGTCTGAGAACAGAACACATCAAACTCAACAAGCGCTTAAACAAATTAAACTCCTCACATGAGCTTAATTGCCACATCTACATGATCTATGCCGCATATACAGATATATAAACTGAGGAGTTTAATTTGTTTAAGCGCTTGTTGAGTTTGATGTGTTCTGTTCTTAGTTGGAACATTGTGCTATGCTCCACACGTCTTAGGCTATTAATGTTGTCATGTTTGTTGGTCTAGGTCATTTCTTTATTCAAGGCACGTCCAGTAGACCCTTTTGCTCATGGGTTCAGCCATTCCTCTTTGAAGTTATTTTGGAGAATTCGTTAAGCTATCTGCATGTTAGCTGGGGTATTTATTTGAATCACCTTTGCTCCTAGTTTTGCTAGTCTGTCTGCTTTTTCATTGCCTTGTTTGTCCTGGTATCCACTGGAGAATGACACTGATGTTGAGTGTTGTTAGCAGGCTGTCAATTATTTCAGTCAGCTGTTTTTATTTCTTTGAGCAAAATTGTATGGCTCTGAAACATGGAGGGGAAAAAAACGAATAGCAAAAGACGTTACATTCATAAATGGATGCTTCCACAGAATATACGGATAGAAACGGTACGATAAGGTCACCAATGTAGAATTAATGACAAGAACAAGAAATAAGGAAAAAATATGGATAGAAATTATATTGAGGAAATCACCTGTTAGCATTACCTGGCTGTCCTTGTTATGGTGTTCCCGGAGTAAAAGGATCAGAGGAAGACAAAAAATGATGTGGAGAAGAGAGCTAGAGACAAAAATGAAAATGATGAGAAAGACCTTGAGCTGATGGCACGGTACAGGAGGACTTGACATCTGTTTGTTGAAGGCCTATGCTCCTTGGGGAATGGAAATTAATGAATGCGGAACTCTTCTTTCTGTCGTGAAATATTCTAATCCACATATATAAATTATCAGGTAAATGTAAAGCCTAACAAATAAATTTAATAAAAGGAAAGAAGAATGGTAAAGAACAGTGCTGTCACAATGACTGTACGCGAAATCCCCTTGTTTTCTCCTGCGTCTGCAAATTGTAACGTTTCACGTTGTTAGTAAAGGCCTACTGCATTATTACACGCTTGCTTCAATAAAACGTGTACTGCCTTTCTAAGAAAAACCTTGAGATACGCAGGTTGACCTAGATTTAAAATTCCATTCATGTCTTTTTATACACTACGTTACCTAAAACGAAAGACAGATGGACTAAAGATAGAAAGAAGGGAGGGCTGAAAGCAGGGACACATGCAACACTAAACACGCGTCGCGCGATACACAATTGCTGCCATCACGCGTGTAAGGCCACATGCACTAGCTTTTTTTTCAAATCGACAGTGATAAAAACACTACCCATACCAGAGTTAGGTTTTAAAAACTTACAAAATTCTTATTAGGAAATATGACATTATACTGGTTTACGTTTGAAAACATGACAGTACCCAGACACCCTAAAGTTTGGAAGTGAGGAGGTAGTAACAGCACCACTATCCTAGAAGAAAATGCATATTGGCTCCATTAAATATATATATTTGGGTTCCTTAGGACTTGCTGACAAATAATATGTTAAACGTTACGCAAATAGTCTAGGAATTAACAAATTATAGCCAAAAAAAAAAAGAGAGGGTGTCAGACAACACCAAATTCAGAATCGCTCAGTGACAGATTTTCACCCCACCATTGTACGGGAAATAGGCTGACATGTTACCTCCTATTTGATTGGCGGAAAATAAATGTAAGGCTAAACACGATTAGTCGGACTATAAATACTACTTCTTTGTTGTTAGGGGAAACGTGAGTATGAGTACTTTTTTGAAAAGCTGTGTAAACATGGCATGATTGGTTAGACCTGCCAATATAGTCAATTAGAGGCGTCAGGTCAACACCACATTTGCAAATAAACTTACTACAGAATCAGTGCGTTGAGCACCAGTGCATATTTTGTTAAATAAAAGCCTGGGACATCGGCAGATCGAAATTGTGCTATATTCATTGCCGGTCAACGTAATTCTGTGTTATTTCCATGAATTGTGGTAAGCTTGAAATATTTGACATCTTTTAATGAAAATTGAATGTAAATTGATAATTTATGTCTGTATATATGTGTGGTTCAGTAGCGAACATGAGGTAAAGCCTATATAATGCTCCAGCATGAACAGAAGGTGTCGAAGGAAAGTAAAACTACATGGAATTGCCAAACAGTACACTGACACCTATATTATTGACTAGAAAGAAATAATGCTGGAATTGCAGAGGCGTAGTAACCATTAGGGAGGAATATACTGGTGAAAATTGTTTCAGATGAAGATAGCAGTTGGCCTACCGCTCTGAACTCAGTGTTTGTTATGTATTGTGCTCAGTGTAGAAATAGAGTATAAATTAGTTCTGAAGTAGGAGGTACAACCTTCTTGTTTCAGGGACTGTGGTCCTAAAGCTATTGAGCAGTACCTGTGTTACGTGCAGTCTTTGATATCTTACAATATTATACATAGGTAATTTTTTAGTGCTTAAGGGAAAGTCATTATTGAGTTACTTCCCTTGAAAGTTGTGTCATCTCTTCGATCAAACTCCGCGGATAAATCCATTTTACTGCGATTTATTCGTTGTTTGGGTAATAATAGATTGTTCTTGCTTCAGAATATCTATGGCCTGAATTTATGTGTATTGTTTGTCTGAGTAGGACGAGTCTGTCTTATATCTGTATATCTTTACATATCTAAGTCGAGCTATATGTTCTGTTGTCTCTAGAGAGGTCAAAGGCTATTCGGCGGATGTGTCGCTAGAGTGTGGTGTGATTTGGCTTCGTCCTGATAGGGACTGTGTGTGTTTTCCTATGTCGGCCTGTCGCCGGGAAAAAGTGATCTCAGTATTTGTGGGGAAAGTGATAGTCGTCTAAACCTATCGTGTATGCTTTACCCCAGTGTTTATTCATATTGCCAAGGAATGGCAGTTTCATATTCCCTCTACCAAGGTAATCAAAGACACTCTTATGAACTCTCGATCGAAGCCACCATTTTCGATAGTTACGATTTGAATGTCTAAGAGAATATATTTGACTCGATGAAAACGACTTCGATTCCTAGCAGCACTATATTCTGTAGAATGCAGTCAATTGTTCATGATCAAATCTACAGAGCAATGCAAGGTTTTATGAATGACTAACTTTAGGACAGATTCATTATCTGCATCCAAACGTGAGTGACAGTTCACGAGTGAAGCCATCTTGGAACCAAAACATGTAGCGACTTTCAAGAAGAGAAAGGGGATGCCCGTATTATCGCTTGTTTAGTCCAGAGATCACTGCTACACATGAGAACCCGTTATTAGCGGTTCAATATTATTATATGAAAAAAAATATGTGCTGAACATTATGTGGGAGAATCGTCGCTAAACGAGATTAGGTTTAGAAGCCATCTGAAATATTGTTTATAAGCTGACGTGCTCAGTCAGTGAAGTCAGATGATTTATATGTATGGGCGATGCTGAGGGCTTGGCTACTGACAGTCCATTATAATATTAATCTACATGAGTGCCCATGTAACATAACATTGCAAGACCATTTATCCACTGTACTATGATGTATTATGCCAACCTGTGATTTGTCACTATCTGTGCTGTCGAGTGTGTACGTCCAATTAAACTTTAGAAAAGGTACACAGTCGTTGGTGTCGATGACTTCCAGTCATACATGAGTGTGAGAAAAGAACATTTGTCAACAACACGAACCCTTATCATCATTCGCACATTGTACACTCAATCCATGTCTACACACCACTGCGTAGGTCAAGTTGACATTCCATACACTACAGTGGAGCAAACAACACCATAGAGATCTTATCAACTGATGATGATGATGATGTCTGCTTCCATCCACTTATATCTATCTTTTGGTGGATATCATTAACGGGAATAACAAATCCAACATTTTCAACTTTATCAACCTGGTCAGAGCTTTGCTGAATCCAGAGGCGGACAGCATACTCCTTGGTCCATATAGTAAACAGTGAGGTGTCTCCAGAACACAGTGGAGTAATCGAGCAGAGGAGTCTTTTCCTGCCGCCATCACGAAAGTTAAGCCTATGTGGCCAGCTGAGCTCAACATTATGTATCCCCATCCTAAACTGACATTGGATAAAATTAAGAGGGGAAATTAATTGTTTTAATGAACGGAACTGAGAACATCTCCAATACTAGTTCCAACAGAAATAATCACTTGAAGTCATGATGACAAATACCAACATAGCTTGAAAAAACAACACCAGTATTACCTCATATTACCACTACACAACTGACACACATAGGATAAGATTAATAAAATATGTCACTACAAGATTCATATTGATAAATTCTGTACATATAACTTGTAATTAAAATTGATTGTGATTCCTGGTTCACTTTGTATTTGAATCAGGACACATATATATTAATGAAAAGTGCTTAATACATATTGATATTTGAAAATTTACCAGTGACTCATTTAAGATGGTCTTATAGAATGTTACATGTGTGTGAGTGTCACAGTGTTGTCAAGTGTGGTGGAATAAATTGACTTGTTTATCTGTCTGTTGTTGTTGTGACTTACACTTCATCATATACATACCCTAGACATTCAACGTAGTCATCACTATATTCAAGAATAATTCTGACTGAGGTATAAATATGTGGTAGCAAGTAAGGTCATCTATAATACACTACCCTTATTAGATATAGATACCTTCACAGCTGATCTCAGTCAGTACACTAAGTCCCCTATAAATATTTATATATCCCACTTTACCACACTTTCTGATCGTTTATGACAGGCTTCGTAAGATACAGCGAGTCTATTCTGTCCTTCTTCACAAAGGCCCAGGATCTACAAGAGCGATTAGCAAATACACACTGGATTTAAAAATTAAAGCGAAAAAGAATTAAACAAAACAAAACAATAAACATGGTTCCATGATGCTAGAAATAAACATGGTTCCCTGATGCAAAACTTTTGCATCTACGTCATCATTTTAGGGAACCACCTACATCATCACGCGCATTCGGTTTACTTTTATAATGGCTATTTTTAACGTTTCGTTTGCTTTTCGTCCCAGCAATCTCTTCCAAGTACAAAGCTCAATAAATTATAGGGGAGGATACAGAAGAATGATGTAAAAAGACCACAAATGACATCCATAGAATTCACGGGTTCTTGACCAGGATAAAGAGCCAATTTATTATAATCTGTTATTCATACGCGTTAATGTTCAGGTACACTATTCACTACGTGCGACATTTGTGTCTTCTTACTAGAAGCTCACTGTAGGGGAACTGTTCCTACCCGTGTACTTAGCGCAATCATCTTAAAAGACTTTACATCTTAAGAGTGTTGGCAAACTTTTTACCTAATAAAGAAAAACATCCCTCCCCATCTTCAACGCAATAAAAGAAGGTTATAGGCTCCAACTAGCGTGCCTATATTTCTTGGGGATTATTGGCTGTACAATCGAAGAAAGGATTCGTGTATACCTTTCGATTCTCCAAGAAAATATTTGAACAAAGAGGTTTAGATACAGAATGAAAGAATTACACTGATGGCCAATGTGAAAACAGTCCACGTCTTAAGTTGACACTGGTGGCGCTAGGAAAACACCCGCTGGGGCTTATGCAGGACCAAATAACGCGGTAATTTCGCCGCACAAGAAGCTGTGAACGCTAGTTAAGGGACATGTGAATGTACGTAGGTGGAAAAGATAGACGGCGTTATAGATATTTTGATGAAAAAGTAGACAAGAAGAAAAATAGGATGGCGGTTTTATAAAAAACAAGATGGCATAAGGAAAGAGGAACACATTTGGTTCTTGAGTTCCACGATTAGCCACAGCAGTTAGACCCCTTACAAGAAGTCTGCACCAGAGCATTCATAAAGCGGTGAATTTGGAAGAGGACGTGGAGCTTCCAGTGTATGTCTAATTGTGCTGGGTAAATGAGACGTTCTTTTGTGTAATGTTTATAAATGGTAGATTGCATGCCCGGTTTGAAGAATGTTTATTCACCTTTTAAACAAAGTACGCAGCATCATTTAGAACGTGTTAAAACAATATGGGGTAACCGGCCTTATGCCCAGTTCTTCCACAATTCTGTAAATAATAATTTAAACCATACAAATTTCAGCAGATGCTGAAATAGAAGGATTGAAGTAGACTGTGTGGCAGCCTTGGTCGTGGTCGTTTCTATCATGTGGCCGGCTGTGTCGTAGTATCAATGTTCTTATGTATGGCCACCTGCTTGCCCAGGTTCTTTTCCTCTTTGGCTAGCAATGATATGCTGTATAATTATAACAGACACACACACACAGCAAGCGATGACATGACGCCATAGTAAATGAAATACTATTTATTTACATATGAGAGGATAATTGCTGTCTGCTCTGACCTCCACATCTGGTCCATCACAGAATATACAATGTGTGTTCTTTCTCAATATTTATTCCTTCCCTCACTCTCTTTCAGTATCGAATCTACACCTTCTGATCTTTAACCATAGATGATCACTCAGGTGCTATAGTCTCTATTTCTGTTCTTTCTTCCTAACAGTTTCCTACTTTATTGTTACATATCATCTCAGTGTTCAGGTTATCTATTGATAGAACCGGACCTCGCCGGAGTTGTTACTTTCCCTTTCATCACTGAAGAATAGGACTACTGTATGTCTATGTATTAGAATTCACTCTACAAACCTTTTCCCTTTCTGAATAAAATCTAACTCACACCGTTTCTCCTTCTAGACAAGAATTCTCACTATTCAATATTTCGGGTTAATCATTACCCAAACTACTTCTTGTCCGTGAAATATTCATCACCTAAACTTCTTGAGTACTACCTTCAACATGGCCCCTCGCGTACGTGCCATCTGCACACTACCCACGCCTCTGGGCTGCTCCTGAGAAAACGTGCTTCACTGGATTATCGTTCACCCCTTTCATGCACATTATTGTTCGCGCATCACCTTTTTGTACTCTATCTGAACCTTCCCATTCCAATTCTCCTTATCCATTGCCTTTGACTGTTAGTCGGTCTCCATCTGCCACAACTGACAAAATCACTGTTGTGGATCTGATGACAAGAACCAGACAAGTGCCAGTGAAACAAGAGATGATAAGAAGACGCTGGGGATGGATAGGACACACACTGAGGAAACCTGTCGACAGCATTACCAGGCATTTCTTGTTCTGGAATCCCTATGGTAAGAGAGGTTGGGGGGGGGGGGGGGGGGGGGCCAAGGAAGATATGGAGAACAGAGCTAGAGACAGACTTGAAGGGGATCAAGTACACATGGAAAGACCTTGAACTGATGTCACGTGACAGGAAGACTTGGCATAAGTTTGGTGAAGGCTTATGCTCCTTGGGAAGTTGAGAGTGATGAATCAATAAATAACGAAATGGTTTTTTGTGGAAGGAGAAAGAGGCTTGCAAGACTGAGCCTCGAATAGATTACTACAACCCGAATAGGCACCTCCCACCTGAACAGTCCCGCGGAATTTAAAAAAAAAACTTATGGAAACGCCACTGCATTTATGGAGTTTTTGAATTAAAAAAATGTATTGTTATGTGTGAATGTCGATTCAGACTGAGATTTACCCAGCAACTACCATAATGCCCAGTGTAGTTCCCGGGGGTTTATGAAAAGACAACAAAAATAAAGGACTACTGCACCATCAGGTGACTCGTACCAGGTGATTAATGTGAGGTTGTATATAGGGCTGGCAACCTTATTATGTAATACTGTTGCCAGTGAAACCTCCGCTACAACAGCATGTTAATGTTGGTGTTGGCTTCCTGCAGGGTGACTCGCTACAGTGCTGGCTCCATGCTCCATGTGACGTGTAATGGAAAAAGAGCCTACAGTAATCTGACAGCTTACTGTAACTTTATAGCTGCTCTCTGATTTGCTAGTTAAAACATGCATTATACCAACTGACTATTTCCGCAGCTCACCCTTTTGTCCCCGCCCTCTTTTCTTTAAACACGGGCTAACGCAGTGTTTACAATCTTCGTTGACCTGTCAGTCATAACGGGAAACAAATCACGCTTTGTTTTACCGCGTTCCGCTCACGCGAGCTCATCTGTCAATCATATAATACTTGACAGACAGCACGTGAGAGAGAGAGATAACAGACTTCTTTGAAGTTTGCTCAGGGGAAATCTAAAAATCCCTAATATCCTTTGGTCTTGGAGCACAAGCATTCTACAGGTAAAACCGCTAGGAGAACAAAAAGTCTTTTGATGTCAGTCACCGCTCCAGACGAGAAACTCTGGAAGACCGACACGAAGTCTTTTATCTTGAAACCCCTAGTTTCTGATTTTTGTCCCACACAAGAGTGCGAAATAGCGCCATTAGAGATGAAAAGAAATCCAATGATATATATATATATATATATATATATATATATATATATATATATATATATATATATATATATATATATATATATATATATATATATATATATATATATATATATATATATATATATATATATATATACTGGTAGATCACGATTGACCGACCCCTGCTTTGTCTTATCTGTCACTTCGTGAAGCACCACTGCAGCGGGTCCCCTTGCAGGAAACCCGCATCAAAGCATTTACGCGCTCTTGCAGCCATGGTTGTATATGGCAACTTGTTTTATATGATATGGTTGCCAGCCCAGCGCACAACTTTATGTTAGTCGCATATGACGACATGCCTGAAGTAGAAGTCGTTCTGTTCTTTCTCCGTGATGACTATGTTGGTAAGGTCAAGGTAAAGGTAAAGGTCAAGGTAAAGGTAAAGTTAAATGATCCCGTTACACGCCTATTGAGGCATATTGGGAATACGGCGTTAGGCCTGTATTTTCTTGACCATCGGCACACTAGGGGTGATGTGGTCAACATCACGCCGGAATGACTTTGTTGGAAGTAAGTAGATTGTTTTATACATGTAGCACACAACTTGAGCGTCCGATTGGCAGAGTAGTTAGAGTGCTTGTCTCTTGCGGCAAAGGTGCCGGGTTCAATTCACGGTATCGACACGCTCCAGTCTACCCAGCTGGTACCTGTCACGGATTGCCTCCCTTAGCTCTGCAGTAGTGGTCCACCAGTGGTCAAAACGCAAGAGTATCTAAAATGGATCGTCAAAGGTGTCTACCTTCGCACAAGATTACTCTTGGCAGAGTTGTAAATTCAGTAGAAGGGTAATGACGCTTTTATCTCGAGGTAGTGGCCACAAGATAATTCATAAGTCAAAAACAATGTGGCATAGGGCAGAGAAATTGTTAACTTACATCTGATCCGTCGCCTTTTGTGAAGAATTAAGCAATGGTTTTTGTCCGTTCAAGCCCCCAGCTGGTATAAATGCAGCGAAATTCTTTTTATAAGAATTAGCTTTATATTTGTAAATCTCTCTCTCTCTCTCTCTCTCTCTCTCTCTCTCTCTCTCTCTCTCTCTCTCTCTCTCTCTCGATATATATATATATATATATATATATATATATATATATATATATATATATATATATATATATATATATATATATACATATATATATATATATATATATATATATATATATATATATATATATATATATATATATATATATATATATATATATATATATATATATAAATATATATATATATATATATATATATACGAGGGCTGTCCGGAAAAGAACCGGCCATAATTAATATTAGAAAAACCGTTTGCGCGACATCTATGTAACTTGGCAGCCAAATAGAGTGACCTGTTATGCATATACGTATGCAATGTTGACGTTGCTGCACCAGTCCGTGCGACCGTTAAAAGCCGTTTAGTGAGCACGAGCATTGTGTGTCGTCGCATTCAAAATGGCTGAACGAGTAGAGCAAAGAATCTGCACCACATTTTGCGTCACGCTTCAACATTGCTCCACGGAAACTATTATGATGATTGAGAAGGCTTTTGGGGACGATGCAATGACTGCTACACAAATAAAGTTGTGGCACAAACGCTTCAAAGATGGTCAAGAATCTGTTGAATGTGATCCCATTTTTGGAAGGCCTGCAATAAGCAGAACTCCGGAAAATGTTGAACGTGTACGGGCTGCAATCAACAAAGATCGGCGTCTGACAGTGCGAGAACTAGATAAAGATCTGGGAATTCCAAAAACTATTGTATCCGAGATTCTGACCCAGGATCTGGGCATGAGACGTGTCGTGGCAATATTCGTTACGCGGATTCTGCTACCAGAGCAGAATGAACTTTGTGCCACATTTGCTAATGATTTGCTTCAAACCGCAACCAATAACCCAGATTTCATGAAGAAAGTCATAACCGAAGATGAATCGTGGATATACTGCTATGATCCAGAAAGGAAGGCTCAGTCGTCTCAGTGGAAGTCGCCTGGTTTTCCACGCCCGAAGAAGGATTTCCAGAAATGGGATCACATTCAACAGATTCTCGACCATCTTTGAAGCGTTTGTGCCACACCTTTATTTGTGTAGCAGTCATTGCATCGTCCCCAAAAGCCTTCTGAATCATCATAATAGATTCCGTGGAGGAATGTTGAAGCGTGACGCAAAATCTGATGCAGATTCTTTGCTCTACTCGTTCAGCCATTTTGAATGCGACGACCACACAATGCACGTGCTCACTAAACGGCTTTTAACGGTCGCACGGACTGGTGCAGCAACGTCAACATTGCACATGTATGTGCATAACAGGCGGCTCTATTTGACTTCCAAGTTACATCGATGTCGCGCAAACGGTTTTTCTAATATTAATTATGGCCGGTTCTTTTCCGGACAGCCCTCGTATATACACACTAGCAATAACCCGTCAAACTTGACCGGTTTTTAATTATAGTGTGCAGTTTCCGTTCCCGGATGAGCAGTTAGAAGTACATTCTTAGCGTGTTTTTGGTTTCTTTCCATTATACAGTGTAATCAAACTGTTCACGAACACCGTCATTTGAACGCTTTTCTTTGTTGATTGTAACTATTCTCGGGAGAGTATATAAAATGGAAACAATACAATTTTTCAACACGGTTGCATTCCTCAGCTGTGACCAACTTACACACGGCGAGAATTGTGTTATTTTGAATTCAATTTAAAAGTTCTTTGATGACAACATTTCGTGGGAAAGTGCGTGGATTGTTTTCAAAGAGTGTTCCCTGATAATAATTGTTTTTAACCAAAACTTTCAAGTTTTCATGATTTGTACAACGGGTGAGGGCTCATGCACATAAATTTTTACGCACTTTTTCTTTGTCGAGCGCTACTAATTTCGTGAAAGAATAAAAAAAATAAAATAAAACCAAAGTATTTGTTTTATATGACAACCAAGCCGCGCAAGTTGCACACCGGGCGTTGCGCACTTTTTTTTCTTGCGCGAGTTACTATTTCTAGTGAGACCGACCGACGTAAATACATCGGTAATTATGTTAGTTGGGATATATATTAAACGGTCTTGCTCATACGTTTGCTTTCATACTTATAATAACGAATCAACACTGACTGTCATGTTTTAATATAACATATAACAAATTTAATAATCAATTAGTTTTAACAGGTTAAAATAGACATGAAATGATGGTGAATTTTAGATGAAAGTTTTATCTTCATTGAGACTGGATAGAGGAATGTTAATGTTTTCGCTGTTGCCTTTTAGTACGCACTTAGCTTAGAATCAATGACTACTGCAGTCTGTCGTTTCGTCAATTCTTCTGTGATGAGGGCACTTCTTCCCACAACTTGTCCAATTTAGGCGGTTAGTGTTTATTCCCTGCTTTTAGCGTAGAACTTTCGTCTTTCAGCAGTCTGATAGCATCGTTCCACTATCTTTAGACAAAATAAAGAGAACAAATGCCTCTGCTAACTACATTTGTGGGCTGCAAATTAACAGGCGCATTGTCTCGTTGTGCACTCACCATTAGCCTCGTTAGCCTCTCTGAATAATTAAATTCTTGAGTATACACAGCGTAACTCAGGGAAGATAATTAGAAATCACCAATATTTTTCTGGGTATAAAACTGGGAAAATATGTGCTTGAACAGCGCGGGGCAATGTCGTGCCTGAATCACAATTAACAAGGTACATATATCTCACAAAATGATACGATACACTTGAGGCACATATGATGTAATCATCACTCATCACTGCTCCATTCGGAGTCTGGTGTTGCTGCTGATTTCGCGTTTCTGCGCGAGTTAGCATAAAACAAACACCAGCGCTTGCTGTAGTGGTTTATGACCATACTATTTTCATATGTTGAGGTTGCCAGCCTCATATATAACCACTTAGCAAGGAAAACATGACAAATTCACATCTGTAAAATAAATGTTTACACTTATCCCAAAGTAACTTTTGGGAACACAATCTCCAGGCACAGTTTAGAATGAACACAGCAAATTGATGCTTTCGAATCACTTGGTCTGGGAAAATTTTGTATTCCTCTTATGACGGGTGAGCTGATTCCATAAGTCTTCAGTCTTTGTATTTAAAAATGCGGTTTTACTTTTTAAGTTTTAAAGTTGCTCAAATACTTCGATCTGTCACTTATAATTTTGGAATTCTGGAGTGCGATCCCTTTTCTAGCTCTGGCGAATTGCTAGCTTGACGGGGCGATGCAGTCTGACCTGTGACTCTGATTTCGCTAGATTATATTTCCATTTCTCAGTTCGAAATCCCAGATTTTACTTACGACGAATTTTCCAATGGAAGTCAATATCTATTTCGGCTCTCAAATTAAGCCAATGGTAAGCTCTGAACTATACTGGTGGGTGTGTTTAATTTAATCTGTCCCGCATATTTTAAAATATTACATTTTAAAATTTCATCGCGTGCCCTCTTTCTAATAAGGCTGTAATACTTCCGCTTGCATCTTTATGCAAACTCACAAACAAATCTGTGAACTCATTTCCCGTCTAGATACTTTCTGCCAATAATATATCCCCAGACAGATTATCTGCAATATTGATACAGGGATGGCCCAGCGGAAACGATTACCTACTTATCACCTGTGGTTTCGCACACCCCAGACGGCTCTCTCAGACAGACAATATTGCCTCCTTTCATCATTCGTGCGCGACCATATTGTGTCAATATAAATCGATTGTATCGAAGGTGTCTAAGCGACTCAAGGGATAAACGTATTATTCGCTGACCGGTATAATTAGCATGGTATTATTACGATTCACCTGGGGAAACGTAAACAAGTGGTCACAGAAAAAAAAATGAATGAAGGTGCATAAAACATTTTTTTAAAAAGTAGATGAAGGTGTGAGAGAGGGACTCAAAAGTACATGTACAAACTTTTTGTCAAAGTACCTGACTTGGTTCTTAACTTAGGGAAGGCAAAAGCAGCGAGGAAGCAAACTGGTAGCACCCCCCTTACCCCCTTTCTTCGATGCTGGACCTGGTAGAGTGAAGTCTCTAACGCTTCACTCCCCGTGGCAGTATCTGCTATGGGACAACGTTTACTTTAAAAAAAAAATGTTTAAGCAGAGACCTTGCATAAGAAATTAAATTTATCTGCATACTTATGCCCGTCCCTGTTGACAACCGCGATTTACCTCTAGGCTGTCTCATTAACAAAGTCATTGACTTGCAAATGCAGATTCTGTCTGTGAGCCGAGAACCGACAAATGGAGCTGTTAGATTGCAGTTGGAAGCTTTAGACACGCCATGCAGCGTGAGAAATTCAATCCGGATTTCCCTTCACTGTGATATCAGACACCCAGGCAAGACAATGGCAGTGCAGACACAACCTTTCCGTTTGTCAGGCAATTAATGCTAAATTATCTTAAATCGCTAACTTTTTCTGAAGGAGATCTTAATATGTTTCTGAAACTCTACATAGATCTTCCAGTGGCATGGTTTCTGTGACAGGGCAGGTTTCTCACGGTCACGATAGAAGGTCATACGACATTCCTAAATGGTTTCAAGGGGTGAAACAAAACTGTTTTAGGATAGTTCATTTTCCAGGTAATGATAATTCAAATTTACAGTCCAGGGAAAAGACAGAAAGAATGAAAATAAAATGCGCGTAGAATGACCATGGCTTTTACTATGATAGAAGGATACATCATCTGTTTCAGCTCCGCACGGAGCATGTGTCTTCAACAAACGTATGTAAAGTCTTCTGATCCCGTGCCATTAGCTCAAGGTCTTTCCGTGACTTCTTCATACACTTCTTGTCTGTCTCCTAGCTCTCTTCTCCATGTGTTTTTGATCTCCTTCTCTCTCTCTTACACCGGGGATCCCAGAACAAGGACTGCCTTGTAATGCTATCAACAAGCTTAATCAGTGTGCTTCCAACCCATCTCAGGCGTCTTCTTATCACCTCTTGTTCCACTGGTTCGGGACCGAAGACGCATCAAAAGTGAGGAATGCAGTAAGCGACCCATAGCTTGACTGCTTGCGTCAGGGTCAGCGAACCAAAGCTGACAAGACCCTACTTCACCTCCAAGAGGTGGTCTTGGAAACAGGCTGCATCACTGCAGTCTGGCTGAGAGAGTAGGGATCGAAGAGGGAAGGTTAACCCGGTCCCAAAAATGCCATGCCGAAAACGGATGTGTCGGGCCGAAAGACGCAGATATCGCAGCTTTGCTGTAAACTGCGACACCACGTAACAAACGTCCTTTTCAGGATGAACGCAGAAGAAGAAGAAGAAGAAGTTCCACTGGTTCTTGTCAACAGTTTCACATTAGTAATCTTGTCATTCAACTAAAATCATTCTATTCTATGCAAGTGCACATTTATGAAAGTCTGTAGCTTTTCGGTTCTTGCTTTTTGTTGTTCTCCAAGAAGGAAACAATATAAAGACAATTTGTTCCATTTGCTTCCCGACAAGAAGAGACATAGCCCGCAACCAGACGATACGTCAAGGCCTAAAAACGTAATCCCTGCAGCCCCAAGTAGAACAGTCCCACCTAAGATGGTTTGGCCATGTCTGCAGAATGGGAGAAGATCGGCCACCACGACAAGCATGGACACTAAAAGTCAGGGATCCAGACCCCAGGACGACCCAGAGTCCGCTGGGAGGAGAACATTAGACAATCTTTGAATGGACCCAGGCCATGAGGAAGACAGCCGATATAATAGTATGGCGCTCTCTCTTCCAAACCTCTACAACTCACGGTAGAAGAGGAACAACTAAGTAAGTAAGTAAGCTTCCCGACGAAGCGCATGACTATTTCAGTATTCTTCTACTATACTTAACCTTCGTGTTTGTGACTGTTTAACTATAACAATTTGAGTAACCAATTTAATCCAAATTAAACATATATTTCGTTCTTTAACTTTTTTTTTTTTTAAATCACGGCATTTTAATCATTTGTCGGTGTATTTTAACTCTTTCCTTTGTTTGACCAATGTATCTGAACTCTTTAAGTTGTTGGAGCAAGGTATTTTAATTTGTTGGTTGTTTGCCGAAGGTATTTTAACTCTTTCCCTTGTTTTTCCAAATTATTTTTACACTGACCTGTGTGACCAAGGTACTCGTATTTTAACTTTGACTTGTTTGACTAATGTACAGTAGCTCTTTGACTTGTTCGACCAAGGTATTTTAACCCTTTGACATGTTCAAACAAGGTATTTTAACTCTCTCCATAGTTTGAGCAAAGGTACTCGTCAACTTGTTTTAGCCCAATATTTTTATTGTTTGACTTGTTTAAACAAGGCATATTAACTATTATACTTGTTTGGCCAAGGTATTTTAACTATTTGACTTATTTGATCAAGGTATTTTAACTCTTTGACTTGTTTGATCAAGATATTTTAACTATTTGACTTATTTGATCAAGTTGTTGTAACTCTTTAACAGATTGACAAAGGAAGGTGGAAAGCTACCTCAGCCTGATATAATCATAATTTTAGAAGAGGCAACGAGTTTTATCAGAAGCAGATACAGGAACAAATGGGATGCAGAGCACCCAGACCGCACACACAATGTTGCATATTACCAGGTCAACAGAAGAGTTGTGTATTACCAGGTCAGCAGAAGAGTTGTGTATTACCAGGTCAGCAGAAGAGTTGCGTATTACCAGGTCAACAGAAGAGTTGTGTATTACCAGGTCAACAGAAGAGTTGTGTATTACCAGGTCAACAGAAGAGTTGTGTATTACCAGGTCAGCAGAAGAGTTGCATATTACCAGGTCAGCAGAAGAGTTGTGTATTACCAGGTCAGCAGAAGAGTTGTGTATTACTAGGTCAGCAGAAGAGTTGTGTATTACCAGGTCAGCAGAAGAGTTGTGTATTACCAGGTCAGCAGAAGAGTTGCGTATTACCAGGTCAGCAGAAGAGTTGCATATTTACCAGGTCAGCAGAAGAGTTGTGTATTACCAGGTCAGCAGAAGAGTTGTGTATTACTAGGTCAGCAGAAGAGTTGTGTATTACCAGGTCAGCAGAAGAGTTGTGTATTACCAGGTCAGCAGAAGAGTTGCGTATTACCAGGTCAGCAGAAGAGAACATGTGATAATTTTCAGACTCCGTATATTGGCATACCCATCTGTTCAACAAGCTAAAGATAAGAACTACCTATGAGTGTAACTGTGTCACTGATAAAATGGCTGCTGAACATCTGCTTCAAAGATGCCCAACAAATGTGGAACAGAGAAAGTACTTATGGCAGTCACCAGTACCATTCCTGGAAAAGCTCTATGGAGATAGACATAGCCTCAAGCTGACAACTGCTTTCTTTGAACATATTCAAGAAGACATCTAGGAGAGTACGAAGAAAAAGAAGAAGTATTGTGTTTCGAGATATGGCTGAAGCATGAGCGCAAGTTTAGGTAGTCTGCAAACATCAGTTTCTATTTGCATCACTAAGGTTTATTTATTGCCATATATCTTTCCTGTGGCTCCCTGAAAAGGGAACGTACAGAAATATTGCTACCTCAAGCATGACTTAAGAAGTATTACTATGAGATTATACATGAGGTTGGCAAACTCATCTTGTAAAACATATTGCTACAGAAACTAATGCTACAAAGGGCATGTAAATGCTTTGATGCAGGCTTCTCGCAAGGGACAAGCAGCAGTTGTTCCTCCATGCGCCATGCAGAGCAAAAAGGGAAATGAATGAACAAGTTTATTAACTTCTACATTCATACTTTAGATTAATATTTTTCTATACGTCGATAAATCTTGATTCAGAACACGTACTGTAAGCACAAAACACATAATGTAAGCACAAAACACATAATTTAGGCACAAACCACATAATGTAAGCACAAACCACATAATGTAAGCGCAAACCACATAATGTAAGAAGAAAAAAAACACATAATGTAAGCACAAACACTTAACGTAAGCAAAAAACACATAATGTAAGCAAAAACACATAATGTAAGCACAAAACATATAATATAAGCACAAAACACATAATGTAAGCACAAAGCACAGAATGTAAGCGCAAAACACATAAATTAAGCACAAAACACATAATGTACGCACAAAGCACACCTTAAAGCACAAATTTTCACAGCACATTTTATATTTTGTCATGTTTTAAATGTCATCATACTTTTTTCTCTTTTCATTCCTTACATAGCTTGGAACCACCACCGCAGCTGACCACGTTATAGGAAGCCTGCACAAAACAAATGTACTTGCAGCTGTGGTTTCTGCGGTAATTTGTTTAACATATTGAGGTTGACAGTTGCATGTAAAACTACGTATTTGTTGCTTGATACTTCTTCTCCTTCTTCTTCTACGTTCGTCCTGAAAAGGAATGTTTGTTACGTTGTGTAGCCGTTTACAGCAAAGCTGCGATATTTGCGCTTGTCGGCCCGATACATCCGATTTCAGCATGACATTTTTGGGACCGGGTTAGCCTTCCCTCTTCGATCCCTGCTCACCCAGCCAGACTGCAGTGATGCAGCCTGTTTCCAGGACCACCACTTGGAGGTGGAGTAGGGTCTTGGTCAGCTCTGGTTCGCTGACCCTGACGCAAGCAGTCCAGCTATGGGTCGCTGACTGCATTTATCACTGTTGCTGCGTCTTCGGTCCCGTCGCTTTATACGATATGCTAGAGTGTACAGTGACCTTATTCTTTCTTTATCTCTTCAGAAACTTCTCGGGACGTTTTAAATGTTATGTACTTTTTATTTTATGGTATTTTTTTTAAGCGTTTGCTTTAGTTTAGCCACTCTAAGACAAGCTGTCATGGCTGTACAAGGAACTCTCTACCCACAGCGTGTATTCCTCAAGGCAGTACTTACAAACAGCATTTTGTACAATAAGGACATTAAACACAGGACGCCAGATAATGTTCGTTTTGAAAGACTCATAAATCAAAGAGGCAATAAAACTCGGAATGTGCCCAATTGTAATGCAAATTGTCTAGCGGCACACAGGGTGTTACATCCGTAGCCAAAAGTGCCGATAACGGAACCGGCTGTCAGGAAAGGGAATTAATAACTCGACGTTGTCTCACTTACCGGTCGAGGCTGTCTGTTGTCAGTGACGTTTATAGAGTTGTAAGTCCTCCATCGGCACATAGCCGGTCTAGGTACAGGTTCCAATCTCATGTAGGGAAGGTAACTAACTGAATAATAATTCTACCACGTAGCCATGGTTGTCCAGCCGCAATTTTGCTAACAGTTTTTGTAAGTATATCTTCCATATTTGGACATGCGCCCTAATACAAAAGACGGATCTTGTGTCAAGGTTGAACTTGCTGCGGCTCGCCAAAACGAGGCGAAAATCATCTCCATTTAGAGAGTTTTCTCAAAGAAAGGTTTGTAACCAATAATGAAACAATTCCACCAGCTTTTTGAGAAAATATGGAAACTGTACCCATTGCTTCGGACAACTAAATTGAATACACATTAAAAGAACACGCAGGCCTTTCAATTTATTTTCATGGTGCATTGACTATTGACCACAATTCATTATAAGTTTCACTATGAAGACTCGATGAAATCAAATGGAAAGGAATGAAATGACGAAAGTAGAAATAATGTCGTCATCAGGACATGAAGCAGAAAAAAGTACATCATAATTAATTGCGGTCTTTTTGGCGGGTTACTTGCAGGTAAAAAAAAATAATTATGTTTTATTTCTTTCTTGGAACAATATTGTTCTTTATTTTAAATTGGCTGTAAATCTACTCTAATCCAGGTTGTTTTTAAGTAACAGCTCAGCTGTTGATTTGTTTATGTCTGTTTTATTGTCACTTACATTAGCCGCGCAGTTTAACAATGAGTGTTGTTTCGTAATTTTGTTTTCAAAACTTTACTTGATCCGCCTAGCTTTATATGGAGCATACAACCTTCACTGTTGTCCTCTGACTGATTCAGTCTTGAAAAAGCTGTATAGATTTTCGCTCAGTTATTTCACTGGCTAAAATTTCATTATTATCATTATCTTTTATGTGTCCGATTGACAGAGTGGTTAGATGCCGTGTTCAAAACACGGCACCAACACTCTCCAGTCTACCCAGCTGTAAATGGGTACCTGACTCTGCTCTTTGAGTTAGGGAAGGAAAAGGCAACGAGGAAGGTAACTGGTCACCCCCACGTCTCGATGCTGGACCTAGTATGGGGAAGTCTCTAATACTTCATTCCCCTACAACAGTATCTGCTATGGGACTACCTTTTCATCATCTTTTGCGCTTGACACAGAGCAAGGGCCACTACTGCAGCTGGTCGCCTTAAACACGCCTGCACCAAGCATGGACGTGCTCCTGCAGCGTTGGCTTCTGTGGCTATTTGTTTTACAGGGCGAGGTAGCCAGCTCCCTAAGATTCCTTCTTCTTCTTTGATCCTTAGCCGCCGACCGTCAAAGCAGTCAGAATTCGTTGTTGTTTCCGTAACTTCAATTTTATTTTACATAGACAGGGGTGTCAGCCCTATGCTAAAACCCCCAACCTGGAGGACCAGGGTGTCTGCTTTAGTCTGACCCCTGCCCGCGCAAACCTGTCCAGCTTGGTAGAACCTTCCAGGAGTAAAACTCCCGCTGGCATAGCTCTGGGGGTAATCAGGGTACGCAAGACGCCGTACCTCGACAAGGTATTGACACCGGTGATGGCAGTAAGATTTAGTGGTCCAGAATTCTCAGCCACTATTTTAATGGTAATTCAATGTTCAGCTCTCAAAATAGAAATACAAAAGGCAATAGAAGCTTTCATTGCATTGAGAGATATATTGGAAATCACAAGAAATCAACTCTAGCATAAACATAAGAATGATCAACTCAAATGTCAAATCAGTCTTATTGCATGGCTCTGAAACATGGATAACAACAAATATGGCAACCAGGAAGCTGCATACTTTCATAAATGGGTGAATGCGCAGACAGACGGATTGAAATGGTATCACACGATCACTAATGAGAAACTGATGGAAAGAAACATGCCATTGTCTGGATCAGGAAGTTAGGAGATGATGCTGGGGTTGGATATGGCACACATTTAGAAACCAATTGATATCATTAGGAGGCAGTCCCTTGTCTGAAATTCCCAACGTTATGGAGAGAAAAAACAAGCAGAAGATACGAAAGTTATGAAAAAGACACGAACAGTAATCGACGAATGGCACAGGATAGGCATTGGCATGTATTTGTTGAGGATAGGTGCTCCATGGGGAACTGAAATGTATCAATCATCATCAATCATCATCAATCATCATCAATCATCATCACTCATCAGTACCTGTGACGTGCGTCTAGTTTGACAAGTGAATTTTCCCTGATATGATGGATGATTTAAAGGGACCTTTTAGCTTTTCATAACATTAGAACCCCTGAACATTTGTTGTAACTTTTCGTTTGCCAGAACTCATTCCACCGGGACTCATTTAGTATGCGGCACGAGATCAAAGAGACAGACTGAGGGATTTCAGGGGAGACTATCGGCACTATCAAAGACAGAAGTGGTCCCTGATACGAGACGCAGTTGCTTGCCGCTATTTTCGCGTCTCGGTGTCAATCGCAGAACCGAGCGAACGGGGAAAGCCGAAACGGGCAGCAGCGAGCGGATACGAAGACCAGGGGGCGGCTTCTTCCCTTGATTTGGCGGTCAGATCCCCAAAAGTTCATGAGATCAAATAAGCTGTCAAGTTTATCATGTCCCACTCAACTTACATTCCATTTTAGATAAATAGACCATGAAGAATAGACATTTTATCACTCGCTGGCCAGACCTTTACAGAAGCACTAGCTTTATTGAAATCTTGTTATAGATTTTCCCCTGGATTTTATATATATATTTGCAGTGATTTCTATTCTGTGCAAAGCGGTAATATATTGTGTAAAGTGATCAGTGGTCTAGTTCAGTCATTCTATTTCAATGGATTTTGTGTTAATTTAAATCTATTAAATTAAACCATCTCAAGAGTTCCAGTTTTAAATATAATGATCTATCTATTATATTATTTCAAAAGATAATAGATGCTTAAATTAACTTTTAAAGTCGCGAAGGAATTTATAATTAATAAATTCAGTTAAGTCCTAGTTTTATAGATGTGTGTTTTTGTGTAAAGTTTCTTGTAGAGCAGCCACATGTACCCTGTGACTGTCTAGCAGTTTGGCAAGTTCAAGCTTTTTATTTCTTATACCACAGATGTTTAGCTGCAGAATATTAAGTGTCGGTGTGTTTTTCCCTGCACCTGTCCGGATACACTAGTTACGCCTGTAAGTGCATTGGTTGCCGTGGCATAGTAACCTACATCAGAAATGACATACAAGGAGATGTCACTCAGCTAACAACAGCCCATCCCACAGATGTACAAAAAGTCAATATCTGGCACAATGGAGGAAAATATACTATATACAATGTGTACAGCCCACCTCAGACAACATGCAACATACCAGAACTATACAAGACACAGTATCACAAAACCCTTCTTGTAGGGGACTTCAACGGACACTCACCCCGTTGGGGTTACCCTGATTACAACAACACAGGAAAGTACATTGAAGAGACCTGTGAAACAACTAACCTGACAGTATTACAGGATACAGAGTCCCCACCAACTTTGCTGCACAGGGCCCACCTCTCTCTCAGCCGACCTGACTTGACCATCTGCTCATCTGATTTGATAGATTTTAGTCATTCTCAGGTTCTGGATGACATTGGAAGTGATCACAAACCAATCCTCTCCACTATAGGAACCCCTAGTAAAGCATGTTCCAAGCAGAGAACTCGCTGGAATTTTCGAAAAGCAAATTGGAGACTATTCCAGGAAACATTGGATTGCCTCCTAGAAAACATTGATACCAACTGTGTCGAAACATTCAGTGAAGAACTAACAAAATCAATCTTGAATGCAGCAGCGCAGTCCATCCCAAGGGGGCAGCCAGAAGCTATATAAACCATTCTGGAACAAAGAAATACAAACTACTATATCTGAAAGAAACAAAGCCAGAACAACACTTGAGACCACACGTTCACAAGAGGCAAAGATTCTGTACAATAAGGCATGTGCCAGAGTAAAACTTACAGTCAAGAAGGCCAAAAAAGATAAATGGACAGAAACGTGCTCCAACTTAGATCTCAGACAGAATGGAAATAAAGCATGGGCACTAGTTAATAGTCTTTCTGGAGAAAGTAGAAGGATGAATCCAAAGCCAGTGATAGATGGAAGGAAGACAATCGCTGAAGACCAAAAGAAAGCAGAACACTTCAACCGTTACTTTGCCAATGTGAATAGAGCAGGTAAACTCACAGAGCTGGACAGGAAACAACTACACCAGTTAAGGAAACAAGAGAAAGCCTCAACGGTCAATGCTTCCCTATTCGAAGAAGATTTCAGCATGAAGGAGTTAGAGCAAGCCCTGAAGAAATTAAAACCTAGAAAGTCCCCAGGGCCGGACAAGATCCACAATGAAATGCTACTCCACCTGGGCTCATCTGGGAGAGAAGCAATCCTCAAGCTGATCAATAAGACATGGAGATCAGGCAAACTTCCAAAAGCCTGGAGGAATGCACATATTGTCCCCATTTTAAAAACCAACAAACCCCCAGATGAACCCAAAAGCTACCGTCCGATTTCTTTAACATCATGCCTGGGGAAAATTGCTGAAAGAATGATAAACACACGTCTCTATTGGTTCCTTGAGAGCTCCAGTATTCTATGTCATGAACAGGCAGGCTTCAGAACGAGCAGCTGCACAGAAGACCAGCTTTTCCGTTTGACGCAGAGAATTCATGACGGCTTCCAGAGTAAGAAACATACTGTGGCCATCTTCTTCGACCTCCAGCAGGCCTATGACCGCGTATGGAGAAAAGGCCTCCTGATGAAGATGATTGGCATGGGAATACATGGCAGGTTATACAACTGGATAAAAATATTTTTTGGTTGATCGAACAATACAGACAAAGATTAACAATGCAATCTCATCTAAAGAAGTCTTAGAGGAGGGCTTACCACAAGGCTCCTCATTGAGCTGCACTCTATTTCTCATCTACATCAATGACTTAGCAGACCAGATCAAAGCTGAAAAAGCTCTGTACGCTGATGACCTGGTGATATGGCAGAGTCATGAGAATCTAGAAAGCGGAGCTCAAAGACTAAACGGAGACCTTAGAAGACTACATGAGTACTGCAAAACATGGAAATTAAAGGTCAACTATACAAAGACTGTGTACACCATCTTCACCAAAAGCCATAAAGTAGCCAAGAAGAATATCAGTCTGTGGCTAGACAAACAACAAGTGACAAAAGAAGAACATCCCACATATCTTGGAGTCACACTTGATCGGCAGCTCAACCTCAAGAACCATATTGAGAATATAAAGAACAAAGCCCTGAGGCGATTACAACTATTGAAGAGGCTTGCTGGCACTACATGGGGATCAGACAAGGATACTCTGAGAGGCTTGTACCTTGGCTATGTCCGTTCTGTGATAGAATATAATAACTCACTGCTTACTACTTGCTCCAAGACAAACCTGGAGTCTCTCGACAGAGTGCAAAGCAATGCCCTTCGGCTAATCAGTGGAGCTATGAGATCAACGCCAACTGCTGCATGTGAAATACACACAAATATGGAACCCCCCAGTTTACGGAGAGATAAAGCTGCTTTAGAAGTTTATGAAAGATGTAAGAGAATGAACCGAAACCACCCTAACAGGCACCTTGTAGAAAACTGGGCACACAAGCAAAGAATAAAGCACAAGTCAGTCTTGCACCATGTCCATGAAATACAAGATGGATACCACCTCCCAGAAAGAAGACAAGAAATACAGAAAGTAGTAAGGAATTTACCACCACATACCCACTTAAAAACACCAGAAGTACAGATGAAATTAGTAGATGGAACAACCAAACAGGCCGACCCAGTCAGTCTGATGAGTGCATCACAAAGAACCATTGATGCCTACTCTGAAGAATGGATACACGTCTATACTGACGGATCTGCATTTAAGGCCACCATCAAAGCAGGTTACGGAGTTTACATATGTTATCCAGACGGATCCTCCGACGAGCTGTTTGATGCATGCGGGGAGTTTTGCTCCAACTATGAAGCTGAAACCATTGCACTGGAAACAGCTGTATACCATCTGAAGACTGTATTTGATGCCTTTCCCTCAAAGGCTCAAAACATTGTCATTTTAACTGACTCATTGTCTGCCCTACAAGCTCTGGAAGGCAGTGGACATTGTAAAACTGAATTAGCCAAACTAATCCAGGACGCTGACCAGCTTATCACTTCCTATGGCATCAGAATAGTTATGCAGTGGATCCCTGGCCACTCAAATACACCAGGTAATGACAGAGCAGACAGATTGGCAAAGAAAGGAACAAAACAAGAACAACCACTCACAGCAACAACTCTCCAAACAGCCAAAACACTCATACGAACAATAAACAAAGAAACTTGGCTGAACAGATGGGCCATGGGAAACACTGGAAGAGAAGTTTACAGACATATGGCTGGTCCTGATCCTAACGACAACATCAACCATCTCACAAGGAGGGACCAAAGCACCATTTTTCGACTCAGAACACAACATATACCACTCAACAACCACTTGAACAGAATCCAACCACAACACCCTCCAGGGTGCCAGCTATGTAACTACCACCATGAAACTGTTGACCACCACCTCTTTGAGTGCCCAGCACTCGATGATGTTAGAAAAATGCTTCTTCCTCCCAGACCAGATAAGTGGAACACCTTGTACGGAGATACAGAACAACTTGCGAAAACATGCAGATATCACTACATGGCATTGGGCCGAAGGGCGAGAGCCCAAGTGCCGCTGGATCAATAACAACAACAACAACAACAACAACAACAACAACAACAACATAGATGTGTGTTTTTAACCACTAGAATTCGCGCAGTGTTTATTAAATACATAATTAAATACTCGAGTGTATTATAGGCTTAACGGGAAATTTATCGCGCTTGATTTTTCGGTATGTTACATATCTTTTTTTTCTTTCACACAGAGTGATCGTAACCTGCGGTCCCAGCTAAATAAAGAAAGAAATAAAGAAATCATTCTATAAACTTCCAGTCATATTGAAGAAACATTTCTTTTAAATATAATCTTGTGGCGGTCCTTTTGCGACCTAGCTGTCAGAATTAAATGAAATAAAGCCCACCCAAGAACATTTTAAAGAACAATAATCAAATTACCATTACAAACCTGTAAGATAAACTGGAAGGTAATCATCGCCAGTAGCGATATTATATTTACTGTTTACTGTGAGAGAGTACATATTTTCCTGACTGTGACTGAGCCTAGTTTTTCCTCAATTGGATTTAATAAACTATCATCACGCATTGAAGGAATTTTACCATAGCGGAGGATTAAAAGAGATCACTTAATTTTCACCCCTGTGCCGAACTGTATTAGTGCCATCCCATAGACTCCTTTTTTTATATATAATAAAAACACGAGAACTCTTAGTCTTCAAGTCTTGCGATAAGTGAGAATATTTGTCACCAACAAAACCTCGCAAACATCTGGGGCGGGACATCGAAGGACTAGACAGTTCATATGTCAAAGAATACTTGCTGTTTTTATATACTTTTTATGGATCGTCTGAGGCTGCATTCGGTAAGTGTGTGAGTATATGAGTGTGGATCCTCACGCGTGTGCATGAATGACAGGAAATTTAATCTTTTCATTTGGTAACCCTGTTGTTAACTTTCTTGCCTAGTAATATAATTTTTCTGTATTCCCTGCATTGTTCCTTTAAAGGGGGAGTTGATAATTGGTTAACTCTGTTTAAAACCCCCCTCCTTTCCATTTGCTTAGTAAAGGGAAGAACAGCTGGGAAGAACAGGTTTTTTCTATCACCTATACCTAACTTTGTAACACCTCTTCCAGAGCAATTAACTTCACTGTTAGGTAAACGTACCCGTGTTCCTGATATTATCTATCTCTGGACTGGGTTTATCTTTGTCTAATAAGCGAGAAGGGCTTAGTCGATACCAATCTTCTTCACCCCTCCCAAATTTGTTATTTGCATTTGTGTACTTATGATAATTTATGTAATACCTGATATTTGTTAGTAATTGATGTTTAAAGTGAATAAAATCACATAAACTCATTTAGTTCTGTGTGTTGGATATACCCAAAGCCCAACTTTTCCCTTATTCGTTTAATATAGTTTGTATCTACGTCGTCTGTGTGTTTGCAAACACCAAATCGGTGTGCGCGCAGATGCGGGTCTGGAAAACTGGCAAATAATTGTTTGACCAGGAGAGTGAAAGAGAAGATTGAGAGAAACGATTTGTCGTAAATAAGTCTGTCTTTACTCTCCTCCAGCACGCTGTGAAGCAACTATTAAATCTCTACATTTTCTATCACTGAGCTTTCCATCATCATTTTCCACTCTAAACCGGACCACTATTTCTAAGACTTTAGACGTGTGTCAGGGTAAAAGTTTACTAGGTGGCAGATGGCAGGCCTAGTGACGTGGTTTAAGTTTAAACTTCTCCGTTTATCTTCCAAGTTCAAGTTATTATTATTACTGGTCAACTCCGCCAGAGGTGGTAATTCTGGGATGATACGACTATCCTTTTAATATCCCAGGTTCGTTCAGTTCCTTCTTTGATGTTAATGTAGTGACTTCTCATATAGTGGTAGTGTGTACAATAATGGTATAAGTTCAGCAACATGTAAGGACCAAATCAAATTCATGCTGATCCATTAAAACTTTTAATAACACAATACTGTTAACAAGCATGACAAGGTAATTCAAATGATGGAGCTCGCATATAGTCATAAATTGGATCCTTGGACATTACGGGTACTTCTTACGTGAGCTCTATATCTTGTAGACTTTCATATTCCTCTTTAACATATTATCTCCTTTAGACATTCTTAGTCTTCCAAATCTGCCACTATAAACTTGTGGTACTTATGCTCCTCAGTAGCATTCAGTTTCCTTTAATATAGTTCTTGCCGAACTGGTTAATCATGCCTCTATAAACGTTCCTAAAGACAAGAATCAGTCTTATGTATAATATATACTCACAGTCAAATACTTACTAGAGAGAGAGCATAATTGCGGTTCTCATAAGGAAATAAACACTCACTGTTTCTTAGAAGTAATATCTATCTCTTGATAGATCAACCTTTACTTAGAGTCTTGGTAGATCAACCTTTACTTAGAGTTGCTCCTCCATAACATTCAGTTTCCTTTAAATATTTATAGCCTTCCGTTTCCTTTAAATATTCATAGTGTTCTCTTGGCCAACTGGCTAATCATGTCTATGCAAACGTTTTCTAGCACATAAATCAATCTTAAGGCATAAAATGTACCTACAATCATATACTCACAAGAGAGAACTTAATCTCTGTTCTCCTATCGAAATATACACCTCCTGTACACAACAGAAATAATATCTATCTTTTGATAGATTAACACTTGCTTGAAGTTGCTGGATATATGTATATACTCGTGAGAGCCAGTCTGTACAACCACAGACATACAACCTGTCCGCACAGCTGCTCGAATCTCCTAAGCACTAATGACCTCTGTTCATTATCAGCGTGGTGTGTTTCCTTGCCACTCTCTGATTCGTTAACCCAATACTTTTGGATTAAATTCATTGGTCAAGCTTCGCTGTTCTCGAACATTCTATTTACGTCTCTAGATGATCACCCACTTTTAGTATACGTGAGCTGTTATCTTGAACTGTTGTCAGTAGCAATTATCACCATTTTCATTCATTATTTTTTCCTTTGTGAGCTGTCCTAACTGTTTATCTCATTATAACAATAGCACAAATAATGCTAGCGTAGGTCTCTCGGCGACACATAGGCCTTCAACAAACATATGCCAAGTCCTCCTGTCACGTGCCACCAGATCAAAGTCTGTCCACGTCTTCCTTGTGATTTTCATATCTGACTCCAGTTCTGCTTCTCATACTGTGTGTCGCAGATATATTTGATGGCGCCCTCTAATTGACGTTGAATGCGAATCCAATTGTCGCATAAAGAGTTTTGTATAGTAAGGAAGATGTGTAGAAAGCGCATCGACCTTTAGACACTAGTTTTCACAGATGTGAGCTAGTGTTGAGGGAAAGAGTTAACAGAAGGGCACAGGTTGGTGTCAGTGATTCTCTCACCTTTAGACTGCCAACTCTTGTATTTTTCTGGCGACGACTAACTCTTTCTTACTCAAATCTTTTTGAAGATGAACTAGTAGTAACAAGTAATACAAAGAGGGTTGAGAATGTTTTTCTGAACAGAACATACAATCTACTAAGTCAAACTCAGAATGATGGTGAGTTACAGAATGTACATAATTACTTTAATTACAGTAGAAATATAAAATCAATGTTGACATGTACTTTGAAAAAAAGAAATACTAGGAAATTTAGAACTGTCAGTGTCTTTGGTTCAGATAAGATTAAGAGGCTAATTTTCCTCACTGACGAAAGTTTATTCCTATGGCTATTTCGTGGAAGAGTGAATCCTGATTTTGGTCTGGGTTTTAAGTAGACTTATCTGCTTGGACTCCTCCTGCTTCACAGTAGGTAGGGATTACCACTGGAGATGATTCATTGAGGCTACAGTCCAAGAGATGACTGTTCGTTCACCTGGTTGTGAAGTTGCGTTATGAAGTTCAGGTGCTGACGAGGTGTTAACTGCTTAAAGCTGTAGACTGCTCAGGGTTGCTATAGACTGCACAGGGCTGCTGACTTGTGATCACCGCTCGAGGGTTTGAGACGTAAGCACTAGTTCTCTCTGTAGCATAGAGCAACTAGGCGGTTTACTCGCAACAATTGACAGCAATCAAAATCCAGAAACTGGCTAGGATTCTGCAACTGGGCTGTGGAAGATAATGCAGGTAATCAATCTTCTGTTTTATACAGACATATTAACTACAGCCACTCTGGACGTTTCGTCTCAGAATGGTGCCGAATAATATATTTACCTGAACCGGTAACGTCAGTCTTTTCCTTAAAGGCGACTGTCCATTTGTTTACAAATTCCTGCCTAGCGGTAGTCTCACACTCAGGTCAGTCAGGTCAACCTTTGTTATAAGCAGACGCCTGGCCGTGTGCGTTCATGCGTGACTGCATTGGAGGAATATTTTTTCATTCACTCGTCCGTTGAACAACACGGTTCTTCTCTCGTTCACAACAGTTTTTCTTCATCACATTCCTAATACAATTAGCTTGTAGTACTTTCTCATATCAGCCAGTACTTACATCATTATAATGCATCAATAACATTCAAAATACATAAATGCAAAATAGCTATCATTCTAATGTAAAGAAATAAAACCACAATATTTAGTATTTCACACTTTACATCCATTAACTAATCCCTTGATATAAGAGTTAGCTAATTAAGCGAATACTGAGAGTTTGCTTACCGCTCAGGACTTTATCCGCAGCTTAAGAAATAGAACTTTAGTAGCGTTTACTCTCAATCAATCACATATACTTGTAGGTATGAGGTAAGTTGATGCTTCTATTCTATAACTTATAAGCGTGCGTTGTCTTCCCGCGGTTAATCAGCAAGTGATCTTAAAAAACTCAGCATTCGTTCGCATGAAGTTAAAATATTTCCTGATTCCCACGCCAAGAGTTAATTATGTCCCGTCTCATGCTAAGACACGTAAAAGATTTATCGTGCCGGTCTCCAGTTGACCACTGCACACGGAAATATAATACTCTGGGAACCACTGGTTTCGACCAAGCTAATAAATCGTATAGACATCTTTAAAGAAATGCTTTTAAGTGCCTTTGTAGAAGAAGCTAGAATTTTGGATCGAATGACAGGACTATTAGCGAGGACTAAAAAAAAAAAAACAGCTAAAGAAACGAACACAGGTGCAAATATTTCCGTAGAGAACACAGACAAATGTGAAGGAAAAGAAAAGTAAGGAATTTTAACATAATCTAGACAAAATCTTCGAGCACTCTGTGACAGAAACTCCCCAATTTAAAATAGTTGCAAACTATTCAACGAGAGAAGGTCTTTGTCTAAATTATAAATTCCTTCTGTCACCCAACTTTTCAATTCTCTCGACCTCTGTCCGCTTGCTAACGCTCCACTTGGCCATGGCTCTACATTTTGAGAATCCCTGGTCTGAGTTCTCAATGAGCTAACTTTCGTAATTTCTTCTGGGCCCGTTCGTCCGGCCAAAATGCTGTACTCATTCACCTCTTCATACAAAAGAAATTTCATATGAACTAGTGTAGAGAGTGCACTATCTGTTGTGAGTTCATTGCGCTTTGTCTGCCATTGTTCCGTGGCCCGCTTGAATGGGCGTGCAAACCATCCTTTGTCACGGTAACAACGAAATTCTTGCTTGTGTCTCTTCCCTAAGAAATAGGAACTTCTCATGTATCTCCTTAAGTCTGCTGCTATGTTTGACCTGCTCAGACAGTTAATGTTCCCTGTCTTTCTTTCTGGATTGAAAGATGTCCATGCACTACGTGGGTTAAATCTCACAAAAGTTAAGTTTCCTAAACATCCCAAAGTTTCAGATAACTTGTTCCTTGACAAATCACACCAAGATTGAGGGTAACTGGCGTTCAGGTATGAACGAGGCAGTTTTTCGTGGGTGAAAGTCAAATTTATAGCTGTGAGCACAGTTGGTTTAATGCGGGTGTCAGTCAATTTTCTGTCCATCCGGTGGTCATTCCCATTATCCATTCTTTTCTCACCCATAGGCGTATCTTGTATCTCAGTCTCGGCTGAATGGTTTTCAGCCTGGGCTTTTCCTATCACTGTTGTGATATTGTCAAGCAAAATTTTGTTTGGATCTTTCAATGACCCTGACGTATCTCCACTCATTTGAAAATACTCATCTCCTTCTGTAAAACTAATCGTCTCCTTGAGATTAGGGAAACTGTTATAGAATGGCTTCTCAGCAGAAGTATGAACTCTCTCATTTTCATCCGTGCACTGAGGTATGAAAAGGTCAGGCTTGGAGCTGACAACCTGCATTCCATTGTTTCTCTCGACGACGATATTTTCCCCGGTGGTTTTATGTTCCTCTGGTCCATCGTTTAGTAAGGGTGCTAAAATTCCGTTTCCATGATGTTTTCACAGAAGAACATTTGTCCACCTGACGCCTGTGAACTACGTTCGCTGGGTGTCATATTCGCTTCTCTCTCACAGAGAAGGTGTGGGGTTTTAGGTTCTGGGTTAAACCCAATGATATGGCAATGTTCTGCCGGTTTATACTTTTCCAACATTCCAGTGGATAAAGTCACAGGTAAAAAAGTTTCCTCCTGAACCTGGTTTACGACCATTGTGTCTCTATGAGTCACATGTTTTATCAGACCTTTGCGTGGTTCCGCGTGTACCATTAAAGGCTGTTTTAGTTCTCCTAGAACCATGTAACTTCCCTTGTCGTTCACTCCGTTAGTGTCAACAATGAGAGGTTCCTCTGGACTGCTATTAAGCTCTCTGTCCTTTTGTTGCCCAGGTGTCATTAATTGCGGGAGGGGGCCGCTACTGAAGTTATCTTTCTGCTTAGACGCTTCTTTACAGTCTCCATTCCTCCGGTTTGTAGTGTTTTTGTAGTCCTGAGCGCTTTTGTTGTGGTTATGAAATCGGTCTTTTTGTGCTTTCTGAGATTTAGCAAAGGCATGTTGTTGTTCATTAGAGATGTTCGGGGTGTCTTGGAAATTCCTCTTCTGACGTGTTCCTGACGAGAGTGTACTTTTCCTCATACTACCAGCATTTATGTGCTTAGGTACCTTCACAAAGGGGTCATGACTTATCGAGTTCGATGTCCGCCTCTCTGCTTTGCCTAAACATGGGCTCTGAGTACTAAGTTGCGCTTCCTGTGGAGCAGAGGGTGCTTCCTCTTGAAATAATGGTTCATCTGACCTGGGAGTGGGGCTCTGTGATTCCGTGGCCTCATGACTAATCATGGGTTTCAAATCTCCTAGCGAGTTTTGAGTTTCCAGTGGCGGCGTTTTCAACTTAAGGTAGGGTTGAGCTTCCAGCGGTTCCCTCTCATAAGCTTCACTGCGTATGGCCTCTTCTTTCCACTTGGCCTCCTTCTCGTTCCAGTCGCGAGTCCATTTTTCATCACTCTCTATCATTTCTATCTCTGTTCTCGTGAAAAGTTCTGCCTGTTCTAAGACATGTTTCGCAATTAACTTTCTAGAGTAACCTCTTTCCTCACCTTCCAAATAAGAGTCACTTATCCATGTATCTAAACATCTTATAATTTTTATGGAATCGTTCACTTTGTGATCTTTCAAAAATTGGATAAATTGAGCTCTAAGTTCAGCTACTGCGTTCATTTTAGGTAGCTGGGTAGGTAGTTCAATCTCTCAGTATACGCTGCACTAGTTTCCAGTTATTACTAATAATTCTATGAAGTATTGTAATAATAAACCACTGATCAATTTACAGAAGCTCGAGGTAATACTATTAAGTCTACTGACGTAATGTATCCCTTTACAGATGCTAGTATAATTGATATTTTAATAATACTTATTTCTGCTGAATTAAGATATTATTAACTTGAGCCAGACTCAAGTATAATTGATTTATTTTTAACCCTGTGTATACTCTTATTTCTTCTGAAGTAAGGTATTACAATTGCAGCCAGTCTTTCACACACAATCATCAACTTGTACACTTAGTTATCTTAAGCCACTAATTAACTTAATGAGCTTAATTAATCTAAGTAACTTAATTAATTAAATAAATAATTAATTAATTCCAGGACCATTCAGATTTCACTTTCCTTATTCTACTGTGTAATTCCACAATTCTGTTCAGAAAATATAAGAAGTTTCGTTGTCTAGGGATATACAATAGATTCTACTCCAAGGTATTGATAGACTACTAGTTAAAGATTCAACAATTCTTCTGCAGATAGGTCACCAAAGGTAAGATTCCGGACTGAGACTCCCAGTTTGTCGCAGATATATTTGATGGCGCCCTCTAATTGACGTTGAATGCGAATCCAATTGTCGCATAAAGAGTTTTGTATAGTAAGGAAGATGTGTAGAAAGCGCATCGACCTTTATACACTAGTTTTCACAGATGTGAGCTAGTGTTGAGGGAAAGAGTTAACAGAAGGGCACAGGTTGGTGTCAGTGATTCTCTCACCTTTAGACTGCCAACTCTTGTATTTTTCTGGCGACGACTAACTCTTTCTTACTCAAATCTTTTTAAAGATGAACTAGTAGTAACAAGTAATACAAAGAGGGTTGAGAATGTTTTTCTGAACAGAACATACAATCTACTAAGTCAAACTCAGAATGATGGTGAGTTACAGAATGTACATAATTACTTTAATTACAGTAGAAATATAAAATCAATGTTGACATGTACTTTGAAAAAAAGAAATACTAGGAAATTTAGAACTGTCAGTGTCTTTGGTTCAGATAAGATTAAGAGGCTAATTTTCCTCACTGACGAAAGTTTATTCCTATGGCTATTTCGTGGAAGAGTGAATCCTGATTTTGGTCTGGGTTTTAAGTAGACTTATCTGCTTCAGTCCAAGAGATGACTAGGCTGTTCGTTCACCTGGTTGTGAAGTTGCGTTATGAAGTTCAGGTGCTGACGAGGTGTTAACTGCTTAAAGCTGTAGACTGCTCAGGGTTGCTATAGACTGCACAAGGTTGCTGACTTGTGATCACCGCTAGAGGGTTTGAGACGTAAGCACTAGTTCTCTCTGTAGCATAGAGCAACTAGGCGGTTTACTCGCAACAATTGACAGCAATCAAAATCCAGAAACTGGCTAGAATTCTGCAACTGGGCTGTGGAAGATAATGCAGGTAATCAATCTTCTGTTTTATACAGACATATTAACTACAGCCACTCTGGACGTTTCGTCTCAGAATGGTGCCGAATAATATATTTACCTGAACTGGTAACGTCAGTCTTTTCCTTAAAGGCGACTGTCCATTTGTTTACAAATTCCTGTCTAGCGGTAGTCTCACACTCAGGTCAGTCAGGTCAACCTTTGTTATAAGCAGACGCCTGGCCGTGTGCGTTCATGCGTGACTGCACTGGAGGAATATTTTTCATTCACTCGTCCGTTGAACAACACGGTTCTTCTCTCGTTCACAACAGTTTTTCTTCATCACATTCCTAATACAATTAGCTTGTAGTACTTTCTCATATCAGCCAGTACTTACATCATTATAATGCATCAATAACATTCAAAATACATAAATGCAAAATAGCTATCAATATAATGTAAAGAAATAAAACCACAATATTTAGTATTTCACACTTTACATCCATTAACTAATCCCTTGATATAAGAGTTAGCTAATTAAGCGAATACTGAGAGTTTGCTTACCGCTCAGGACTTTATCCGCAGCTTAAGAAATAGAACTTTAGTAGCGTTTACTCTCAATCAATCACATATACTTGTAGGTATGAGGTAAGTTGATGCTTCTATTCTATAACTTATAAGCGTGCGTTGTCTTCCCGCGGTTAATCAGCAAGTGATCTTAAAAAACTCAGCATTCGTTCGCATGAAGTTAAAATATTTCCTGATTCCCACGCCAAGAGTTAATTATGTCCCGTCTCATGCTAAGACACGTAAAAGATTTATCGTGCCGGTCTCCAGTTGACCACTGCACACGGAAATATAATACTCTGGGAACCACTGGTTTCGACCAAGCTAATAAATCGTATAGACATCTTTAAAGAAATGCTTTTAAGTGCCTTTGTAGAAGAAGCTAGAATTTTGGATCGAATGACAGGACTATTAGCGAGGACTAAAAAAAAAACAGCTAAAGAAACGAACACAGGTGCAAATATTTCCGTAGAGAACACAGACAAATGTGAAGGAAAAGAAAAGTAAGGAATTTTAACATAATCTAGACAAAATCTTCGAGCACTCTGTGACACTGTGGGAATCCCAGAGCAAAGACTACCTTGTAATGATATCAACAGGGTTCCTCAATTGTCTTCTACTCATCTCTTGTTCCACTGTCTGGTTCTTGTCATCAGTTTCACATTAGTGACTTTGTCGCACCATTTTAATCCTTCTATTCTTTGCAAGCACCCATTTATGAAAATTTGTAGCTTTTAATTGCTGTTTTTGTAGTTCTCCATGTTCCAGAGCCATACAATAATAATAAAGATCCTTACTTTTGTCTTAAGCTTCTTCTTCTTCTTCTTTGATCCTTAGCCGCCGACCGTCAAAGCAGTCAGTGGCCATTACGCCTGGTGGCGTCTTGTAGGGCAACAACAAATTGATTCCACTTTGCTCGGTCGGTGGCCATCCTTCGTACAGTGCCCCAACTCTGGTTCATTCTTTGCATCTCAGCCTCCACAGTCCTCCCGCCAAGTTGTTTTTGGTCGGCCTCTCTTTCGTTTTCCTTCAGGGGTCCATAGCATAGCTGTTCTTGTGATGGCATCGGGGTCTCTTCTGAGGACATGGCCAACCCAGCTCCAGCGTCTGCCAGCTATGATGGTGTGCATGTCCTCTTGCTTGCTCCGAGTAAGCAGATCTTGGTTGGTGATGATATTCGGCCAAAAGATTCGGAGAATTTTTTTTGTCTTAAGCTTAATTTCTCTTTATCTCCATATATTTTCGCATGCAATATAAGCAACTCTTGCCTTTTATTGCAAAATCTTATTTTGATATCAGTGTCTGTCCCTCCAACTTTGTTTTTATTGCTGCCAAGATAAGTGTATGTGTCTACATCTTCTGGTGATGTTTATTCAAGTTCAACCTTGTTATCATTTCGTGCATTTATTTTCATTATTTGTGTCTTTTCCCTGTGTATTTTCAGACCCACGTGTTCTGACCTCTCATCGAATATTTTCATTTTGTCTTACGTGGATTATGGTTAAAGGACAAATTACGGTTATGTGACAGATCAAGGTTATGGGACAGACTACGGTTATGGGGCAGATTACGGTTATGGATCAGATTACGGTTATGGCACAGATTACGGTTAAAGGACAGATTACAGTTACAGGCCAGATTACGGTTACAGGACAGATTACAGTTATGGGACAGATTACGGTTACAGGACAGATTCCGGTTTTGGACAGATTACGGTTATGGTACATATTTCGGTTCAGGGCAGATTCCAGTTATAGGACAGATTACGGTTATGGGAAGATTACGGTTACAGAACAAATTACAGTTAAAGGACAGATTACGTTTATGGGACATATTACGATTACAGAACAAATTACGGTTATAGGACAGATTACAGTTATGGGACAGAACACTGTTGTGGGACAGATTACGGTTACTGGACAGATTACGGTTATGAGACAAATTACGGTTATAGGACAGAATACGGTTGTAGGACAGATTATGGTTATGGGACAGATTACGGTTACTATGGGACAGATTATGGTTATGGGACACATTACGGTTTTGGGACAGATTACGATTATAGGACAGATTACGGTTATGAGACAGATTACGGTTATGGGACAAATTACGGTTAAAGGACAGATTACGATTACAGAACACATTACGGTTACAGGACAGATTACAGGACATATTACGGTTACAGGTGTCGTGGAATATTCTAATCCACATATATAAATTATTAGGTAAATATGAAGCCTAACAAATAAAATTAATAAAGAAAAGAGCAATGGTAAAATAACAGTGCTGTCACAAGGAATGTACTCGAGATCCCCCTTGTTTTCTGCTTCGTCTGCAAATTGTAACGCTTTCACGTTGATAGTAAAAGCTTACTGTATTATACCCGCTTTCTTCAATGAAACGTGTGCTGTATTTCTTGGAAAAACATTGAGAGGCAGACTGCGTAATGACCTAAATTAATCCTAACATTAATTATACTGCGTTACCAAAACGAACGAACAGATGGACTAAAGGATAAAGAGAGAGGGAGGGCTGAAAATCAGGAACGCATGCAACACGCGTCGCGCGATACACAAATGCTGCCATCACGCGTGTAAGACTACATGCACTAACTTTTTTTCAGACGGACAGTGATAAATTCACTACCCTTCCCAGAGTTAGGTTTTAAAATCACAAAAAAACGCTTATTAGGAAAGATAACATTATATGGGTTTACGTTTGAAAACATTACAGTACCCAGACAGCACATCTTCGAAACAGAAGGTAGAAGGAATTGCATATTTTGAACGCAGCCACGTAGCTCTTTTAAATTTGGATATTTGGGTTCCTTAGGGCTTGCTGACAAAGAATATGTAAAACGTTACGCAAATAGTCCAGGAATTAATAAATTATAACCAAAATAAAATAGTGGGGATGCCTGACAACATAAAATCATTTCTGCTCATAAAATTTTTTTATAACGTGTTTGAACAAAACCTTACGTTACAGAAATAGCCTACCATGTAAACTCCAAATTGATTGGAGCGCAACAAATGAAAGACTAACCACGATTGGTCGGGCTATAAATACTATCTTGGTTGTTAGGGAGACGTAGGAAGGTAACATTTTTTCAAACACTTGTCGAAACGTGGCTCGATTGGCCAGACTCGCTGATATAATCACTTAGGAGCGTTAGTTCGAAACCACTTGTTTAAATAAGCTTGATAAAGCAACAGTGCGTTGAAGCCAGCTCATATTTTGCTAAATAAAAGCCTGGAACATAAGCAGATGGGAATTTGTGCCAGTAAATGTGCCAGAATTCATTGCTAATCAACGTATCTGTGTTTATTCTATGAATTGTGGTAAGCTTGAACCATTCAGTATCTTTTAATGAAAATTGAATGTGAATTGTTAATTTATGCCTGTATATATATGTGTAGTTCAGTGGCAAACAGGATGTAAAACCTATAATGCTCCCGCCTGAACAGAAGGTGTCGGAGGAAAGTAAAACGGCATGGAATGGCCAAATAGTACACTGACACCTGGATGATTGACTAGAAAGAAATAATGCTGGAAGTGCAGAGGCGTGGTAACCATTAAGGAGGTAAATACTGGTATAAAGTATTTCAGATGAAGCTGACAGTTGGCCTAACGCTCTGAACTCAATGTTTGTGATGTATTGTGATCAGTGTAAAAAGAGAGTATAAGTTAGTTATGAAGTAGAAGGTACATCCTTCTTGTTTACAGGGACCGTGGTCTTGATGGTACTGAGCAGCACCTGGTCAGAGCTTTGCTGAATCCAGAGTCGGACAGCATACTCCTTGGTCTTTTTAGCTATCAGTGAGGTGTCTCCAGAGCCCAGGGGAGAATTCGAGCAGAGGAGTCCTTTCCTGCCGCCATCACGCAAGATAAGCTGATTTGGCCAGCTGAGCTCAACATTATGTCCCCTCATCTTGAAATGACTTTATAAAAATAACATTCAGAGGGGAATTTAATTGTCTTAATATCAGGAACTGAGAACATCTCCAATACTAGTCCCAAAAGACAAACTATTGAAGTCATGATGACAAATACCAACAGAGCTTGAACAAAACAAAACCAGTATTACCTCATATTACTACTACACAACTGACACACATAGGATATTTTTAATAATATATGTCACTACAATATTCATATTGATAAAGTCTGTACATATACTTGTAATTAAAATTGATTGTGATCCCTGGTTCCTTTGTATTTGAATCAGGACACTTATACCTTTATAACAACAATGAATACATATTGTTATTTGAAAAGTTATCAGTGACTCCTTAAGATATTCTCATAGAGTGTTATATGTATGTGAGTGTCACAGTGTTGTCAAGAGTAGTGGATTAAATTAAATTGTTTATCTGTCTGTTGTTGTGACTTACACTTCATCATACACATACCCTAGACACATAACGTAGTCATCACACTATTCCAGAATAATTCTGACTGAGATATATAGATATGTGGTAGCAAGTAAGGTTATCTATAATACACTACTCTTAATAGATATAGATACCTTCACAGCTGATCTCAGTCAGTACACTAAGTCCCCTATAAATATTTATAACATCCCACTTCACCACATATATTGGGGTCTCGCTCTTGGGATGTTGAATCTTTCCCTATTAAAAATATTGGGGGTAATTCACTTCAGGGAATATAAGAATTAAAAGGTATCCTTGGGTGGAATTAAATAAGGTTGAGCTCACGGTGCCTGTGTTGTCCATTAGATATATTTAGAGATTAAATTGTTGGTTAGACATTGTAGAAATTTACCTGATAGACAATGGCGGACCTGGCCAAGTTTCGATCTGCTGCTGTTCAGACTGCAAAAGAGTTAGGATTAGATGGGCAAGTTATGGTTGCCTATGTCACCACGGAATGTGACAAATTTATTGAACGCGAAGAAAGAAGATTAGAAAAAGAGGCCGAAAGAAAGTTAGAGGCTGAGACTAAGAGGTTGCAGATTGAGGCTGAGGCTAAGAAATTGGAAGCAGAAGAAAGAAGATTGACTGCAGAAAGAGAAGACAAGAAATTAGCTGCAGAAAGGGAAGCAGAAGAAAGAAAATTAGCTGCAGAAAGGGAAGCAGAAGAAAGAAAATTAGCTGCAGAAAGGGAAGCAGAAGATAAAAGATTACAAAGGGAACATGAGTTACGACTCAGGGAATTTGAGTTTCAGGGCCATGCTCCTGAAAATGGTGCCAGTCCCTTTGCCTCTGATGCCACTGCTAGCCAAGGAGCCTCAACCTCAGCTATGAATTTTCATTTAGATCATTTTGTTGAGAAAGACGATGATATAGAGAGCTACCTAAATAGGTATGAACTATTAGCTACCACGTATGGGTTAGAGAGAGAAAGGTGGAGCTTAAAGTTATCTCAGGGACTTCGTGGGGCAGCTTATGAAGTTTTTGCAAAAATGAGCAGAGGTGATCAGGAAAATTATGACATGCTAAAGCAGGCTCTTTTGTTAAGGTATGAAAAGAATGCAGAATTTTATAGGAAAAAATTTAGGAATGCTAAACTACTGTCAGGTGAAACCTATCACCAGTTCTCTGCACGAATAGAGACATACTTGGAGAAATGGACTTCTCTGGGGAAAACCCAAGATCTTAAGGAAATGGTCCTTATAGAGCAATTAAGAGAGTCCATGGCTCCAGACCTGAGAAAGTTTCTCATGGAACAAGGTGCAGAGAGGCTGGGTGAGTTGCTAAATGTTGCTGAAAGGTATCAAGCAGCTCAAGCAGAGGTAACAGGTAATAAAAAGAAACAAGTGGATAACTTTAGGGCACCACAGAACTTTAATAAATTTGATCCTTAGGATCAAAATAAAGGTAAGCACCAATTTGATAGGCCACGGTATGAAAATAAAAATAAATTCCCACAATTCGATGAAAGGAAATATGATGAAAGAAAATCTTTCAACCAAGGAAAAAGGTGGTGTAAGAATTGTCAGATGGACAATCATGACACTGACCGTTGCAGAAGGAAACCTGTGTATATGGCAACCCTTCAGGTCAGGTCGACCTCAAGACAGGAGGAGGATATTATGTTAGATACCACTCCAGAAGAGATGAGGAAGGCACAGGCTGGGGATAAAACACTCAAGCCTTGTTTCAGAAAATTGTCAACTTGTCATACAACTCCAGGCAAGGGAGATTTTTACATGAAAAACAAGTTGATGTATAGGAAGACTGGAGCTAGATCCAAAGGTCACGGACAGCTGGTTCTTCCAAAAAGATATAGGGCAGACTTAATAAGGAGCCTACATGTGAAACCAGATGGGGACCATGAGAAGATAGGTACCATCATTCAAAAGGTGGCTCACAATTATTATTGGCCCAAAGCAAGATGGGACATTGAGAATTTTGTAGAAAGGTGTAGCATAGCACATGAGGGAACACCCACAAGTGGGAACATGGATCAGGACCTGGACACGCCACGGGGCAAAATTAGGCCTGATAATAAAAAGAAAAATAGATTTGATAAAGTGGACCAAATGGAATGGGAAGCCCCTTTTCACGGACAAGCTTCACTTAACTGTTTTACAATGGCCACTATGCGGAGAGTGCAAAAAGATGTCTTACCCCAGGATAAGCCGACAATCCCTCAATCGGACTTAAACAAACTGGAGGAAGAGGATGTAGAGAGGAAATCTCTCATCAAGAATTTTAAGTGGGGAGAAAGCCCCAAAAGAAAAATTGGTAGCGGTCGTTTTGTGAATGATAATTCTGGGAGGAAAAATCATCACTATAAAGCTTCGAGTGGAAGAGACCATACCGGTGCATGGACAAATAGGTCCACACAATTAAAGGTCCATATGTAGCTATGTTAAGAACGTGGACTGATGAAAAGGCAGAGGAAAACATTACATCTTCATACCAATATGTGAATGAGCTGACCACTCGGTTAAAAACTGGCTGGAAACTTGCCAATGAAAATTTGAAACAAGCCAGGAAGAAACATGCTGCCTATTATAACAGGAAGGCGAAAGACAGAAATTTGGCTGTGGGAGAGAAAGTACTGCTTCTTTTGCCTGGGAGTCAGAATAAGTTACAAATTGGATGGCAGGGTCCATATACAGTTTTAGAGAAGGTATCTAGAACAAATTATAAGATAGATAAGAAGGGGAAAGAAAAAATCTATCATGTGAATCTCCTGAAGAAATATTTGGAAAGAGAACATCAGGAAGAGACACACTGTTGACCTTGTCCATCGCCATGGAGATGAAAAAGGAACCACTTTCATCATTTGAATATCCATTACACCCCTGTGAGACAGCAGCACAGGTAAAAATCAGTACACATTTAACGAAAACTCAGAAAGAGAGAGTGCAACAGGTTCTAAATAATCATGCAGAGGTGTTAACAGACCGACCAGGGCATACAAACCTATTGGAATATGATATGAAACTAATAGACTCCACACCTGTCTGTATGAAACCATATTCGATTCCGTTTGCTAAGGAGAAAGCTTTGAAGGAAGAGATAGACTATCTGTTGAAGGAAGGAATTATTTCGCACAGTGAATCCTCATATAGTTCCGGTGTTGTACTCTTAAGGAAGCCCTCTGGAGAACATAGACTCTGTATAGATTACAGGAGACTGAATGCTATTACAGAAGGACAGGTGGATCCATTGCCGGATACAACTCAGCTGTTTGCCAGACTAAATAAAGCTAAATATTTCTCAAAAGTGGATTTGAGTAAAGGATACTATCAGATTCCAGTAAAGCCTGAGGTTAGACCATACCTAGCTTTTAGTACCTCAGAAGGACACTATGAGTTTAATAGATTGCCATTTGGATTGAAGAATGCGCCTAGTGTCTTCTCTAGAATGATGAGAAAATTATTGGATCCTCTGAATAATCCCTGTATAACAAATTTTATGGATGATATCCTTATAGCAACAGAAACATTTGAGGAACACATTGACTCTCTGAACATGCTGTTTAATCGACTTAGGGAGGCAAATTTAACAGCCCGACCCACCAAATGTTGCGTTGGATGTAAAGAATTGGAATTTTTGGGACACACAGTTTATCAGGGAAACATGACCCCTGACCCAAAGAATTTAGAGAAACTACAGAAAGCCCCGAGACCACAAACCAAGAAGGACGTGAGATCCTTTGTCTCATTATGTGGTTTCTACCAGAAGTATATCAGGAACTTTAATTCCATATGTGCACCGTTAACTGAATTGACACGTAAAGGACATCCAGATCGCATTACATGGACACCACAATGTGAAATGACTTACCAAGAATTGAAGGAAAAGCTCACAAGTAAACCCATTTTGAAATTACCTGACTTAAGTCAAGAATTCATAGTAAGGACGGATGCAAGTAATATTGGGTTAGGTGCAACTCTACTACAGAAATCAGATGCATTGGATGGGGAATTAAGCCCAGTGGCATATGCTAGCAGAAAATTGAATAAAGCCGAAATCAATTACTCAACTAGCGAAAAAGAATGTCTTGCAGTAATATGGGCAATAAAGAAATTCAATATCTATCTGTATGGGAAGGCCTTTAAGTTGCAAACAGACCACAAACCTTTATCGTTTCTAGCACAGGCTAGGCATGAGAACTCCAGGTTACTCCGATGGTCTTTACTTTTGGCTCCATATAATTTTAGCATTGAGTATATATCTGGAAAAACAAATTTGGGAGCGGATTTCTTAAGCCGCCATCCGTGTGATGAGAATCACCGTAAACCCCAGAACTAATAATAAATTTCTCTATGTGTATGTAGAATAAAGGACTGACATATAATGTCTGTTTTAAGAGGGGAGGTGTCGTGGAATATTCTAATCCACATATATAAATTATTAGGTAAATATGAAGCCTAACAAATAAAATTAATAAAGAAAAGAGCAATGGTAAAATAACAGTGCTGTCACAAGGAATGTACTCGAGATCCCCCTTGTTTTCTGCTTCGTCTGCAAATTGTAACGCTTTCACGTTGATAGTAAAAGCTTACTGTATTATACCCGCTTTCTTCAATGAAACGTGTGCTGTATTTCTTGGAAAAACATTGAGAGGCAGACTGCGTAATGACCTAAATTAATCCTAACATTAATTATACTGCGTTACCAAAACGAACGAACAGATGGACTAAAGGATAAAGAGAGAGGGAGGGCTGAAAATCAGGAACGCATGCAACACGCGTCGCGCGATACACAAATGCTGCCATCACGCGTGTAAGACTACATGCACTAACTTTTTTTCAGACGGACAGTGATAAATTCACTACCCTTCCCAGAGTTAGGTTTTAAAATCACAAAAAAACGCTTATTAGGAAAGATAACAATATATGGGTTTACGTTTGAAAACATTACAGTACCCAGACAGCACATCTTCGAAACAGAAGGTAGAAGGAATTGCATATTTTGAACGCAGCCACGTAGCTCTTTTAAATTTGGATATTTGGGTTCCTTAGGGCTTGCTGACAAAGAATATGTAAAACGTTACGCAAATAGTCCAGGAATTAATAAATTATAACCAAAATAAAATAGTGGGGATGCCTGACAACATAAAATCATTTCTGCTCATAAAATTTTTTTATAACGTGTTTGAACAAAACCTTACGTTACAGAAATAGCCTACCATGTAAACTCCAAATTGATTGGAGCGCAACAAATGAAAGACTAACCACGATTGGTCGGGCTATAAATACTATCTTGGTTGTTAGGGAGACGTAGGAAGGTAACATTTTTTCAAACACTTGTCGAAACGTGGCTCGATTGGCCAGACTCGCTGATATAATCACTTAGGAGCGTTAGTTCGAAACCACTTGTTTAAATAAGCTTGATAAAGCAACAGTGCGTTGAAGCCAGCTCATATTTTGCTAAATAAAAGCCTGGAACATAAGCAGATGGGAATTTGTGCCAGTAAATGTGCCAGAATTCATTGCTAATCAACGTATCTGTGTTTATTCTATGAATTGTGGTAAGCTTGAACCATTCAGTATCTTTTAATGAAAATTGAATGTGAATTGTTAATTTATGCCTGTATATATATGTGTAGTTCAGTGGCAAACAGGATGTAAAACCTATAATGCTCCCGCCTGAACAGAAGGTGTCGGAGGAAAGTAAAACGGCATGGAATGGCCAAATAGTACACTGACACCTGGATGATTGACTAGAAAGAAATAATGCTGGAAGTGCAGAGGCGTGGTAACCATTAAGGAGGTAAATACTGGTATAAAGTATTTCAGATGAAGCTGACAGTTGGCCTAACGCTCTGAACTCAATGTTTGTGATGTATTGTGATCAGTGTAAAAAGAGAGTATAAGTTAGTTATGAAGTAGAAGGTACATCCTTCTTGTTTACAGGGACCGTGGTCTTGATGGTACTGAGCAGCACCTGGTCAGAGCTTTGCTGAATCCAGAGTCGGACAGCATACTCCTTGGTCTTTTTAGCTATCAGTGAGGTGTCTCCAGAGCCCAGGGGAGAATTCGAGCAGAGGAGTCCTTTCCTGCCGCCATCACGCAAGATAAGCTGATTTGGCCAGCTGAGCTCAACATTATGTCCCCTCATCTTGAAATGACTTTATAAAAATAACATTCAGAGGGGAATTTAATTGTCTTAATATCAGGAACTGAGAACATCTCCAATACTAGTCCCAAAAGACAAACTATTGAAGTCATGATGACAAATACCAACAGAGCTTGAACAAAACAAAACCAGTATTACCTCATATTACTACTACACAACTGACACACATAGGATATTTTTAATAATATATGTCACTACAATATTCATATTGATAAAGTCTGTACATATACTTGTAATTAAAATTGATTGTGATCCCTGGTTCCTTTGTATTTGAATCAGGACACTTATACCTTTATAACAACAATGAATACATATTGTTATTTGAAAAGTTATCAGTGACTCCTTAAGATATTCTCATAGAGTGTTATATGTATGTGAGTGTCACAGTGTTGTCAAGAGTAGTGGATTAAATATAAATTGTTTATCTGTCTGTTGTTGTGACTTACACTTCATCATACACATACCCTAGACACATAACGTAGTCATCACACTATTCCAGAATAATTCTGACTGAGATATATAGATATGTGGTAGCAAGTAAGGTTATCTATAATACACTACTCTTAATAGATATAGATACCTTCACAGCTGATCTCAGTCAGTACACTAAGTCCCCTATAAATATTTATAACATCCCACTTCACCACAACAGGACAGATTACAGGACAAATTACGGTTGTGGTACAGATTACGGTGTGTTGGGACAGAAGAGCCAAGTCGTTGGCAAAATCTTGTTGAGGGATCTAAAAATCTCTCTCTCTCTCACACACACACACACACACACACACACACACACACACACACACACACACACACACACACACACACACACACACACATATATATATGGTAGATCTTTAGAGGGATCAGTGTTACTAAAGTAGGTCCCAAAAGCTCCAGTGTTGCCGACCACTAGTCTATGTCATCAAGCTGTTTTTATTGACTCATTTCAATTTACGCTCTTTATGAAGCACGGGGGAACCACAGCGGCTGGTCCGGTTAAGGAACCATGTACCAAACCATTTATGTGCTCCGGCAGCGGAGATGTCTGTAACAAATATCTTTACATAATGAGGATTATGCTCGACATTATATTGTCATCTCTTACAACGTGATTGACGTAACAATCGTCCTAAACTTTATTTGCCTCATCTGTGGTAAAATAAACTTTCTGCGTTGGCTGTGTAATACATCTTGTAAGACAAACTTTCCATTCAGTTGTCTGGACATCTTGTAAAACATCTATCACATTCAGTCGTCTGTACTACACATCTTGTAAGAAAGAAACAACATTCAGTTGTCTGTACTATACATCTCGTAAGATAGACATCACGCTAAGTTGTCCCTACTATACATCTCGTAAGACAAACATCACGCTAAGTTGTCCCTACTATACCTCTCGTAAGACAAACATAACGCTAAGTTGTCCCTACTATACCTCTCGTAAGACAGACATCACGCAAAGTTGTCCCTACTATACATCTCGTAAGACAGACATCACGCAAAGTTGTCCCTACTATACATCTCGTAAGACAGACATCACGCTTAGTTGTCCCTACTATACATCTCGTGACATCACGCTAAGTTGTCCCTACTATACATCTCGTAAAGACAGACATCACGCTAAGTTGTCCCTGCAATACATATCGTAAAGACAGACATCACGCTAAATTGTCCCTACTATACATCCGATAAGACAGAGGTCTTGCTAAGCTGAATAATACAGACACTGTGCTAAGTTATTTGTGCTACACAACTTGTTAAGCCTTAAAGCGTTCGGCGCCCAGGGCGAGTGATTTGACATGCACCCCTCCCACCCCCACCCCCCACCCCCACCCACACACACACACTTCTAACCGTGGAAGTTATTTGAACTGCTTGAAAATTAAGTAAGATTCGTGAATAAAATTGTAGATCAGTGTAAGATAAATATTACTTACAACAACATAATTAATAAATAACGATCAAAAACAGAATGCTAGAGAAATATGTCACACTTTGATGTTAATGTTTTCTGAAACAAGATTTATATTGCTGGCTTTCATCATCATCATCATCATCATCATCATCATCATCATCATCATCATCATCATCATCATCATCATCATCATCATCATCATCTTCTTCTTCTTCTTCTTCTTCATCATCATCATCATCATCATAATCATCATAATCATCATCATAATCATCATCATTGTGGTCGTCATTTTCATTTGCGCTCCCTGTGGATGATGGAGCCACCACTACAGCTGGTCCCACGAGAAGCCTGCACCAAACAGTTGCATGCTCTCGCAGCGGTGGCTTCTGGCATAGAGGATAGTTAGATTCCCAGTAAACCTATCATTTCTTTTTTTTTTTTTTTTTCTGTTGTCTATTCTTCTACTTCTTTATTTCTCACGAGTGCTTGAAACAAACCTTTGTGCATTATTTATTTATTTACTGGCTTCTATAGTAATTTGTTTTAGTCTTACATAATGAAGTTCTCAGCCCCGTGTACACCTTTATATTAGTCGTCTTCTACGACACGCATGAGACTGCAATATGCATATTCTTTCTTTGTCTCTTCAGAGACCCATGGGACTACACATGATGATGATCTATTGCTTGCTTTGGCCTGGGAGATTTGTGTCACAGCTGACAATTGGTTGAGCTTCTTAAGAAAAGTGTTTTTCCCCCTTGCCCGCTCTGGCGCCCCTTGCCCTAAGCGCATGGCGGTGGCCCCGGTCTTCCTACCCTTAGTCAGGCTCTGCTTGTAAGATAGACACCACACTAGGTTGTCAGTACTTCGCAAGTGTAACTTTAAAACTGAATGAACATTCTTTGATCACGAGACCAGAGGTGTCCCTGAAGTACTTGGCACCTGGGACGAATCTTACCTTTGACACCCCCTCCCCCAGTAAAGAAATAATAACAAGTAGCATTTTAACTGTAAGTACTATATTAATAGTCTTCGATGGCACCCCCTTCCTGGCTGTCACCCGGGGCGCCCCCTCGCACCTCCCTTAGGACGCCACTACACAAGACCAGTGGTACCTGAAGAATAAGGTATGTCACTTCACAACAGGGCCGTAACTATCGGCGCAGAATATAATCTATGGATTAAGCAGGATATTTACCGTGTCTGAGCTCGCACCTTGTTCACGTAAAAGCGGTCCAAATAATCCTGCCGTTAAGTCTTTGTTGCCTGTGGTATAATTCGTAGCTGATTACTTGATGAGTTTTGATGAAAACTTAATGGAAATTCGGCGACCGGATCTATTAAACTAACTAACAGCGATTAGCATAGCCATTCAGTTATTGTAGACTGCCCATTATAACAAACTACAACATCGAATCTTTGTCACTTTTAGACTGCAATTTTTTATTATTTTTTTTTTTTGGTCTTTTATTATAGTTTTGTTGATGCTTTCATTGTTTAACTGTTTTATATTTTGTAATGCATTTTTCAGTTATTTATAGAACCAATCCTGACATATTGAAGTGAGCCATGGACAATTAGTAAGCACGTAGGAAAAGCACTAGAGACCACAGAGAAGTTGTATTACAGAGGAATGTTAAAAACACCATGCACAGCTAAAAAGAGTAACGAGGATGTCCTGAAAGTGGCCAGTGCACAAAGATAGCTTATTCCACATGTTAGAAGGAAGCAATCAACTGTCTTTGTGCATGCTATGAGAAGAAGGAAGCTGGAGTATATCGTGACAACGAAAAAGATTGACGGGAAAAGAGACAGGGGACGACAAAGAGACAAGATACTGGCCAACGTGACATGATAGCACGGAAAGAAGTCACCAACAGAGTTGATAAATAGTATTGTTGGCAGGAAATAGTGGGAATACATGATCGCCTACGCCACCAAGCATGGTACTTGAAGAAGAGAATGCGTTTTAATTTTTTTTTTTTTTTTCATGTCTAATTCTGACTTTTATGTTAGTGAATGTTTTACATCAGGGACAGATTGTGCGTTGGATATTTCAGACGCTGCCCTATGGCCCATGGCTGGGATTTATACATCTTGTACCAGTAATCAATACAGAATCAGTAATCAGGGGCCCTGAGGACTGTCAGTCGGTCCTGTTTTACAGTGTTGCCGTTCCTACTCTTTCCACACACAAAAATAATTATTCTTTTGTTCATGTTTCAAATTAGACCTACACGCGCATGCGTATTAACCATTCTTCGCAGTGTTGCCACAGCTGGGTACTTTTCACTAGATCTGGGTTTTTTTGGCTTCCGTCTGGGTATTTTTTTTTCCAAATCTGCATTAATCTGGGTATATTTGACAATTGGCATTTACAATGTATGTAAATTCTGTGCACTGAGCTTTAAACATTATATTTATGTTATAATTAAATGTAAAAAATTATTTGCTATAAATGTTTTATTCCGCTTAAATTTAATTCTTGTTTTTAACCACATAATTGACGTTGTTTTTTGACTCGTTTACATCAGATATATATTTCCTGTTATTCTGTTAAAGGCTGTCATCTACAATACTCAGTCATTTTTGCGATGTGTTTTAAAGTATTCTTTTTAAATTTTAGACTTAAGCAGATAAACAGCATATTGTTTTTTTTTTGTCAAAAAATAATTAAAATTAAGATTGTAAAATGAGCGATGACGAAGGTACACTAGGTAGTTGTAGCAGCATGACGACACACACGCCACCGCGTAAAAAAGTGAAGCCATGGTATCAGCAGGCTTTTTGTGAGGAATGGCTAACAGACAGCAAACTGAAGGATTGGATAAAGCCGGACTCTGGCAATCGCTAAGCTGCGATTTGTACGGTCTGTTCCTTTACATTAACTAATGCCAACAAAACAGCTTTATTGACACAAAAGCACAGAAGCACATGAAAAACTTCGAAGCCAAAAGCAAAACTCTGAACATTTACAAGTTTTTCATCAAACCAAAAGAGCCCTGTCTCCAAGACAAAATTGCTAAAGCGGAGATACTGTTGTCGGCTTTCATGGCAGAACATAATACTCCGTTTTCGCAAGCTGATCATTTGATTGAATGTTGCAAGCAGATGTTTCCAGGCAACACAATTGCTTAAAAAAATGTCACTGAAGCGCACCAAGGCTGCCTATGTGATGCAGTACGGCATTGCTCATTTTGAGCGGCTTGAAGTTATAAACATTTGCAGAAATCAGAAATTTTCTATAATCGTTGATGAGAGTACTGATGTCTCTACGAATCAGATGTTGGCAGTCGTTGTGCGATTCTGTGACACAAAAACAAGAAAAGTAGTTGATTCACTGTTAGACCTCATTGAGGTGGAGGATGGGACTTGTCTTGGCATGTTTACAACTGTTAAGAAATTGTTGAGCACGCGAGCAATCCCGCTTAGTAACGTCATTGGTGTTGCTGCAGACAACTGTGCCACTATGATGGTGACTGCTAGTGGTTTACAGGCACAGCTGAAGAAGGAGATTCCACATGTCTTTGTTCACGGCTGTGTTTATCATTCATTTGCACTTTGTGCAAATGCTGCCAGCAACCACCTACCATCTTGGCTTGAAATTTTCATAAAGAATGTCTGCTTCTATTTTTCGCGGAGTAGTAAAAGAAATCTCCAGTTCTAGTTAATACACGATGTAGTTCAAGCCCAGGAACATAAAGTGTTGAAACTGTGTGAAACACGCTGGCTGTCCCGTGAAGCAGTCATTGAGAGGATCATTGAGCAATGGGATGCTCTGCAATTGTATTTCCAATCCGAAGCTTTAGTGGACAACGTCGACGGTGCGGGGCAAATCCTGCAGACGATGAACACTGTTGGCACGAAGCACATGCTTCTATTTGTTGGCTACATACTGGGTAAGGTTAACGTCATGAACATCGAATTCCAGTCCGAGAACTTCCGTCTTCACAAAGTGTACACTAGCGTAACAAAAGAGTATCGTTTTCTTCTCAGTATGTTTATTAGGCAGGATGTATTGCAGCATGAGCTTCGCACTCTTGCCGACATTGATCCTTCGGATGTACAGGTGCTCAAGAAACTGAATTACATTGAACTGGGTGGACGATGTGGAGCGCAGTTAATCCGACAACCATTAGTAGATAAAGAAGTCCAGTTTCGCAAGGATGTATTGGCATACCTGATTGAACTTTGTACTTAAATACGACGCAGGTTCCAACTTGGACAAAACAGTGTTCTGGCGCAAATGCAACTGTTGGATCCAAAGCAAGCTCTCGAGATCAACAAACATTCTGTCATTCCATTAGCAGCGCAGTTCCCAACAGTTTTTTCAGAAGAGAGCCTTGGTCGTCTGTCTGATTAATGGCGAGAACTGGATCGCACCGAAAAGATCTTGGACATCTGGTGGATGAGGATTCACCCGCATTGTGGCTGCGACTGCAACAAGTAACAGATGCTAATAACCAGAAGAAATTTGAGGTTTTGGCTGACCTCATGTGCACGCTTATGGCCCTACCTCACTCCTCAGCATGCGTCGAAAGAGTGTTTTCGAAGGTTAACTTAGTTAAAACTAAACAAACCAACAAGCTTTTGTGTGAAACAGTTTCAAATCGAATACTAGCCAAGCAAGCAGTTGCCAAAGATGGAGTTTGTCATAAGTTTAATCCTAGTAAAAGCGTGGTTGAAGATGTGCGTGAAGGACGTTGTCGGCAGAGATATGCAAAGATTTTGGAACTCCACAATCAAGATTCCACGTTGTTAATTCATGCATATGATCTTGACGAAGGAGAAGTTGTCGACATGGATGGCGAGTCGCTGACAAGTGACAATTTTCAACAGTAACAAGTTACAACTTACATTTTATAATTGATTTGAGGAACATTTTGTTAATGTAACTACTGTATGTTACTGTTAAAATATCTCATTTTCAAGAGATCATATATTGGGGTGTTAATAAAATCATTTTTATATAATTGTGAATTTTGGTAATAAAAAGTAAAATGAAAATGAAGAAATAAATAAAAATAGGTAGCATACAGCCTATTTGTGCTAAAGTTGTAGTAAAAGATTGTGTTAGCATCGTCTATCCCGTGTATTTGAGGCATCAAATAATCTGGGTATTACTGGGGGTTTTTAAAGAAGAAAATCTGGGTTTATCTCTAGAACTTGAGTGGCAAACTTGATTCTTCGTAATAGCGTTTAGTAATTTTCCTTTTGTTTCCTTTTTAAAAAAAAAAAACTACTTAATAAGAATGGTGACATCAATGAAGCTGACCTTCTCGTAGAAAGTCTGCCCCAAACCCCTTCTTGGTCCCTTGTAGTCGTAATCACATAGCATTTTATTATGTTTTGTGAACCTTGTCATTCTGGTGGATTTTTGGGAAGCAAAAAACGAATAGTACTACTGGTCCCGTAGACATGTCGTAAAAGGCTATTAATATGAGGTTGTAGCAATCTGATTGTGTGAAACAAATGGCAACAGAAAACAACGTTGCACGAATGTGGGCTTTAGCGCAGGCTGTCTCAAGAGGGCCACCTGCAACTTGGCTCTATGCTCCACAGTGAAGCGAAAAAGAAGAAGATGATTGTCATGAAATTGTTAGCCCTAAGAAATCCTTATTAGTAGCTTTTTACGACATGCTTGGTATTGCGCATTTGTCCCGTGCAAATTGGCCACAAATTGCCATAATGAAATACATGAATACAAGCGCTACCACCGCAAATCGGTATGCAGTAAATTGACACTATAGGAAAACACTTATCAGTTACAGTGACCACCACTCACTCTAGTGGCAAGAATATAACTACGGCAAAATTACAATGTCCGTAACACAACTCGTACTTACAAAATGAGACTCAGCTTGCAAAAACTAACAACTGAGAAAATATTCTACCTCTATAGCACATAAGACACTAGGACTCAAAACTAATGGCAAACGCTGTCTCGCTGATATGGCTAATGATGAACAGCACACATGCTGGAAAAATACGCCCGTTCAAGGCGGCAGAAGAAACTCGAGTGACGATACAATGCCCTAACCGCCAAAATTCATGCTGGTCACATGACCCCACTCGCTCGTACGCTTCCTTCCTTCGGAAGCTTCCGTATAAGACCCGAACGAACCGCTCGTCTTACGACAAGCCTGCTAACTGCACGGCGAAAATGCGCCGTGAAAATAATGATAATGATTATGATAATGACGATGATAATGATGATGATAATAATGGCGATGATAATGATGATGATAATGATGATGATAATAATGATGATGATGATAATGAAGATGATAATGATGATGATAATGAAGATGATAATGAAGATGATAATGACGATAATGATGATGATGATAATGATGATAATGACGATGATGATGATGATGATGATGATGATGATGATGATGATGATGATGATGATGATGATGATGATGATGATGATGATAATGATGATAATGATGATAATGATGATAATGATGATAATAATGATGATGATAGTGATGATGATAGTGATGATGATAATGATCATGATGATGACGATAATGATGATAATGATGGTGATAATGATGATGATAATGATGATGATAATGATGATGGTGATAATGATGATAATGATGATGATAATAATGATGATGATAATGATGGTGATAATAACATTGCACTCTTGACATAAAATGTTGTATCGGTCAAACCGTACCATTTGGCTCGCAAGGATGTTCGTGTTCTTTGAATGCATAATCCAAAGACAAGACATTCCAAAGTTACGTGCTTTGTTGGATTTAACATTATGAGTCACTTATAGTCACGCTTTCTGAGGTATTTTCTGGCTTTTCTCCCCATTTCCCCTTTTCCTGTGAAATCTTCCCAACATAATTTTCCCGTAATGGCCTCAACAATATCACGAACACTCATGACAGATTTCCTAGAAATAATCAAATTTCCCATCGTTCTCAGGGCACAAGGCCCTGAGACATGTTTGTTCTGCATGACTACCTGTACTGTTAATTTCTTCATCAGAGACAACTCAAATGCAACTGTCCCTAGATATATACTTGAAAAAGCAGACTACATATGAGGAGAACCCACATCCTGACCACTGATCAAAATGTGCCCTTTTATTTATGTTGCCGAAACACTTGTCCAGCGAGGGGGTAGAGGGGGGAAGAGACCACTTCTGATGGTCAGATTGCGTCCTGTTGAAACGCTCTATTATAGTGTTCTCGTATTTAGTATACAGTAATTAGTGACGGACCCATGTGCATTAGTTCCCAGGGGTCTGCGAGGAACTACTGTACTGCACCAGCAGGATGCTCGCGCAAGGCAACTACAACCTCGTCATGTATAACTAGTTGCCACAGAAACAAGCACAGCAAGAGCACGTGACTTCTTGGTGGAGGCAGGACCAGCTGTAGGGGTGGCTTCATGCTCAGTGAGAGCAAAGGAAAATGACTATCTATCTATCTATCTATCTATCTATCTATCTATCTATCTATCTATCTATCTATCTATCTATCTATCTATCTATCTATCTATCTATCTATCTATCTATCTACAAATATGATAGGCCTCCAACAAACAAATATGATAGGCCTTTAAATAAACAAATATGATAGGCTTCAACAAACAAATGTGATTGGCCTTCAACAAACACACGTGATAGGCCTCCAACAAACAAATATGATAGGCCATCAAAAAACAAATATTATAGGCCTTCAAGAAACAAATGTGATAAGCCTTTAAATAAACAAATATGATAGGCCTTCAACAAACAAATATGATAGGCCTCCAACAAACAAATGTGATAGGCCTCCAACAAACAAATATGATAGGCCTTTAAATAAACAAATATGATAGGCCTTCAACAAACAAATGTGATAGGCCTTCAACAAACACACGTGATAGGCCTTTAAATAAACAAATATGATAGGCCTTCAACAAACAAATGTGATAGGCCTTCAACAAATAAATGTGATAGGCCTTTAAATAAACAAATGTGATAGGCCTTCAACAAACAAATGTGATAGGCCTTTAAATAAACAAATATGATAGGCCTCCAACAAACAAATGTGATAGGCCTCCAACAAACAAATGTGATAGGCCTTCAACAAACAAATGTGATAAGCCTTCATCAAACAAATGTGATAGGCCTTTAAATAAACAAATATGATAGGCCTTCAACAAACAAATGTGATAGGCCTTTAAAAAAACACATGTGATAGGCCTTCAACAAACAAATATGATAGGCCTTCAACAAACAAATATGATAGGCCTCCAACAAACAAATGTGATAGGCCTTCAATAAACAAATATGATAGGCCTTCAACAAATAAATGTGATAGGCCTTTAAATAAACAAATATGATAGGCCTTCAACAAACAAATGTGATAGGCCTTCAACAAATAAATGTGATAAGCCTTTAAATAAACAAATGTGATAGGCCTTCAACAAACAAATGTGATAGGCCTTCAACAAATAAATGTGATAGGCCTTTAAATAAACAAATGTGATAGGCCTTCAACAAACAAATGTGATAGGCCTTTAAATAAACAAATATGATAGGCCTCCAACAAACAAATGTGATAGGCCTCCAACAAACAAATGTGATAGGCCTTCAACAAACAAATATGATAGGCCTCCAACAAACAAATGTGAAAGGCCTTTAAATAAACAAATGTGAAAGGCCTTTAAATAAACAAATGTGATAGGCCTTCAACAAACAAATGTGATAGGCCTTCAACAAACAAATGTGATAGGCCTTTAAATAAACAAATATGATAGGCCTTCAACAAACAAATATGATAGGCCTCCAACAAACAAATGTGATAGGCCTTCAACAAACAAATGTGATAGGTCTTTAAATAAACAAATGTCATAGGCCTTCAACAAACAAATGTGATAGGCCTTTAAATAAACAAATATGATAGGCCTCCAACAAACAAATGTGATAGGCCTCCAACAAACAAATGTGATAGGCCTTCAACAAACAAATGTGATAAGCCTTCAACAAACAAATGTGATAGGCCTTTAAATAAACAAATATGATAGGCCTTCAACAAACAAATGTGATAGGCCTTCAACAAACAATTGTGATAGGCCTTTAAATAAACAAATGTGATAGGAATTCAACAAACAAATGTGATAGGCCTTTAAATAAACAAATGTGATAGGGTTTCAACAAAGAAATGCGATAGGGCTTCAACAAACAAATGTTATAGGCCTTTAAATAAACAAATGTGATAGGCCTTCGACAAACAAATGTGATAGGCCTCCAACAAACAAATTTGATAGGCCTCCAACAATCAAATGTGATAGGCCTTCAACAAACACACGTGATAGACCTTCGACAAACACACGTGATAGACCTTCGACAAACACACGTGATAGGCCTTCGACAAACACACGTGATAGGCCTTCGACAAACACACGTGATAGGCCTTCGACAAACACACGTGATAGGCCTTCGACAAACCCACGTGATAGGCCTTCAACAAACACACGTGATAGGCCTTCGACCAACACACTGATAGACCTTTACCATACATATGCCAATTCCTCCTGTCACGTGCCATCAGCTAAAGATCTTTTCCGTGTCTTCTTCATCATTGACATTGTGGTTCCCAGCTCTCTTCGTGTGTTCTTCGGTCTGTTTCTTCGGTCTGTTTCTTCGGTCTGTTTCTTCGGTCTGTTTCTTCGGTCTGTTTCTTCAGTCTGTTTCTTCAGTCTGTTTCTTCAGTCTGTTTCTTCGGTCTGTTTCTTTGGTCTGTTTCTTCAGTCTGTTTCTTTGGTCTGTTTCTTCGGTCTGTTTCTTCAGTCTGTTTCTTCAGTCTGTTTTTTCGGTCTGTTTCTTCAGTCTGTTTCTTTGGTCTGTTTCTTCAGTCTGTTTCTTCAGTCTGTTTCTTCAGTCTGTTTCTTCGGTCTGTTTCTTCGGTCTGTTTCTTTGGTCTGTTTCTTCTGTCTGTTTCTTCAGTCTGTTTCTTCGGTCTGTTTCTTTGGTCTGTTTCTTCGGTCTGTTTCTTCGGTCTGTTTCTTCAATCTGTTTCTTCAGTCTGTTTCTTTGGTCTGTTTCTTCGGTCTGTTTCTTCAGTCTGTTTTTTTTCAGTCTGTTTCTTCAGTCTGTTTCTTCAGTCTGTTTCTTCAGTCTGTTTCTTTGGTCTGTTTCTTCTATCTGTTTCTTCGGTCTGTTTCTTCGGTCTGTTTCTTTGGTCTGTTTCTTCAGTGTGTTTTTTCAGTCTGTTTCTTTGGTCTGTTTCTTTGGTCTGTTTCTTCAGTCTGTTTCTTTGGTCTGTTTCTTCAGTCTGTTTCTTTGGTCTGTTTCTTCGATCTGTTTCTTCAGTCTGTTTCTTTGGTCTGTTTCTTCGATCTGTTTCTTCAGTCTGTTTTTTCAGTCTGTTTCTTCTGTCTGTTTCTTTGGTCAGTTTCTTTGGTCTGTTTCTTCGGTCTGTTTCTTCAGTCTGTTTCTTTGGTCTGTTTCTTCAGTCTGTTTCCTTAGTCTGTTTCTTCAGTCTGTTTCTTCAGTCTGTTTCTTTGGTCTGTTTCTTTGGTCTGTTTCTTCGGTCTGTTTCTTTGGTCTGTTTCTTCTGTCTGTTTCTTTGGTCTGTTTCTTCTGTCTGTTTCTTCGGTCTGTTTCTTCGGTCTGTTTCTATTTCTCTTATCATCAGGATTCCAGAGCAAGCACTGTCGTGTATTGCTTTCAACTGGCAACCATTTCATTAGTTCGGTGTTTTGTTTGTTTCGTTTTTTTTTTTAAATTTACTACTTTTGTATTTATTCACTCTTTACTTTCATAACTTCTTCAAGCTGGCAAAATGGATAAAACGGGGAGTGAGTTTAGAAGTTGGACCAAGATGGAATGGGTTCCATCTTCAGCGCTGACAAAAAATCAACAGGAGGCACTGATATGTGGGAGTGGGCCCGCCACACTTGGAGTGTAAATGAGGTAAACAGGCCAAAATACTTATCTGACGGGGGAAACTTCTGATGATCAGATTACTCCTGTTCTAAGACTGTATAAAGTTTCCTATCATTAATTGCTTTTTACTTTTACATTCATTCATTCAATACCCTTGCCCCGTGTATTTCCGGGGGTTCTCCGAAGAGAGATAGAACATGATTACTACCTTATCAGGTATGTCGTAAGAGGCAACTAATATGAGGTTTGCTTGGAGTTGCCAACTTCATCACGTAAAACAAGTAGCTACGGTACATACATCACTACTGTAAGAGTATGTCAATGTTTCGATGCAGGTTTCCTGCAAGGGAAGACAACTGCTGTATTAGCTCCATGCTCCCTAGGAGTGAAAAGAGAAAAGAAGAATAGCAACAAGAAGTTGTGCAGAGACATGATCGCCTACCTTAGAGGGCACGGCACATTAACAAAGAGGACATAAACGAGGTATTGTTAACACATGACAGAATCAAATACACGTGAGCAATCACCCACAAAAATCTATAACATTTGTGGAATCCGCCACTCCAGACTGTTACGCCCGAAATCGATAACTTTCCACCACGCGCTTTCTTAAAGCTCTGAGAAGCAGTCTTTTGACTCATCAAAAATTCAGAATACGCACTTTATCAAGGTTCTTAGTCACACCACGTTATTGAAAATACCTGGGAAATTCCCTTCCAGCGAGTGACAACCCACATGAAAACATATTGCAAGAATGCCAAAAGTGTATAGAAAATAGTGTTACGTTCTGTTCTCAGTATCCATAATTAACCAAAGTGTGGTCCACACCTGGCCGTTATCTGCATAACTTGCGTGCTTGGACTCGGCGGGAGAGTTACTGAGCTGAAACTAAATGAGACGGAATGTCGTAGCGTATTAAGAACGCCTACAACTTTGCCTCTCCTGTTTTCCTTGAACAGCGGATTACCAAAGATTGGCCAATTCTTGCTGTTAAAGATTTCAAAAACAGACAAAAGTCTGAAGCGAAAGTAAAATATCACGGCAGACAACGTATAAGCTTAGACCAGCATAATGCTCAAAATACTCTTGCGGATTCCACATCATGGCCGTGCCTATTGTGAATTCCTTCAACCAGTTTAATCCAATTATGCATTCCAGTTGAGAGGGAATGAAAGCATTGAATGAAAGACCAACGCTGTGTCTTTATTGCTTTTTAAGGTATCGAATTAGCGTTTTCTAAGCTGTCTTGCTCAGCGTATTGACAACGTGACTTCTTTGTGCTGGTGTTGTTAAGAGATCATTGAAAAAAATTTTAAGACCTTTTTTTTTCCACCCCTATTGATTCCAAGGAACAAAGAGTAGTCTCAAAAGCCAATGTCAGACAGACACGCCTCTGAGTTAGCGGTGTTCAAACTTTTACTTGTATGGCTCACGTGTCATTACGCGGGACTACAAATAAAAAACACGCACACAAACAGGAGTGTTCCGAGTGGCACAGTAGTTAGAGCGCTTGCCTCGCGTGGCACAGGGAATGTGTTCTAAACTGTCCAGTCTACCCAGTTTTTAAACTAGGTGCCTGACTCTGCTTTTGAGTTAGAGAAGGTAAAGGCAGCGAGGAACGAACTGGTCACCCCACTTCGTAACTCTAGACCTAGTATAGCGAAGTCTCTAACACTTCACTCCCATTTGTCAGTATCCGATTTAGGGCCACTTTTACCTTTACAGTAGTTAACGCGGTGTGGGGATCGGAGTGGCTCAGAGGTATGGCGTCCGCCTCGTATTCAAGAGGTACCGGGTTCCAATCCCAGTTGAGGGATTGTAATTTATTGAAATATTTTTTTCAGAACCAGTGGTCCTAATTACGTCATATTCCCCCCTGGTCTCATAGGTAGTGAGATCGGATGCCTAGCCTTCTCGGATAAGGGCGAAAAAATAGGAGGTCCCGTGTGCAAGTTGCGCACGTTAAAAATCCCACGGCAGTTGGAAATTGAAAAGTGTTGGCTTTTGAGGCCGCTGCCCTGGCAAACATTTAAAAATCAAGAAACCTACCCACCACAAAAATATTTATAGAATGTGTGATTCCTATACATTATATACACACATTGCCATTCTCGCTGGTGCTACGGAGTTCGTGCACCGCGCTGAGATCCTCCTTGTGTGATCTAAGGTAGGAGATCGGAGCACTCATGGCGTTGTCCGTGTGCAGTGAAGATAGTCCTTAAAAAACCAAACGCTGTGTTTCTTTAAAATATTTTTAAAAAAGAATCAATACGTAAAGAATCAACATATTGTGTGTGTGTGTGTGTGTGTGTGTGTGTGCGCGTGTGTGTGTGTGTGTGTGCGTGCGTGTGCGTGTGCGTGTGCGTGTGTGTGTGTGTGTTGTGTGTGTGTGTGTGTGTGTGTGTGTGTACACGCACGAGTGTAAGAATGTAGATGTTTCTTTAATTTTTTGTTTTTATTTCATAATTTCAGACAATATAAATTATTCTTTTTGATATCCTATCTTGTAATTACTTTTGCGTTTTCCTTTTTTAAAATATTGGAAAAGGGGAGGTAATCATTCCTGACAAATAACGTACAGATTAGTTTTCCTTATTGTTAATACAGCGTGATTGGAAAGTCAGTTCCAATTTTTAAATTATTATCTCTTCACTTTTACTTAAGTAAGTTTAAAAAAAGAACGCCAAAATGAAGAAAATAAACTTTACTGGATACACCGATATGTTATATTAAAATGACAACTGAACTTGAGATTCTTCTTCTTCTTCTTCCTCGTTCGTCCTGAAAAGGACGTTGGTTGCGTTGTGTCTGTTTACACCGAAGCCTGTTTAACATATGATCTTACATATATGATCTTACATATTATGCATTACATATTACACATTACATATATGATCTTACAGCGGGCAGAGATGATTTGCTCTCTCTGCGCTTTCTCTGTACCGCATATAACGGGCAACTTATTTAAAAACTGGATTACTAACTACATTTGAAAGCATCTTTTCGCTCTGCCAGAAAGTCCACTGTCGTATGAACCACCTGATGAAAAGAACTGCTCCTAACTACGGCTGGGATTGATGTTAAAAAAAAAAAAAATCTTAATCGATTAATCGAATTTCTTTAAACGAAGATTAATCGATCAATTTCGAGCAATTTGAAAAATTATTTTAAAAAACAATAATAAACAACATTACGTAGAGCTTTATTTAATTTACTTATTATAAGGCAGCATCGTTCTGAAAATATGATGAAAATACTAAAAGGTTACAACCAATCAATTTATTATTATTGCCAAGTTCTATATCACCAACCTCTAACATAGCTAATGCTCTCATATTTAAGCAAAAAACCAAGACATTGCTAACTTTTTAAAAAATCAATGAATCTATTAAAAATTGTATCGATTAATTAATCATTAAAGAACCCAGCCTAACGCTGAACAATTTAAAATGGGAGATACGAGGAAATTTTGATCAGCTGGGAGGCGCTGGGTAAGATTGTAAGAGTTAATCCCTTTTACTGTGGTTCCGTTGTGAGAAATATGCTGTGCGCAGGGGAAGATTTGAAAGGTGAAACTGTCATAGTTTTTTTTTTGTTTTGTTTGTTTAACGCATATTTAAATTTAATAAAATTTCAATATGTAAATTTAATTTGTATTTAAATCAATCCAATATGGTATGAGGACACAAAAGGTGTGGGGTGGGTGGGTTTTAAGGGCAGAAAGACCAAGAAAACAACCGTTGCTTTCTCATGCATGTCGTAAGAGCCCATTAACGTGAGGTTGAGCAATAAGCTGCAGCTTACCTCATCATATTAAACATATTGCTCCAGAAACCACGACTGTTCTTCTTCTTCCTAACCCTAGGGATTCGGGTCTTCACTCTTTTACCGTTGCGGCAATTTGGAGATGAGGTTTTGGGCTTTCTTGCAAACCCAGAGGTTTACCCAACTCAGCGGGCTCAGTTGATGGAGTTCACATCAGACCCGCTAATTGGTCAAAAAAAAAAAAAAAACATTCTGCGCTATGAAGTATATTTGGGAACAAAGTACGTGCTGTCTCACCATGCGCAATTTGGTTCCCACAGCCGGAATGCGCCACGACAAAGATAGCAACTTTAGTGAGAATAGATAGGACTAATAATGTGACGGAGGGGGGAACAACATAAATGTATGGTTTAATAGTTATTTACCAAATATTCCCTGCCCCCTTCCGGTCGAGCTTCTCGTGTACCCAATGTTGGGAACCGCTGTGCTAAAATGTCAAATACTCAAAAGTAAGGTCTACTTCATACTATCAATTATTGTCATAAATATTGAGATGTGAATCAACATTACTATAATGACGTCATCGATGTCGCCGTGTGCACTCCTTCCTAACTGAACTGTATACCCATTAGTGTAGTGACGTCGTTACTTCCGCTAAAGCATCCACGCCTTTGCGTTGTGCCAAGCAGAGGCTTACGAGCGAGTAACTCGTCAAAACATGGTGGGTTTGAATTATAGCGGGCTCTTTGTTTGCTGCATGTCCTGATGATATCGCTATTTCTGCTGCGGTAATTTCAGTCCTTGACATTCCATTTCATCTTCATTGGATCTTTGTAGTCAAATTTGTCTGGATACATTGGCTATGAAGCCACTTAGCAACCCTTCAAAAATAGACATGGGAAGACTGAAGGAATTCCAAGAAAGCGATAGTCTTAATCTTTCCTTTCTTTCATAGAGCCCTAGAAACAGCGAGTGGCCAATTGACCGAGTGGTTAGAGCGCTGCTCTGTTGCGGCAAAGGTGTCAGGTTTGATTCACGGTATTTTACTCGAGGCGAAATCTCAGGTTAGTATGTCTAACCTGAAACTGATTTTTACGTGAGTATCCATTTTTTTCTTGTACAGAGACAGGTGTCCCTCGCCATTCAGGCAGGTACTCGTCGATTTTGGAGGTACCCATTAGAGCTGGGTCGGCTCAGGAGCCGCCAGTCCCTGGTCGACGACACTCCTTCAAATGTCATCGCCAGGGCTCGAATTAATCCAGTCCAAATCCCGGTCGACGAAAATCTTCAAATGTCCGCTAGATAATTTAACGCCCTTGGCAAACGGGATATTAGGCGCCCTAGATAGACTGATAACACTGGCTAACAAAAAAAAATTTTTTTTTTTCTTTCTCTAACATTTCTATGTTTTTCTGGTCAATTTTAATGCGCTGTTTTTAAATCTGCAAACCGTTTTTCTCTATCAGGTCGGGATCTCTAGAAATACGCAATTGAAGTTTTTTTAACAACGCATACAGTATTACAACATCATTTGTACAAGAAGTATAACAGTTATGTAGGCTTGAATTTCTTTGCAGTCGACTTTCGTCGGTGAATGGCATGTGGTACATCGCGATGAAGCATCCAACAGTAATCGGCAAGCATGGTCACACTCCACCGTCCTTGATAACGTGACTCCATTACGGCGATATCTTGATGGAATTGTTCTCCATGTTCATCGTTGACTTCGCCAAGGTTGTCAGGGGAAAAGTCAAGATGCGAATCGAGCAAATGGATTTTGAGGGACATGTTACAGCCCATAATTCTGTATGCATCTATGCACTGCTTAACAATATGCACATAGTCGACAGATTTGTGATTTCCCAGAAAGTTATCGACGATCGATTTGAATGCCATCCATGCGCGAAGTTCACTACCATGTAACAAGTTCTCGAATTGTTTGTCTGCAATAACTTTCCTAATCTGAGGTCCTACAAAGATACCTTCCTTTATCTTTGCATCGCTAATTTGCGGAAACTTTTCTCGAAGATAAGTGAAAGCTTTGCTCGTTTTATCTAACGCTTTTACGAAATTCTTCATGAGCCCCAACTTTATATGTAACGGTGGTAAAATGATGCTGTCTTTGTTAACTAATGGCTCGTGTATTACATTTTTATGCCCGAGCTGCATACGATCCCTGATAGGCCACACCTTTCTTGCATAATGTTCCTGTCTGTTGCGGCTGTCCCATTCACATAGGAAGCAACAAAATTTAGTATACCCAGTCTGCATGCCCGTGAGAATTGCAATGACCTTTAGGTCTCCACAAATCCGCCATTGGTAGTCATTGTACTTTATTTTTGCCAAAAGTATAGTCATATTGTCATAAGTTTCTTTCATATGAACAGAGTAGGCGACTGGAATTGATGAAAATAAATTTCCATTATGCAATAACACGGCTTTTAGACTAGTCTTGGAAGAGTCGATGAAAAGTCGCCATTCGTTGACTATGTGCTCATGACCGAGGTGCACCATTAGACCTTTTACATCTTTGCAATAGCAAATGTCATCATCCATCTCAAAGTATTGAACAAGTTCTCTGTGTCTATGACGAAATTTAGATATCGGAGTATTGGGCACTAAAAGATTCCATTCTTTGAGTCGCGAACCGAGTAATTCCACTTGTCCTTTGGTGAGAGCGAGATCACGTATTAGATCTGAAAGTTCTGAATGGTTAATTAAGTGAACACCATCATTCACCGGTATATAATCCGAGTCAGAATTAGTTTCTAAAGCAGGTAAACTATCACTTTCTGATGGTTCATTCACGTCCAACGGATATTGTTCTGGTGGAACTGGGATCGGACACGTGATTGGATCATGAGGCACTGGTTTCAAAACCGATTCAATATTTGGATAAACCACAGACTTTCTAGTTTTAAAAGTGAAACCATAGATATTTGTCAAGCAGAAGTAACAATCAGTAGCGTGATTTGTCGGTTCACGCCATATTACTGGCACTCCAAAGGCATCGACTTATGCTTCGGCGATTTTCGTAACCAACCTGCCAATGTATTTGCACAAGTCGAACAAACTGCATTTGGCATCCAGGATTTATTTGCATCATCAACTTTCGAATCGAAATAAAGTTCATATGCTTTCTTTAGCAATGTTGTAAAGTTTTTCTGGTGAACACGATCGGTAAAATATCCGCACACGTAGCAGAACAGATCAGCCGAATTTCTACAACTTCTAGAAGCCATATTTCACTCAGAATTATTTCAAAATACAGTAACTATTTGAAATATAACGTAACATATGTCATGCATCTTTTTAGCAGTATAAAAAGTAGAATTATTTTGCATTTTATTAATTTTTAAAAAGTTATATAGTAAAAATGAAACGGAGCAAATAACGGTTTCCCAAAAATATATTTATTCACAAATATCTTAAGAACCCGACGTGATAGAGATAAACGGATTTCAAATTTGAAATCAGCGCAAGAAACTGACATAAGAACACTTATTCTTATATAAGAAAGAAAAATGTTGTTTGTCAGTGTAATTTGACGACCCCAATGAATAGATGAATGGATGGATGGATGGATGGATGGATAGATAGATAGACAGACAGACAGACAGATAGATAGATAGATAAATAGATAGATAGATAGATAGATAGATAGATAGATAGATAGATAGATAGATAGATAGATAGATAGATAGATAGATAGTTAGAAAGATGGATAGTGTTACGTGCAGTCTTTGATATCTTACAATATTATACATTGGTATTCTTGTTATCTTCGCAAATATTTTGAAAGCAAAATTGTGCTTAAGGGAAAGTCATTATTGTGTTACTTCCCTTGAAAGTTGTGTCGGCTCTTTCGATCAAACTCCGCGGATAAATCCATTTTACTGCGATTTATTCGTTGTTTGGGTAATAATAGATTGTTCTTGCTTCAGAATATCTATGGCCTGAATTTATGTGTATTGTTTGTCTGAGTAGGACGAGTCTGTCTTATATCTGTATATCTTTACATATCTAAGTCGAACTATATGTTCTGTTGTCTCTAGAGAGGTCGAAGGCTATTCGGCGGATGTGTCGCTAGAGTGTGGTGTGATTTGGCTTCGTCCTGATAGGGACTGTGTGTTTTCCATGTCGGCCTGTCGCCGGGGAAAAAGTGATCTCAGTTTTTTTTTTTTTTTTTTTTTTTTTTTTTTTTTTTGCGTACGCCCGCTAATACTCGAGGCGAAATCTCAGGTTATTACTATGTCTAACCTGACATTGATTTTTACGTGAGTATCCCTTTTTACTTGTACAGAGACAGGTGTCCCTCGCCATTCAGGCAAATACTCTCCGATTTCGGAGGTACCCATTGCAGCTGGGTCGGCTCAGGAGCCGCCAATCCCTGGTCGACAACACTCCTTCAAATGTTCTCGCCAGGTCTCGAGTTAATCCAGTCCAATTCCCGGTCGACGAAAAATCCTCAAATGCCGTCGCCCGGGTTTGATCCTGAATCACCCGGTCGCCAGAGCGGTGTTGTAACCACTACGCTAGCGCGGCTCCCTGATCTCAGTATTTGTGGGGAAGGTGATAGTCGTCTAGACCTATCGTGTATGCTTTACCCCAGTGTTTAGTCGTATTGCCAAGGAATGGCAGTTTCATATTTCTTATACCAAGGTAATCCAAGATACTTTTATGAACTCTCGTACGAAGCCACCATTTTCGATAAGAGAATATATTTGACTCGATGAAAACGACTTCGATTCCTAGCAGCACTATATTCTGTAGAATGCAGTCAATTGTTCATGATCAAATCTACAGAGCAATGCAATGTTTTATGAATGACTAACTTTAGGACAGATTCATTATCTGTATCCAAACGTGAGTGACAGCTCACGAGTGAAGCCATCTTGGATCCAAACATGTAGTGACTTTCAAGAAGAGAAAAGGGGATGCCCGTATTATCGCTTGTTTAGTCCAGAGATCACTGCTACACATGAGAACCCTTTATCAGCGGTTCAATATTATTATATGAAAAAAATATGTGCTGAACATTATGTGGGAGAATCGTCGCTAAACGAGATTAGGTTTAGAAGCCATCTGAAATATTGTTTATAAGCTGACGTGCTCAGTCAGTGAAGTCAGATGATATAGGTATGGGCGATACTGAGTGCTTGGCTACTGACAGTCCATTATACACTTATTCTACATGAGTGCCCATGTAACATTGCAAGACCATTTATCCACTGTACTATGATGTATTATGGCAACCTGTGATTTGTCACTATCTGTGCTGTCGAGTGTGTACGTCCAATTAAACTTTAGAAAAGGTACACAGTCGTTGGTGTCGATGACTTCCAGTCATACATGAGTGTGAGAAAAGAACATTTGTCAACAACACGAACCCTTATCATCATTCGCACATTGTACACTCAATCCATGTCTACACACCACTGCGTAGGTCAAGTTGACATTCCATACACTACAGTGGAGCAAACAACACCATAGAGATCTTATCAACTGATGATGATGATGATGTCTGCTTCCATCCACTTATATCTATCTTTTGGTGGATATCATTAACGGGAATAAAAATCCAACGTTATCTAACTTTATCAACTGGTGGACCAGCTTTCTGGGTTTGACCTCGCAGAAGTTCAGAAGTCAACAGATTACCGATACCAGACCGTTTCCTGTGGCTGATACGACACACTTGCAGTATTGGTTTGCTCTTTGTCAACACTTCGTCACGTGACCTGTCAGGTGAATGCAGTATGTAGGTCAGCGTTGTTGACATTTTTTACATTAGACATTATAGAGTTTCACAGAACAGTTGGATCAATTCTTGTCAATGTTAACAGGAAGACAGTATGAGTGAACTAAGAAGTCCTATTTTCATCGATGGATCTTCTTGTTTTCTGTATATGAACTTTAATATTTAAGGCCAGAATGTTTAATTGAATAAAGTGGCAGTTTGTTTATTTTCATAAAAAATAACTTTGCCATTACTGTAAAACTGAGCCTATTTTGCAACACATACTATCATACACATAATTTATATATATTTATGTTTACATGTTATTTGTTTGTATAGTATGTTAGTTTCTATGTCAGCGGGTTGTGTTTAAGGTTGGGCGGCGTCCTCACAACAGAATATCCCACGTCATAGAGGGTCCGTTGTGGGCGTTTTCTATAGGTGCAATTTTCTTGATTGAAAATTTGCTGCGACAACTGTTGCTTTTGTGTTAGCTGTGAAGTCTGTAATTATTGTTATTTTTGTGATATTTCTTTGTTCTTTAGTTTTGTTTTGATTTGTTTGTAATTTGTTGGTCTAACCTTTTCTATCTTTCAGTTCTATTCACAATTTATATTCATATATTGTGACGTCATGTGTGTTGTTATTCTTTGCAGATTCAGTGATTATTTTCATTGATTTCCCTATTTGATTTATTTTGATTTCTGCAAACGTTCTTGTATTGTCAGTCCTATTTGTACTTTATGTATTCTGTTGGTTGACATATGTTTTATATAGGTATATTTCATAAGACACAATTGCCTGTGCACTGCACTTGGATTATGGTATAAACCAGTACCTGATTATTATTACTATTATACAAGACCTTATTAAAGGCTTGTGACCCACAGATATTGGGATAGTATACTGACTTGATTAATCAAGTCATTGAGAACTTGTGGTATTATTATTGATTCAGGTGATTAGTATTATTGTTAGACATCATGGCTACATTAGAATACTTCATTACACAAGGGAAAGCCCTTGATAAGACTGGTCAACAATTAGAACAATGGGCAGTTGCTCAATATGACAAAGCATTAGCTGCAGAAGAGAGAAGAGCTATGGCAGAAGAGAAAAGATTAGCTGCAGAAGAAAGAAAAGCTATGGCGGAAGAGAAAAGATTAGAAAGAGAAGCTGAGGCTGCTGCTGAACAAAAGAAATTGCAGATGCAGGTAGAGGAAAGGAGATTTGAAGCTGAACAAAAAAGATTAGACAGGGAAGCTGAACAAAAAAGATTAGACAGAAGCTGGACAGAAGCTGAAAAAAAAAAACAATAAGAGAAAAAAGTTGGAGATTAGACAGTAGAGGTTAATGATCTAGTGGTAATGAAAAAAAAGCAATAAGAGAACATGAATTTGAGTTGGAGAAATTAAGATTGATCAAGTATGAGTGAAATGTTAGATTATCAGGAGAGAATCTAGTGGTAATGATAAGGGCGGCTTTGATAAAAAAATATCAGCTAAAGGAATGGCATATCGCCTTTTATAAAATGTTTCTTACTACATGAAAAAACGTTGACTTATGATTTGGCCAGCTGTGAAGGCTCCTGAGATAAAATGTATTTGAGAATTGTCAGAAGGCCTTTCTTGCTACCACTACGACCTCACACTTACTTTTTTTTTTCTTAATGAATGTGGCTACGTAAAGTGTCTAGGGTAATGATGTGTAATGTGGTGTGTTAGTTATAAATACACCCACAGACATTTAAGAAGACTAATAAGATTAACAAGTGTTAAAATACACTGAACTAACTCACGTGTATAAAGTTTTTGATATAATTATATTACATTTATTGGTTCTGGATCAAGTTTTTTTGTGACCAGAACTGATTTTAAAAGAAGGATTGAAAATTTATGAAAAATATGCATGGAATGTTACATAATAAATGCAAGAGCGTACCTATTTAAGTACTAGACTAGTTAGTTTTATTAAAAAAGTTCGAGTAGTCATCTCTTTGGGAGGATATTTACTGTTTGTGCTGTTGGGGTGGCCTCATCACACCTGTCTATATTGACTACACATTGTCCAGAAAATGGTGGGAATTTTTATGGGGATATTAGTCACTACCAATAGTTGGTGAATGTCCAGCAGACCAGAGGCTCACTCATCTTTTTGTAGCTCTGGTGCTGAAAACTTGTGGTCCCACCTCTCCGTGCTGGCGGGCAATAATGGTGGTCTCTGTCACAAGAACTGCACAGATACACTCGAGTACAGTCACCCACCGAATAGACTCTGCTTTGTTGTCGATAGAAAACTCACAGCTCTGCAATCAAAGTATGGGCTATGTGTCAAAATCTATTCTATACCCACGTCTGGACACCACACTGACACAACAACCACATCATACAGACAGGTCAGATCTCTCTGACCAAACAGCACAGTTACCATGGTGGGTTTACATCCGATAGATCCTCCCAGACTATAGATTCTGAAAAATAATTATTAGTTGTCGGCCCTAAAAGAAGATAGGTAATCTGTTTCAACGCTTGATCTATCGTGCATAATCCTTGCTGTAGTTTATGTACCTTGTTGGTCCCTAGACCCTGACTTGGGCGGGGGGTCTAGAGCAAAATCCCTACTTGTTTGTAATGCTAGATTTTGATATGGCAGTATCAAATCACTCGAACATGAAACAATATTCAAAATATATAAAGAAATAATTTCAATCTTACCAGATTATGAATAATTAACACAGAAGTGCTAGCAAAACTCAGCTGAGCTGCTGGCTATAGGATGGCGTCCCTAAATTTACTTCACTTGCTTTCATATGGGAAAAACACCACACTTTAAAATCTGTGTCTAACACTGAACAATTATTGAAGAATGACCCCAAATGCGCTCTGAGCGCTAATGATATGCTTGTCTGTGGCCAATCACTGCCTAGTTGTACTTTAAATTTCAAATTTCTACACTAAAGTCATTTCAGTCATGCTTCAGTCAAGTATGGATGGTTATCTGTTAGTCTGTCCGTCTCTACTTGTGTTTCTAAAAAAAATGTGCTTGATTTTTGAAGCAACCTTTCTCTCCCCTTAAAATATTGTCGTAAAAAGTTATATTTAGACACAGCTACCGCTCAAAAACCCTCTCCTCCATAATAAGTAACTTTGAACACTTGCGTCCCCAAGGTCGTGTTTTGTGTGCAAATAACGACACTTTTTTATTCAAGGCAGTCTGTGGCTGATGTAAACTACACTGTCTTTTGTCATTATTTTCAATATTATCTATCCGTCTGTAAAATTAAGACCATATTCGTTCACTGCTCAGAATAGGCCATCTGGCCAGCTAATTTTTATATTCCTAACATTAATATTAAGAAAAATTTACTTTTTAATTTTTTTGTAATTTTCCTACCATCCGCGTTCTGCCGCTCAATTCAAATCAAAAGCTTGGTATCGTAAAAGCGTCCATTCCGTACCTCGTGTCAATTTGGGGGACGTGAATTTTTTACTTTCCGCCATCCCCCCCCCAATTGCGTCTCCTTAGCCTTGCTACGCAATCTTTCCAGTCATATTTTTTCCTTTTTGATCCTCCGTTCCCCTCCTGTCTAGCAAGTCAATTTTATGGAGGGTGATGACCCGCGGTCTAGGCGATCATGTACATCAGCAGCCTACGCATTATGTTTTTATCCTTAAATGTTATCTTTTGAGTATTTTACCGTTGTATCTCTGTCAATTTCACTACACATCTCCCCACTTGAAAACATGCCTATGGCAAGTTCCAAAACCAGCGATACACATAGGTAAAATTACTCCTCACGTCTGCCACTACTCTAATTTTGATCACAGGGGTGCCGACTGAGGAAATCTGCACCGACATTCAATTTGCCTGGGATATATTGGATACTGAACTGATACGGTTGAAGCAATAAAGACCACCTCAGCAATCTTGCGTTTTCATGCTTAGCCTGAGACAAGAACACGAGAGGCTGATGATCCGTCTCCACCACAAAAGTCCTACCATACAGATAGATTTGAAACTTCTTTATTGCCCAGATTAATGCTAAACATTCTTTTTCGCTTGTGGAGTATCCTTGTTCCGCCTTATTCAATTTGCGGCTTGCATAAGCGACTGGTTTAAGTTCCCCATCAGGTGCAGCTGATCTTTGCAACAAAGCCCCTCCAAGTCCTACATTACTTGCATCGGTTCTTAAGACAAAGTCCTGTGTCAAATCAGGCAGTTTGAGAATAGGCTTGCTAGTGAGTTTTTCCTTTAACTCTTGGAACGCTAGTTCACATTGTGCAGTCCAAATAATTTTATCTGGAAGTCCCTTGCGAGTCAGATCAGTCAGAGGAGCACAAATAGCGTTAAAATTTTTGATGTATTTCTGATAAAATCCGCATAACGACACAAATGATCGCACGTCCTTTTTTGTTTGCGGCCTAGGTGCTCTCTGCAGTTTTTCCAAATTCTTAGGATCAGGGGTCATATTACCCTGATATACAGTGTGCCCCAAGAATTCCAACTCTTTGCATCCAATACAACATTTTGTTGGCCTAGCAGTTAAGTTCGCCTCCCGAAGTCTATCAAACAACATCTCCAGAGCTTCAATGTGTTCTTCAAATGTCTCGGTGGCGACGAGAATATCATCCATGAAATTTGTGATACATGGGTTATTCAGGGGGTCCAACAATTTTCGCATCATCCTTGAAAACACACTCGGAGCATTTTTCAGTCCGAATGGTAGCATATTGAATTCATAATGTCCATCCGAAGTGCTAAAAGCCAAATAAGGTCTCACTTCAGGCTTCACTGGGATCTGGTAATAGCCTTTACTAAGATCCACCTTTGAAAAGTATTTTGCCTTGTTCAGTCTGGCAAATAGCTGTTTTGTGTCTGGTAATGGATCCACTTGTCCTTCTGTGACAGCATTCAGTTTCCTGTAATCTATGCACAGTCTGTGTTCCCCAGACGGTTTCCTCAACAAAACGACACTAGAACTAAAAGATGATTCACTGTGCGAAATAATCCCCTCCTTCAATAAATAATCTATTTCTTCCTTTAATGCCTTCTCCTTCGCGAACGGAATAGAATAGGCTCTCATACAGATTGGGTTTGTGTCTACCAGTTTCATGTCATACTGTAGCAAATTTGTATGGCCTGGTTTATCTGTTAATACATCTGTATGTTCCTCCAGAACCTTTTGAACTCTCTCCCTCTGGTTTTTAGTCAGGTGCTTACTGACTTTTACCTGTGCTGCTGTTTCACAAGGATGTAATGGGTATTCATGTGAGGTGAGTGGTTCCTTTTGCATCTGGGTTGCAATAGCTAAGGTCAATAAGGGGGTGCTTTCCTGGAGTGGTCTGTCCAGATACTTCTTTAACAGGTTTACATGATAAACTTTTTCCTTCCCCTTTTTGTCAATTTTATAGTTTGTTCTAGACACCTTCTCTAGAACCGTATATGGACCTTGCCAACCAATTTGTAATTTATTCTGGCTTCCGGGTAGTAAAAGCAGCACCTTCTCTCCGACTGCCAGTTCCCTGTCCTTTGCCTTCCTATTAAAATATGCTGCATGTTTCTTCCTGGCCTGTTTCAAATTATCATTTGCCAGTTTCCATCCAGCTTTCAAACGAGTGGTCAGTTCGTTCACGTATTGATACGATGAGGTAACAGTCTCTTCCGCCTTCTCATCTGTCCAGGTCCTTAATAGAGTTACATCTGGATCTTTAATTTACCATACTTATTTTTCATGGAACCCATCGGGTCCCGTCCCTTAGAAGCTCTATAATGAGGACTTTTCTTCCTAGAATCATCACTCACAAATCGACCACTACCAATTTTTCTCTGGGGTTTGTCTCCCCACTTAAGATTGTTTATGAGAGATCTTCGCTCTCTTGTCTGTTCTTCCAGTTTATATAAGTCTGACCGAGGGATTGTCATCTTATCCTGGGTAAAATTTCTTCTTTGTACTCTTCGCATAGTAGCCATGTTAATCCATTCAAGTGAAGACTGGGTGTGAAAAGGGGGCTCCCATTCCACTTTGTCTACCCGAGTATAATTACTGTTCCTCCTTCTTTCCTTTCAGGCCTAAAGTTGCCCCGTGGCGGTTCTAGGTCCTGCACATATTTTCCCTTTGTGGGTGTTCCCTCATGAAATACGCCACATGCTTCTACAAAGTTTTCAACATCGACATTTACGTCGGGCCAATAGTATTTTAGAGCAATCTTTTGGCAGATGGTACCGACTTTCTCATGGTCACCATCTTTTCCAACATGTAAGCTCCTTATTAAGTTTGCCCTATATATCTTGGGAAGAACTAACTGTCCGTGACCAGTGGATCTAGTTCCTGTCTTCCTGTATAAGAGTTTGTTCTTCATGAAATATTCCCCCTTGCTCGGAGGTGTGTGGCATTTGGGCAATTTTTTTAAAACAGGGCTTGAGTGTCCTATCCTCAGCCTGCGCCTTCCTCATCTCCTCTGGATGAGCGTTTATAGGTTCACCTTCTTCCTCCTTCTTCTGTGACCTGGTCTGCACTGTCGCCATGATCACAGGTTTCTCGGGATTCCCCAAGAAGACGTATCTACACCCCAATATCAGAGGGTAGATTGGTTCATCTATCACTGCTGCTCTGATTTCTCCTTCCACATAGCGAGTTTTCACCGTTATCCTTGCGATGGGAAGTGTCATGAGTGGTATGTCCTTAGTCGCCCCTTGTATTTCCACTGTTTCTGTGGTATACTGACTTGGGTCCACTAGGCTAGACTTCACAACTGAATCATAATCCAAACCTGTATCATAAAGGCACCTTATGGTGACCCCATTACAAATAACATCCTCACAAACTGGGGGGTGATAAGGTTCCTGTTGTCCCTTAGGATTAACCTTTAATCTTTGCGTCCCCGACTTCATTGCAGCAATGTTTGAAGGTTTCCTTCTACAAAATTCGGTGTTATGGTTATCCTTCTTGCACCATTTGCACCATCTTTTTCCTTGGTTCAACGGTTTTCTTTCATTGAACTTTTGGTCATTGAACTGTGAGTTTCTGTCGCGATAGTCATTTCTTGGCCGCTCAAAATTTGTCCTGCCTTTATTTCCCTGCTCTCTATTATCAAATTTATTAAATTGCTGTGGAGCTTTAAAATTGTCTATGTGCTTCTTTTTAGCACCACTTACCTCTGCCTGAGCTGCCTGATACCTCTCAGCAACATTTAAAATTTCCCCCAACTTCTCTGCACCCTGTTCCATGAGAAATTTTCTCATGTCTGGAGCCATGGACTCTCTCAATTGCTCAATCATGATCATTTCTTTAAGATCTTGGGTCTTCCCCAGAGCCGTCCATTTCTCCAAATAGGTTTCTATTCTGGCAGAAAATTGGTGGTATGTCTCCCCAGACAACAGTTTGGCATTTCTGAATTTCTTACGATAAAATTCACCATTCTTTTCGTACCTTAATAACAAAGCCTGCTTTAACATGTCATAATTGTCTTGGTCTTCCCTGTTCATTTTGGCAAATACTTCGTAAGAAGTACCCCTCAATCCCTGTGATAGCTTTAAGCTCCACCTCTCTCTCTCTAACCCATATGTAGTAGCTAATAACTCAAAACGTCCCAGGTACCCTTCTATGTCATCGTCTTTCTCAACAAAATGGTCTAAATGAAACCCCATAGCTGAGTTTGAGGCTCCCATACTGGGCGTAGCATCTGAGGCAAAAGGGCTGGCACCATTTTCAGGAGCCGGGCCTTGTAATTCCAGCTCCCTTAGTCGTAATTCATGCTCCCTCTGCAACCTTCTATCTTCTGCTTCCCTTTCGGCCTTTTTATCTTCTGCCTCCCTTTCGGCAGTCAACCTTTTTTCGTCTGCCTCCCTTTGCTGTCGTTTTTCTTCTGCCTCAATCTGCAGCCTCTTAATTTCTCTATCAGCCTCAATTTGTAATCTCTTTTCTTCCGCTACCTTTCTATCTTCCCTTTCAATATATTTATCACATTCAGTCGTTACGTATTGAATTAAAATTTGACCATCCATCCCCATCTCCTTCGCAGTGAGCACAGCAGCTGATCTAAACTTTGCTAGCTCTGCCATACTTTTTGGACAATATAATAATATACAAGATAAATCTCTAACCAGTAAATACACTAAGTACTTCTAATTACTATATGACTATAGTCTAACTAATTCTAACTAACCAGTTAACTAATTAATTATTACTGGCTGTGAAGATTCACCAACTTTTATCTGCAGGGACACTTTTAATTTTAAAGGAAATTTTACAATTTATTTCCCTACTTTTATTTCTCCCACCAGGAGATCCTAATTTTTCTGTTGGGCTAATTATCCCTGGACAAGCCCCCAATTTATGTAGTGGTGTTGATGGTATTGTATGATGGTGTTCTTACTACATGTAAATTGTATGAGGCCAGCTGTGAAGGCTCCTGAGATAAAATGTATTTGAGAATTGTCAGAAGGCCTTTCTTGCTACCACTACGACCTCACACTTACTTTTTTTTTTTTCTTAATGAATGTGGCTACGTAAAGTGTCTAGGGTAATGATGTGTAATGTGGTGTGTTAGTTATAAATACACCCACAGACATTTAAGAAGACTAATAAGATTAACAAGTGTTAAAATACACTGAACTAACTCACGTGTATAAAGTTTTTGATATAATTATATTACATTTATTGGTTCTGGATCAAGTTTTTTGTGACCAGAACTGATTTTAAAAGAAGGATTGAAAATTTATGAAAAATATGCATGGAATGTTACATAATAAATGCAAGAGCGTACCTATTTAAGTACTAGACTAGTTAGTTTTTTTTTTTAAAAAGTTCGAGTAGTCATCTCTTTGGGAGGATATTTACTGTTTGTGCTGTTGGGGTGGCCTCATCACACCTGTCTATATTGACTACACAATGTCCAGAAAATGGTGGGAATTTTTACGGGGATATTAGTCACTACCAATAGTTGGTGAATGTCCAGCAGACCAGAGGCTCACTCATCTTTTTGTAGCTCTGGTGCTGAAAACTTGTGGTCCCACCTCTCCGTGCTGGCGGGCAATAATGGTGGTCTCTGTCACAAGAACTGCACAGATACACTCGAGTACAGTCACCCACCGAATAGACTCTGCTTTGTTGTAGATAGAAAACTCACAGCTCTGCAATCAAAGTATGGGCTATGTGTCAAAATCTATTCTATACCCACGTCTGGACACCACACTGACACAACAACCACATCATACAGACAGGTCAGATCTCTCTGACCAAACAGCACAGTTACCATGGTGGGTTTACATCCGATAGATCCTCCCAGACTATAGATTCTGAAAAATAATTATTAGTTGTCGGCCCTAAAAGAAGATAGGTAATCTGTTTCAACGCTTGATCTATCGTGCATAATCCTTGCTGTAGTTTATGTACCTTGTTGGTCCCTAGACCCTGACTTGGGCGGGGGGTCTAGAGCAAAATCCCTACTTGTTTGTAATGCTAGATTTTGATATGGCAGTATCAAATCACTCGAACATGAAACAATATTCAAAATATATAAAGAAATAATTTCAATCTTACCAGATTATGAATAATTAACACAGAAGTGCTAGCAAAACTCAGCTGAGCTGCTGGCTATAGGATGGCGTCCCTAAATTTACTTCACTTGCTTTCATATGGGAAAACACCACACTTTAAAATCTGTGTCTAACACTGAACAATTATTGAAGAATGACCCCAAATGCGCTCTGAGCGCTAATGATATGCTTGTCTGTGGCCAATCACTGCCTAGTTGTACTTTAAATTTCAAATTTCTACACTAAAGTCATTTCAGTCATGCTTCAGTCAAGTATGGATGGTTATCTGTTAGTCTGTCCGTCTCTACTTGTGTTTCTAAAAAAAAATGTGCTTGATTTTTGAAGCAACCTTTCTCTCCCCTTAAAATATTGTCGTAAAAAGTTATATTTAGACACAGCTACCGCTCAAAAACCCTCTCCTCCATAATAAGTAACTTTGAACACTTGCGTCCCCAAGGTCGTGTTTTGTGTGCAAATAACGACACTTTTAGATTCAATATAGTCTAGCGATGATGTAAACTACACTGTCTTTTGTCATTATTTTCAATATTATCTATCCGTCTGTAAAATTAAGACCATATTCGTTCACTGCTCAGAATAGGCCATCTGGCCAGCTAATTTTTATATTCCTAACATTAATATTAAGAAAAATTTACTTTTTAATTTTTTTGTAATTTTCCTACCATCCGCGTTCTGCCGCTCAATTCAAATCAAAAGCTTGGTATCGTAAAAGCGTCCATTCCGTACCTCGTGTCAATTTGGGGGACGTGAATTTTTTACTTTCCGCCATCCCCCCCAATTGCGTCTCCTTAGCCTTGCTACGCAATCTTTCCAGTCATATTTTTTCCTTTTTGATCCTCCGTTCCCCTCCTGTCTAGCAAGTCAATTTTATGGAGGGTGAAGACCCGCGGTCTAGGCGATCATGTACATCAGCAGCCTACGCATTATGTTTTTATCCTTAAATGTTATCTTTTGAGTATTTTACCGTTGTATCTCTGTCAATTTCACTACACATGTGTGAACAAACCTTTCCTTGAATTTATACATGAGCGTAAACCCAAATCTCTAAAAGAAATGGAAGAATATTGTTCCCAATATGTCACTGCACACCCCGACGTGACTTTTGGCAACACTAAGATTAAGGAGAGTATGCCAGTTGCTTCAGCAACACCATACAATCCCAATTATTCACACAGATTTCAGGGACCTCAAAACAGATTTGATAAAAAAGGTAACCATAATAGTTATCAAAACCAAGGTAACCAATCATTTCAGGGTTCTTCTTCAAAGAACTGGAGACGACCTGATAGCTCTCGACACAGGGGTGGTCATAATTATAGGAATTTCCGTAGAGGAAGTAATTATAGAAACTATCAGGGTTATCCGTCTTGGAGTCAACAAGATCATAATTACAGAGATACTCATTATAATGAATATGATAATGGTAACCAAGGGAACTATGACTCAAACCCAAATAGGGGTTACAATAGAGGTAACAATAACTACAGAGGTGATAATAACCGAGGTAGATCTCAAAACAAAAGACATAAACCACATTTTCAGGCAAACTCTGCACAACAAGAGTCCCATGAAGCCTATAAACAGAGTAAAGATAATAATGATGCTAGTCCATGGCATGTGCCGCTTTTGATTTTGGGAGAGCATCTCAGTGCCCTCAATGCAAAACGTTATTTGAGCCAACCACAGTGTCTACTTTAAGCTGTGGCCATCCTCTTCCTGCTCTTCCAGCATCAGTCGCGCATGATGGAAGAGGTTCTCTTGTCTTACATAAGGGTTTAGTGAATAACAATCCAGTCTCTGTGCTATTTGATTCTGGATGCACCACAATTGGTGTTAGGCAGTCACTCGTAGATCCTTCCCGTGCCACTGGACAAGTAGTCAAATGTGTAACATTTGGCGGCACATTAGAGAAATACTCTACTGCTATCATTAGGATTGCTACTCCTTTCTTTACAGGAGATGTACACGCATGTCTTCTTCCGAATCCGATCGCTGACCTCATCATCGGTCGCATTCATGGAGTCAAGGAATGCACTCCGCAACAAATTTCCACGTGGGAAAGGCAAAACATGCAGATTGCTAACGCTGTAGTCACTAGAGCTCAGGCTCTTAATATGCCTCAAACTTCATCTATTGAAGATAATGAAGTGCATAACCAAGATAATCCCTTGGTAATTTCTCGTGACTCGTTTATAAAACAGCAAGAAGATGATCCCACTCTGAAGAAATTCTTCATTCTTGCAACTAAAGGTGATCCGAATAAAGACACAAGTCGTAAATCGTGGATTACAAAGAAGAATGGCGTACTTGTACGTATGGTTCAAGACTCCATTACGTCAAGTCATTCTCAAATCCTGGTTCCCAAGAATTTGAGAGTTAAAATTTTGCAGCACGCTCACGACTCTCAGTGTGCTGGACACATGGGGTTTTCCCGTACTAAGTCAAGAGTCCTTGCGGCTTTCTTTTGGCCATTGGTAAACAAGGACATACGGATTTATTGTCGATCTTGTAAAGTATGTCAGGAAGTTAAATCCAAAGGTCCACGGCATGCTGCACCCATTCAGGCGGCGGACATTCCTATTCGGCCGTTTCAAAAAAATGGCCATAGACATTATTGGTCCATTTAAGATCAAGTCTGCCAGAGGACATCAGTTTATCTTGACGTGTGTTGATATGTGCACACGTTGGCCAGAGGCTATTCCTCTGAAGAGCATTACTACTGCTGATATTGCAGATGCTCTTTGGCTTATATTTTCTCGTCTGGGGTTCCCCGGAGAAATATTGTCAGACCATGGCACCCAACTAATATCAGATACCATGTCTCAAGTAATGTCTACTCTGCAGATAGATAGATCTTTAAGTAGTATCTACCATCCAATGTCTAATGGTATGGTCGAACGCCTTAATAGAACACTTAAAAACTTACTGGGGAAGATAACTGAGGATCATCCTCAAGACTGGGACAGAGTTTTACCTGCGGCCCTCTTCGCTTACAGAGAGGTACCCAATGAACATACGGGATTTTCTCCCTTTGAACTCGTCTTTGGCGCGCGTCCGCGTGGCCCTATGTCGTTGCTTCACGATCTCATAACATCTGACAATATTGACGATGACACAAAGTCATCCTACGAATATGTCATCGCGTTGAGACAAAAAATTATCGAAGCATGCAAATTAGCAACTTCTTCTTCTGAATTTGCGAAACAGAAGGCAAGGCAATTTGCCAATAAGAAGAGATGCTTACGACAACTTTGTCCTGGTGACAAAGCATTTGTATTACTACCTTGTAGGGAAAACAGATTACTTATTTCTTGGAAAGGTCCGTACGATATAATATCGAAAATTTCCGATGTCGACTATATTGTCGATATTGATGGGAAGCATAAAACCTTCCACATCAATATGCTTACTGAATTCCATGAACGTCCGGATTATTTGCAACCCATTTTCCAAGCAACGGACAATTCTCCAGTACAACATGGTCATTACTCATCACTGTCCGTGATACAGGATGAGGAAACAAGTTTTTCAGATGTAAATCTTCCTCTTCCAATGATCCCACTTCATTCCAGTGAATCATGGAAGAACGTTACTGTCTCTCCTGATTTGTCTCTAGGAGAACAGCGACAAGTTTCAACTATGTTGCAAACATTTCAGGATGTACTCACTGACATCCCTGGACAAACGAATGTCATTCAACATGACATTGTTCTAACTGACCATACTCCTATTAGGGTTAGACCTTATCCTATACCTATACATTTTCAAGCACAGGTCGAGAAAGAGTTGGATGAGATGATAGATTTGAAAATAATCGAACCATCCACCTCTGCATATTCTTCGCCGATGGTTATTGTGCGTAAAAAAGACAATAACATACGTCTTTGCGTTGACTATCGAAAATTGAATCAAGTAACTAAGTTCGATGCCGAACCTATGCCTTTACTGGAAGAGCTACTTACTCGACTCTCCAAATCTCATTTTTTCACTAAACTTGATTTGTCTAAAGGATATTGGCAAGTTCCTTTATCTGAACGCGCCAAACCTCTCACGGCTTTTTCAACACCTAGAGGTTTGTTCCAATGGAATTTTATGCCTTTCGGTCTTATGAACGCACCAGCTACGTTCGTACGCATGATGCGCCGAATCCTATCTTATCGGTCAGATGTCATTGCATATCTAGACGACATCTGTCTTTTCAGCGATACTTGGGAAGATCACTATTCAGGGTTAGATGAATTGCTGTCTACTTTGCGTGAGCACAACCTGACAGCGAAACCCTCTAAAGCCTATATTGGTTTTAGCGAAATTTCTTTCCTAGGCCACCGAGTTGGTCATGGTTTCCTAAAGACAGAGGACCATAATACTAGTAAGATACTTAACATCTCAATCCCTAAGACTAAAAAACAGGTGAGAAGTCTGTTAGGTCTTATTCAATTTTATGGCAGATTCATTCAGAATCTATCCTCTATCATGGCACCTCTCTCAACACTTCTAAAGAAAGGTTCGCCTAATGTGGTCCACTGGTCTCAGGAATGCCAATGCTCTCTGGATAAGATTAAAACACTGTTTTCAACACCACCTATTTTAGTGCTACCCACTAAAGATAAGACATTCGTTCTTCGTAGTGACGCTTCATCCACTGGGATTGGAGCGGCACTAATGCAAGAGTACTCTGGAACTCTGCATCCTGTAATGTATATTTCCAGAAAACTTAATGCGGCAGAAAGGAATTATTCGGTTTTAGACCGTGAGCTATTAGCTATGGTTTGGTCGATCCTCAAACTACAGAGATTCCTTCTAGGCGCACATTTCATAGTAGAAACCGACCAAAAAGCTCTTACTGCTATACAGAGTAAGAATTTGAAGAGCTCGAGGTCTACTCGATATGCAATTGCTCTTCAACCTTTTCATTTCTCTGTGCGAGCTATTCGTGGATCAGATAATGTGATGGCAGACATTCTGTCAAGATGCCCACATGATTCCACATAACTATTAGGGCTTAGACTTCTTGATATGTCTAGTTCTATAGTAGTTCCTTTTCTATATCATGATAGATACACATTTGTAATTTAATAATATAATGATTGTATCACTACATAGCGGTTCATTGATGTTTATTCACCGCTGTGCTTTGATGATTTTTTCTTCATAAATCATAAATTTAAGATATCTAATACGAAATGATGATATGAATTTTTTAGGCATTGTGTAATTGCCAGAATTGTATTATACTTTGATGACACCTTCCTGGAAAAATATACTTGTAGAGAAATAATTTCTCTCAGTTTATGAGACACATTCTCACCAGTCGCTCCATAAGTCGACTTAGCCTCATATTAGGCGTTATAGGTATTCCTGATATTATCATCTGCGCATTATTCATGCGTTGTGAGCCTATTGTACGTTGCTCCTAGATGTATTTCAAAAAGAAAAGAAAAAAAATGTTCCATTTTTTTTTTCCCGGGAGGTGTGGTAAGAATGTTACGTGCAGTCTTTGATATCTTACAATATTATACATTGGTATTCTTGTTATCTTCGCAAATATTTTGAAAGCAAAATAGTGCTTAAGGGAAAGTCATTATTGGTTACTTCCCTTGAAAGTTGTGTCGGCTCTTTCGATCAAACTCCGCGGATAAATCCATTTTACTGCGATTTATTCGTTGTTTGGGTAATAATAGATTGTTCTTGCTTCAGAATATCTATGGCCTGAATTTATGTGTATTGTTTGTCTGAGTAGGACGAGTCTGTCTTATATCTGTATATCTTTACATATCTAAGTCGAACTATATGTTCTGTTGTCTCTAGAGAGGTCGAAGGCTATTCGGCGGATGTGTCGCTAGAGTGTGGTGTGATTTGGCTTCGTCCTGATAGGGACTGTGTGTTTTCCATGTCGGCCTGTCGCCGGGGAAAAAGTGATCTCAGTATTTGTGGGGAAGGTGATAGTCGTCTAGACCTATCGTGTATGCTTTACCCCAGTGTTTAGTCGTATTGCCAAGGAATGGCAGTTTCATATTTCTTATACCAAGGTAATCCAAGATACTTTTATGAACTCTCGTACGAAGCCACCATTTTACGATGAAGAGAATATATTTGACTCGATGAAAACGACTTCGATTCCTAGCAGCACTATATTCTGTAGAATGCAGTCAATTGTTCATGATCAAATCTACAGAGCAATGCAATGTTTTATGAATGACTAACTTTAGGACAGATTCATTATCTGTATCCAAACGTGAGTGACAGCTCACGAGTGAAGCCATCTTGGATCCAAACATGTAGTGACTTTCAAGAAGAGAAAAGGGGATGCCCGTATTATCGCTTGTTTAGTCCAGAGATCACTGCTACACATGAGAACCCTTTATCAGCGGTTCAATATTATTATATGAAAAAATATGTGCTGAACATTATGTGGGAGAATCGTCGCTAAACGAGATTAGGTTTAGAAGCCATCTGAAATATTGTTTATAAGCTGACGTGCTCAGTCAGTGAAGTCAGATGATATAGGTATGGGCGATACTGAGTGCTTGGCTACTGACAGTCCATTATACACTTATTCTACATGAGTGCCCATGTAACATTGCAAGACCATTTATCCACTGTACTATGATGTATTATGGCAACCTGTGATTTGTCACTATCTGTGCTGTCGAGTGTGTACGTCCAATTAAACTTTAGAAAAGGTACACAGTCGTTGGTGTCGATGACTTCCAGTCATACATGAGTGTGAGAAAAGAACATTTGTCAACAACACGAACCCTTATCATCATTCGCACATTGTACACTCAATCCATGTCTACACACCACTGCGTAGGTCAAGTTGACATTCCATACACTACAGTGGAGCAAACAACACCATAGAGATCTTATCAACTGATGATGATGATGATGTCTGCTTCCATCCACTTATATCTATCTTTTGGTGGATATCATTAACGGGAATAAAAATCCAACATTATCAACCTTATCAGATAGATAGATAGTTAGATAGATGGATAGATAGATAGATAGGTAGATAGATATATAGATACATAGATAAATAGATAGATAAATAGATAAATAGATATGTAGGTAGATAGATAGATAGATAGATAGATAGATAGATAGATAGATAGATAGATAGATAGATAGATAGATAGATAGATAGATCACAATCCATCGCTCGATCACAGGGGTTGCTTTGTTAGATCCCTAGTTGCCGGACGAGATAAAAGGAAATAATAATTAAGCTAAGGAAATCTTGGACTCTCCCGCGAACTTTTCAAGCGCCATATATTAAAGGTCCTTTTTCTGTGCCCGCAGTGAAAACCCACAAACTAACTTAGTAAAGTTCACTTCCTTCGTGAGCTGTATGAAAGGAACGCGATATTTCTCTCAAATGGAAGTTAACATTTGGTAGAATTACATTTAGTTTAAATTATTCACTGCAGTGTCAGTGGAGCTGCAGGAAGTAGACAGTCAGGTACAGATAACAGTTACATAAAGTCGCAATTATTCCATCTTGATCGAGGTAGCTCAGTGTTTCAAAAGTAGATCCCAGCAACTGGGCTCCTGGCTTGCTCATCTGTAACATGGGGGGAAAGGGGGGAGGGGTGTGTCGGAGTGGCTAGGATGTTCGCCTCTAATGCTAAAGGTACTGGGTTCGCTCCCAGTACAGGGACAATAATTGCTGTCAATGTTTTTTCTTCAAAACCAGTAGTTCCTGAAAACGTCAAACCCCCCCCCCCCCCCCCTCCCGATCTAGAGAGCAGTGAGATATCGGTTAAGGGCGACAGAATAGGAGGTTCCATGTGCAAGTTGTGCTCGTTAAAAATCCCTCGGCAAGTGGAATTCGTAAAGAGTAGGCCATACGGCCGCTGCCGTGGCAATATTTAAAAAAATTAGGAAACCTATGCACCCAAAAAATATTTATAGAATGTGGGATTCCTGTACACACAATGGGATCCTCGCCGGTGCTACGGAGTTCGTGCACTATGCTGAAATCCTCCTTGTGTGATCTGAGGGAGGAGATCGGAGCACTGATGTAGTTGTCCGTCTACAATGATTATAGTCCTTAAAACCAATCCAAACCACCTTTAACTAGGGTATACTAGTAATTCAAATTCAACTTTATACTAAGAGGTGATTTATTATTCCCGTCATTTTCCCCTGCACATTTAGAAATATTGTTGACAAAAAGTTTCCGCTGATCTGGCTTTTATTGACGGAGTAGTCTAGACTTCATTTATCTAAATACCTGTCTATTATTCTGCATGTGCAGCTACTCTCTTCAAAATAGAGCCAAATAAATCAGTAATCTATCAAACGCACTTCCGTTTCCGCTTGACGAATAAGAATGACAAAAGGAACGAAATTAAAATTGAAAGTTCTGTAAGTGGTGACACGTAGTTTAATACTGCAGACTCGTATTCAGTGTTGCCACTTTGAAGTTTTTTTCTAAGCGCAGCCAGTTGTATGAATTGAACGTGTTAATCAATGTATTTTTTTTTTTTTTTTGCATTCTCGAGGTTCCATTATTTGACGGCGTAACAGAAGCCGGAGCGGGGAATAATAAAACTGTGATTGCGATGTAATATTTAATCATGAAGTTTTGAAACTACGAGTCCTCGTCTTAATAAACCTTCTCTATGCTCATAGGAATGTCTGAATGCCTGACAATCCTTCTTTTATTCATAGGTTCGTTACTTCTTCATCTTTCACTTTTTTTTCTTCAGAAACTGCTGCTCTTTTCCGCTTAATGCCGCTGTATTTTTTTATATTCTGCCGCGCGGGGGGTCTGATTTTTCTGAAGATAAAATAACTAATATTTGTCTAAAAAAAATATGATGGCCTGTTTCGGGCTTCTTTTGTCGCCATCTAGTTTCTCCCTCAATAGAGGGCTGAAAGGTCATTCTGCCAATATGCTCCTCTCGGAGAAATTGACTTTCTGAGAGGTCATGTTCTACTAGCTGCTTGTCTTCCATATGTGATCACATTTCTGTCTAGCCTGTTTTTGATTTGTTGTACAGATGGTATCTGAGTCTGCTGTGTTCAGTTCTCAGCCTAAAAATTATCAGCTGATCACTTCTTGAAAATGCGTAGTATGCTTTTGTAATATTTTCTGCGCCATTTTTCTTTGAAGCTGATGTTTATTACTGCTTTTATCTATTCACATGTTGTCATGCCAACAGTTTGACTTTCACTTAATTCTTTTTTCGCAGTTTTTTCTACCGTCTCATTTTCATATATCTTGCAGTCAGCAGGAATTTTAATCACCTTTGGTTTCGTTTGTGTCATGACGGGCAAAGACACTTTGGAATTGTCGCGTAAACTAGTGTCTTAATGATAAATTATGAACTGCACAACATAAATTCTGCTTTAACTTTGTGGTTAATGACCCGATTAGAGTCATTATTTTGGGATTTGAACACCAACTACAAATATATGTAATTACGGCAGTAGGAAATCATTTTTTTTTTTGGTATTTGCGAGGAAATTATGACTGTGTTGGTAAATTCGCACAGCAGCATTGAAATTCTACGAAAGTTTACTAGAAGAAAAGTTAACTCATGCGAAGACTTCCGAGAAAGCAAGGGTTAGATCTAGATTGGGTATATAAGCCCGTCTCAGACGCAGTTCCTTACTTCGCTTCAAGATCAGAGCTGAGAAGATCCAGAGGGTGGACTCTTATATATTAGAAGTCTTAACCCATAAAACCACAAGATAACCGAGAAGAAGCCACAACTGACTGCTATTGTGAGCGATCTGTAGATCCAAGCTTCTAACAGCAGCAGACTTCTAAGTGCCACTGTTCTGAGGGTTCAACTAGTGGTAAAAAACGTGACACAGTTTTGGAAATTGTAAACTATTTAACAGTGGACCAAGACTTTCTGGCATAAGCATAGCGTCTTTAATGTCCAGATGGTTTAATGACCGAGGGAAGTCAGCTAATACAAAGTGTTGTCGAAGAATGAAAACACATACCGTGGAATCGCCTAGTGGTGTTTCTGAAATAGCGTCCATTCAGATTCACGCATTTTATGAAGGCTCGCCGATAATGCGTTACCTAACTTACACTGGAAATATGGCAGGGAATTCATTTGTGTTAGAACTGCATCGTTTCAGTGGAAGTGTAATAACACAGATGGACATATTGAAATTCTACTTAATCCTTTTGCTGAAGGAGGAGACAACGTATATGTGGATATATTAGAAAGTGTAATGCGTGCTGTGTTTTCCGAGATAACAGCAAGTAAGTGTGTCAAGTTGTTAGCAAATAGGGCTAAAGTTCACTTTTGCAAAGCATTGCAAATCGAAAGATTTGGAAAAACTATATATGGAAAGAAAGCTACACTTCTGCTAGATAAAAAGAGATAAGGATGGAAACAATAGCTGGTGTAGGAGATGAACACGACGAAGAACCGCGGGGAATGAAATGCACAGATGTCCAAAATGTACCAGTTCAGCCAAATACAATCTCACACCAAAGTCTGGTGACGTCACTGTTCTAAATTACGCCGGATGCAAGGCTATTTAAGCCGCGCTAAATTTGAATGTGGACACGCACGAAATCAGTTTTTGCATGACGGACAGAGGAAAGAGCTAGTTACGAATTCTTTCACTGTTTGTGTATTGTGGCAGCCTGCCTTGACCAAATCAATTGTCCAGTTGTGGGATTTTTGATGGCTAGAGGGTAAGTTGGATTACTGTAAATACATTTGTATATATAATGCAAATATCTGTTTCAGGATATGCAAGATATGTTATTGTGTAACTACATGATTAATGATTCAATGGATGAATATATTTGAAAGACATGTTAATGAATGGAAGGAAGGAAACCAAACCAGATACTCACAGTTGGTTTAATCATTAAGGATCATTCTACAAATAGAAGAAGTTGACAGGAAGAAGAAGTGGAATAAACTAACTAAGCCTATCTTGAATGTAAATAATAATGTATAATAATATATTATAATGTACTATGTAATTAGTTCTGGAATTACACAGTAGACACCTGTCAAACTATACACTTAACAATCAAATGTGTGCATTCATACACATGCAGCAGCAGAGACACTTACACCCACTACAGTAGACTTGTGGACATCATAAGAAGACTTTATCCACGGGCTCGTATTGTTGCAGGTTCAATTCAATTCATGTCAGAACATTAGATCAAACTAAATCTACATCAAGGAACTCAGAAGTGGAAACTCCAACCTTATCCTGTCTAGTCAAGGAGCACTGCAGTGGGACCACTCATATTCACTGTTAACTCTAGTGTTTGAGGAACATCAGTGAAGAGTTTCATCATCGTGTGTAACCCTATCAACTCTGGTCTGGGACATTGCAGTCTAGCAGCCCAAGAGACGTTTAAGATAAGTTCAACACCACATGAACTATTGTTGGAATTTAAGTGCGAGTTGTCAACTAAGAAACTTTATAAAATCACAGAACAGTTTGCAGGAAATCTGTTATTCCAGTTACTCTTGATTAGTGTAAATATAATTGGAAACTGTGAATCATTGTGTAATATATCATCATATAAAACTCATTCTTATTCATTCTGAAGACAAGAAGAAAAGAAATTACTTATAAATAAATTGATTCATTAATTGTACCTTGGGACTTTGTAAATTCCATTTTGTTTAATTTTGAATTTTTAAATTGGAATTACATTATTGTTTAAGCATAGGGTAGTCATCACTATTTTGGACAAGAGTACTTTACAGCCTGACTATAACCTGTGCCATTGTGACATGAAAATTGAGCACCTTCATCGATCCACTTTATTCTCATCGGCACCCCTCATTCTTTTTCAACCAAATCGCTCAAACGTGGTTTCCCACAGGCTTCCTAATTAAGCATGCAAGTTAAATTACGCATAAGCCAGGCCTTTCGCTAATCGGGCTTATTTCTATTTTAGCCACGCCTATTTTCTTTTTCTCTATGTCTTACAGACACTAGGAATGTTTACAAACAGACCTATTAGCTAGTCCAGAGCCGTTAACTGTATTATCACGCGAACGATTGGGCAATCGCTGAAATAGTGACAGATCAGAGAATGAGTCGTCTAATGGTAAAATCAAGGGCGTTAAGTCAAAAGACGTACTTTCAGCATGGGTCAGGGGAATTAATCTGAGGAAAGGGGAGATAATCACAGTTTAACCCCCCTTCTCTCCCCCCCCCCTCCCCCACATCCGTTTGTTCGGAACTTAATTAGCTACAGTGAAAGACGCCAGATCAAAAGCAAGTCCGTTTGCTAGCTAAGAATATGCGGTCGGCATAAGCGTGAAAAATAGCTTTCATTCAGGAATCGACCGCAGATTCTCCCAATAAACGGGCAGAGGCGATAAATCTCGCATGTAGCTAGCGATTTTTACCCATTTAATATATATATACCCATCTCTTAAAAATTCAGTTATCAGTCTGCCTCAGGAATTGTGGATATATTCTAGCTCGACATCTTGGAGTTTTTTTTATAGAGAATTACTTAGATTCGTGGAGAGTTCATTTTCCTGTGTTGCGGTAATAATATATATATTAGAGCTTTGAGTGATTTAATCGTTAAAGTTCTTCATTATATTTCACTGGGATTTTTGTGTTAAGTTGAATAACGTATTAATAAACTTATAGCTAAATTTTCTCCAGCCGTAAACGTTATTTAATTTCTTGTTATTCCCCAGTAAGAGAGGCTTAAATAATTATAAGACGCTAAGCAATTGATAATTGTCGAGATACCATTTATTTCTATTTTCATCATGTGTAAATTTTAAGTGACTAGTGTTCATATCTAGTGTTAAAAGCGATGAGATTAGCTTGACACTTGTGGAGTTAAATTTAATTTTATAACGCGTGTGTTAGGATATGATTATAGTATGATTACATGTTTTACCTATTTTCTACATATAGGCTGGTCATACCCTTGCGATCCAGCGGGTTTTATGGTCTTATGTCTTATGGCATTACGGTCCTACGTTCCAAAACATCCAGACATTGTTTGTAAAAATCTGATTCTTTTGTGACCCTGGGTGGACCACCTTCTCCATCCATGAGAGTGGTTAACTAACCAGAACACTACAATTTAAAATTTTAAATGATAACTGGAACGGGACTATACCAGAAGATTTTTCCATCTAGATACATATAAATATTACTGGCCTGATGTGGCAGAACTTACAGCATTATTTTTTTAAACCATTTGACTGTAACGTTACCACGGAATTATACTAGAGAGAATTCACGGGTCATACGCGGCTATTTCCCTCCGAGAACAGCCTAAGAGTAACATTCTGTTTTTACACAGTTCATTACGACAGAGAGAGTCTCAGCCACTGGAGGCTAGACCACCCCGGGAAAATCTCTTAACTTATAAAGTTCCAGGACAGTGCCACCACATAGAAAAAACTTATCCCAAACCAATACCTGCAGTAAGAAGAGGAATATGCATGAAAAATAATCAACGCTTCAATTCAGCGACTCCCGGAAAAATAGCAGTTAGCGTAACCGTAGAGTCTAGGGCTGAACTTGACCAATAATATGACTGTGAATAGTCTTAATACCTGTTTGATTTAAATTCCATGGAATGTATGCAGCATCGACAGTGGGCCACTGTATGTATGTAGTGAGTGAACGGAACGAAAGAACTTATTTCTTAAGTTACTACTAATATACCATCTTCTTTTTTTTAATTTTTATCTCTCACTAATCTGAGTGTTCACGGGATAGGTTAAATTAAGGACTTATTCTTTACCCGTCCTGACTACTCCCTACTCCCATTGTTAATTATTTTGATCTTTTGGGTAAATTACCTCTTTTGCGATCTTTCCTAGTTTCCCTATACAAGAGGGAGTGCCTATTAGATTTATAATTTCTTTTCTCTTATGTAACTAAAATTTATTGATGTAATGCTTTTCTTGATGTTGTGATATTTCTAGTGAAAATAAACTTAATAAACCTTAAGCTATAGTGTTGGTCAAAAACCCGTGCCCTTATATGTGATCCATAGTTTATCTGTTTTCACGTCTGTACGTATTTCTGTCACAAAATTGTGTGTACGTGAGGGTAGTGTAATTTGAATCTGTACCAAGTGAGAAAGTGCGTCAACTTTAAATAGAGTCGTAAAAGATAGGCTGGATTAGAGCAATTACTCAATCCAAGACTGTTCTTTCTCTTACACTATTTCTCCTCGTGAAACAGGAACTATTTCTTACACCTTCCTCTCACATAGCTATCACTATCACCTCTGCTAGTACGGGACCATAAATATCTAAGTCCTATATTCTCAAAATATACGACAGCCATCTATACACCAGTGCTCTTTTCTGAGACTAGGGTATTTCTTTTAATCAGGAATTCTTGTCTGGCACTCTCACCTGGTATCATCTAGATACACCTGTATTTCCATCTCGTCACAATTGTCAAGCAAGTTACGTAAAATTTACACGTGAAAACATAAACCAAGACACCCAAGTCAATAACATGATGACAATGAACAAACAGTGATAATTTAGCATTTTTGTAAATTGTGTAAAAATCTTCTAAGATATTGATATAGCAAGGTGCTAATTTTTATAGATTATTAATCAATAAAGTGCATTGATTTGTTTATACCTGCAGTTATTGAATAATTCACATTTTCGGTTATAATTTGTGTGTGTGGTCAAAGAAATATTAGTTTAACTTGGCAGGGAATAATTACGAGCTGCACTCACATATTTACAGAGACACCGTTAGAGCATAGGATAGCAAGAAGGGACTTACTTCAGAGCTCTCTTCTACAGCTACCATCTTGAAATGTGCAGTTAACTACCTGACTTGTGCTGTACCATCCCTACCACTAGTTCACCAGCTCTCTTCTCCATTTATGGGAAGAATACTTTCTAAATTTCCATCCAACATCCATCTCGCCCCAGTATGGTTTTGAAGGACCATCTTCATTGTACACGGACAACTCCATCAGTGCTCTGATCTCATCCATTAGCTCACACAAGGAGGATCTCAGCATAGTGAACGAACTCCGTAGCACCGGCGAGGATCCCAATGTGTGCATACAGGAATCACACATTCTATAAATATTTTTGTGGTGAGCAGGTTTCTAATTTATAATTAGTATGACATACTCTGTACGATTTACAACTGCCGAAGGATTTTTAACGTACGCAACTAACTCAATACACCACGCTTTGCAATGCTTACTTTAGCATGTTGCGAGTTGCATCAGCTGACTTGGCAGAGGGTAGGCAGCCAGCCTATATATATAATATATATATAATTATTTTAGGGCTGCACCGAATAGAGGTCTTTAACTATTCGGCCGAATACGAATAGAGGTCTTTAACTATTCGGCCGAATACGAATACGAATAGTGAGTGAATAATGGGCATAAAAAGTTGTGTTTAATTAGGTCTACTGACATTTTTATTAATTATACAGCGTTACAAAAAATAGCGTCACCTGGGTTGTCGCTTGAACAAGCGATCTAATTTAAGATGTTGATTTTTCATTTGTCATTGATCTTTGAGACAAAACTTGTTTGTATTTCTCTGGGTGTTTGTATGACAGGTGATTGTTGAGTGGAGATGCTGTATACGTCTTGGGTGTTACACCACCACGTGATATAACCATTTTGCACAGCGAACACATTGCTTTGCTATTATCCTCCTCACACACACTGAAAAATCTCCAAATTGGACTATGCATTTCCATAACGACGATCGTTGCTAAGGAATAATAAATCGTATTTCTTAAACTTGAACAGTCACTATAAAGTATTAAAAAAAACTTTTTTTTTTTTTTCCCTCGCATGATGTCGCATCTTTTCCTCGCATGAGGTCGCATTGGCACCCGCCCCAAACCCGGCTCTGGTCAAGACCACATGTCCCAACACAAGAAGACCCAATGACAAAATGTGTCACCGTAGTGATCTTCTGTGTTCTCACACAAAGGTCCTAATGACACATGAATGTCATTGTACCGGTCCCTGTGTCTAGACACATGATCCTAGCCAAAGGCCAGATATTAGGGCGTTGGGTTTCACAAATATATAAAAAAAACTATAAGGCACGATTTAAACCAATACAACAGTAACAATGGGAGGACTAACGCAGACGTTGATATTTACACGTCTGATTTTAATCGGCTGGCTGCCTACCCTCTGCCAAGTCAGCTGATGCAACTCGCTACATGCTAAAGTAAGCATTGCAAAGCGTGGTGTATTGAGTTAGTTGCGTACGTTAAAAATCCTTCGGCAGTTGTAAATCGTACAGAGTATGTCATACTAATTATAAATTAGAAACCAGACGATACGTCAAGGCCTAAAATGCCACCCGCTGCAGACCCAAGTAGAACAGTCCCAACTAAGATGGTTTGGCCATGTCTGCAGAATGGGAGAAGATCGGCTACCACGACAAGCATGGGAAACAAAGAGCCAGGGATCCAGACCCCCAGGACGACCCAGAGTCCGCTGGGAGGACAACATTAGACAATCTTTGAAGGACCGAGGACTAGAATGGAACCAAGCCAGGAGGAAGACAGCCGATAGAATAGTCTGGCGCTCTCTCTCTTCCAAACCTCTACACCTCACGGTAGAAGGGGAACGACTAAGTAAGTAGTATAGAATACTTATACACACAACTGGCCCCCTTGCAGGAAGCCTGCAACGAACAAATGTATGTGCTCTTGGGGCGGTGGTTTCGGTAGCTTCAGCAATTTGTTTTATATTATGTGGTGGTCGGCCCCAAGGAACTTCATATTAGTCACATGATCTAATGATATGTCTGAGAGAACAGTAGTTTATTCTTCCTCGTCAGAGATCTCCTGGAACCACGTCAGTACGACAGGTACAAATTCACACCTCCCCCCATTAAAACAAAAACACTCCCAAAAACAGGAAAACACACACACAGAGTTTCAAAAGCAAACTGAAAATAAAGACTCAAAGTTCAGTTTTTATTTTTATTTTATAAATAAATAACTTTAATTTGTCTGAGCACCAGTTGTAGACAGGGTTTTATGAACAATCTTCACTTCTCACTTCGTGTTTCATTCTTCACTTTTCATCTCCTAACTGTGCCCACGCACATAAACAGAACAAAATAATCACTTTTCACCCTTTTAAAAAACAAAGTTAAAAAAAGGTAGAAATAATAAATTAGTTATGAAATTTGTACAGTGATTATGCAAGAAATGCAACATACAACAAACTTTTGACACATTACTGAGCGCATCAGCTGACTGCAAGGTAAGGTGTTCGTTGATGGATGGAGATAATTAAAAATACATTATAAATATGCATATATGATAAATCACCCGTGTGTTAATAGGACCAGAAAGGGGAGCAAAGAATAGTAGCACTGTTCCCTACCATGCATGTCGTAAAGAAGCGACTAACGAGGGTTGGGCATGTGGCCGGTTTCCCCCATCCAGTAAACAAATTTTAAACCAGAACATCTTCATCAAACATGGGCAGGTCAACTAAGGAAAATAGAACCTTCAAATTTGGCACCTGGAATGTTCGAACATTTAACGAACAAGGGAAGGCGGTAGATGTGGCAGCAGAAAAGACGGAATACATTATCTGTGTTCTAGGACTGTGCGAAACACACAGGAAAGAGAACTGGAGATAGAAGTGAAAACGATGAGGAAAACGTGGAAAGAGCTCGTGTTGATGGCACGTGACAGAAAGACTTGGCATGTGTTTGTTGAGGGCCTATGCTCTTTTAGGGAGCTAAAGGATATTGATTGATTTCTGATTGATTTTCACAAACGGGTGATTTCGCAGAATGAAAAGTCAATAATATTGTAAGAGGATTACAAATGTGGACGTAAAGAATAGGCAGAATACTAGCAGAAAAAGAGGTCAGGAGAAGATGTGGAGTTTGATGGGACATAGACAATGAGGCAGACGCTGACTAGCTTCACAAGTAGTTCTTGTTGTGACCCCACAGGGTTGAAGAAGAAAATTGAAAATTCCAAAGGACGTAAAAGACAATACTGGAGATAATAGCAACGGCATGATAAATGTTGACGAAATATGAATAAAACGAGCTTAACAAAACATCTAAGAAAAATCTGGTTAAAGAATTACGCCCCGCAGGGAGTTTAACATTTTAAAAAATGGAAGAAAGTCTTATTGTAACACGAACATGAGAAACAGTACATACAGAAGAGAACAGAAGAAAAAGGAAGTAGATGATGACAATTTTCAGAGAAATTACCGTCACTAAACAATATAATAATAATTTACATAAAAATATGTACTCGTACACATGATAAGGTCAGATGAATTTCATCAACATTAAAAATAGAAATCTCAAACAGCTGTCACAAGCTGCGAAATAAACCCTTAAAACGAATCTCTGTCTTTACCGATTCGAATTCGTGTAATAGCAGTACTGCATAATCGAGCCGCATTTAGTTAGCTAGCTCTGAAACACCGGTTGTTACAACAACAACAAAATGTCAAGTATCGGGTCAACAGAGACAGATATTCAGACATTGCTATTAACAGGTTATACGATATGTAAATGCCGCATACTGAACCACATAAGGTCGCATAGTAAAATGAACCAACATGAGACATTATGTAGAAACTAAATCAAATCAACAGTTTTGAAAAACTAAATTATCAAATTCATAATCAATCATTCATTTCCCTTTACGCTGTTTATTAAGCTTGGGGCTACCAGTGCTTCTGGTCCTCTTTCAAAAAGTTTGCATCGAAACACGAATATGCTTTTGCAGCGGAGTGTTATGTAGCAATTTTTTTTTATACAATGAGGTTATCCGTCCATGCACAACCTTATATTAGTTACACATGCCTGAGAGCGCAGTAATCCTCTTCTATTTTTGTCTCTCGGAGATTCCCGGGAACTGCACGACTGAAACGGCAGACTTAAAAATAACTGCGTCTACGTCATAATACATAAACTTACCAAATTCATTGGTTAACATAAAAATTAACATAAATTATGAAGCTCGTAGAAACGGGAACGTTGTAAAGTGAAAGAGTTCTCCGACACTGAGTGTCAAACTTCTAGTTACATATTCAATGAGAAACAATGCTATTCATTACAAATTTGGTTCAACTCAAACTTCATTTACACTTTCAACAATGTGAGTTATTGAAGCACTCTCAATAATAACATCTCCATATTCTGAATTTCAAAATGTATTTCAGCTTCATTACTAGAACAGTAAATTAACGTGAATCGACGTATTGACAAAGGAAACAATTACATTTGGGCTATTATAGGTGACAAGTCCAACATAAAAATAAGAATACTCAATTCAAAAAGCGTGGAAAACAACGAAAAACAACAACCAGAAAGTTACAGGCTTTCATAAATGGATGCTTGCGAGGAACAGAATAATTGAAATGGTATGACACAATCACCAAAGTGGGAACTGTTGGGGAAAAAAAAACCATGTATCTACCAGTGCAATACCAAGAGATGTGAATGCTCTGGCGTTGGATAGAACACATACTGATAATACCAGCTGATAGCTTTGCAAGATAGTCCTTGTTCAGCCGAGAAATAAACGAGTCAGTGTTTTACATAAACGTAGTCGCTACTGCTAATGTCAAATATTTTTAGCCGGGAAATAAGCGAGTCAGTATTTTAGATAAACGAAGTCGCTACTACTAATGTCAAATCTTTAGCCGGGAAATAAACGAGTCAGTGTAAGCATAAACGTACTCACTACTTCGTAATTTTTATCTGAGAAGTAAATTGTAATAAATTTGTGGATGTCTACAATAATACTGGCTTTACTACGAATAAAATTTAGCAACATATTATCTTTTTGTTTAAAAAAACGCAGGATGCCTGTACACATTCGAGCTAATATACTGAATAAATACGCACTGGGCATCACGCGATCTTATTTACAGTAAATGCATGTTAGTGAGAAGATTTCACAAAACTAACACGAAACAATTATAAAGAGATTCTTTAATCACATTTTGGTATTTCCAGTCCAAACGATCTTTGCTTCGTATTATTCTTATTAAACAATTTGTTTCCTTATATATCTTATATCTTTTTTAACAATAGACGGAGTTAGTTAATATAAACGGTCAAAGTTAGTTAGATGATAATAAGAGAAGGAAAGTTATTGAAGCGTCGATCAAATGCATCTTCTTTGGTGGACATACATTTAGGAACTATATAGATGAGTAATTTCAACAAATCAATCAGAATAACATTTAACGAAAGTGATGACTGTAACGAAACGAGAAAATATATGGACTTGTAAGGTTCTGATTAAGCAACCCAACTGCAAGGAATCGTACATTAAAACCATATAATGTTGAATTAATACACACTGGTTATTATAATCTTCATTATATAAGCAACGAACTTCATACTTTTAGTCCAGATTGTGCATTTAAACTCGCTTGCATCCACAACTAGTGTTTTTATGTGCAAAATACAAACTGGCAAGGCAAGAAACATTCTTGGTCCATGTTGTGAAACGTTCTTAAAACGAGATACGTCTTTTCTAGGCATGAGCGAAAAAGACATTTACTCCCTAGAATTACTCAAATGTCGCAATTACTGCTCGGGGTATCCTTACAATTGTTTGCAGCTCAACGTATAGAAAATATTTTGAATTTTTTTTTTTTTTAAAAAGGTCAGAAATAGAGATATTTATAAATTAAACGATAAATTCCAGTATTCCTTACGTTTGGGCGATGAGTGATTTTGAAAGCAAGATTTAAATTAAATCTATTTTGTTTAATTCCTGGGGGTTTCTGAAGAGAGACAGAAAGAAAGGGACTATTGCTCGCTCAGACCTGTCGTACAATGCGACTAATATGAGATTGTGCGTGGTGCTGGCAACCTGACCATATCAAACAGATAGCTACAGAAACCCCTGCTACAACAGCAAGTGAATGCTTGGTGCAGGTTTCCTACAAGGGGACATGCTGCAGTGTTAGCTACTTGCTCCGCCAGGAGCACAAAGGAAAATGATAATTCATTTTCTTTGTCAATACATTAAGCCTATTTCATTATAGAAATAAAAGCGAGCAGTTCAGAACAATTAAGCAGTTCAAACACAATCAGGATTTGGGAAGTAATAACGTAAAGCCAAGTATAATTTTCAGAAATATATTCGCAATGCATTTGATTGTAGACAATTTGAATTATTTACTTCTCTCTGTTTCTTTTTTTTTTTTTTTTTTTTTTTTTTTTTTTTCTCGTACGCCCGCTAATACTCGAGGCGAAATCTCAGGTTATTGTTAATGTCTAACCTGACATTGATTTTACGTGAGTATCCCTTTTCTTGTACAGAGACAGGTGTCCCTCGCCATTCAGGCAGATACTCGCCGATTTCGGAGGTACCCATTAGAGCTGGGTCGGCTCAGGAGCCGCCAATCCCTGGTCGACGACACTCCTTCAAATGTCATCGCCAGGTCTCGAGTTAATCCAGTCCAATTCCCGGTCGACGAAAAATCCTCAAATGCCGTCGCCCGGGTTTGATCCTGAATCACCCGGTCGCCAGAGCGGTGTTGTAACCACTACGCTAGCGCGGCTCCTTTTCTTTTTTTTTTTTTTTTTTTTTCCCTTGTATCAGTGATGATAATTGTGTCAAATAATATGAGCAACTTTACTTCGAATAAACAATTCAAATTAAATTGTTGTATGCTTCGTGTGAATTTTTATTGCGTTTACATTATGTTTAGTTAGTTATTTCAAAATCTTTTTACTTTATGTCAATAAGGAAAGATAAAGATCAGGTAACATGTAATGTGCCAGTAATGCGTATGCTTGAAAAAAAAAACAAAAAAAAACAAACAACAACCAAATTGGCAATACGGACGGATGCTTATTAACATACTGTGTCAGCTTAAGAGCACGGGAGCGACATGAAAGCAGAATGAACCAAACCAAAAGTAACAAAATATAATACATAAATGAAGCAAACAAAATAACTATAATTAAGTTCTGTAACATATCTCTCCAAGAAGGTACAGTATCTTATTGTACCGTTCAATTAAAAACATGTTACAAATGGCATAGCATCTCTTTGCGGCTTACAATGTTACCCGTAATACGAAGGACTTCGACACACCACCAAACACACTGACTAGTTACAGTATCTCACATCTGGGCAGATGAAAGGTTTGTCGATTCCGAACTGATTATTACTTATGGAAATATTAACCGACAAGTGATTCCCTCACTTCTCCTTTTTTTTAAAAATCAGCTTTGCTGTAAAATTAGAACAAGGATTCAGGTTGACTGAAACAATATTGCATACACGTTAAAAATATATACAAGCAGGCAGGCCCTACGAGAGGGGTGGGGGAACCATTTTGTGCAGGAGCGGACTGACATTGATCTGCCCTCCCCCGTGAATAAGGGCCACTGTCTCCTTGACAGTTAATTAAGCTAGGGGAAAGTGCGTGCCCCACAGCTAATGATCCTCGGGCACTGCTCGATTGCCTGACCATTCAGTCCGCCACTGAGTTAATGCCATTTGACCTGGGCATCACCACAGCCAAGAATAATTTATCGTTTAGTTCTTTACGGAGAAACATTCTTTTTTTTAACCATTCTTCCCAAACAATAAGGGAGGCCTCATGTGAGCTCTCGGCGGGCCTGCATGCATAATTAAATTATAACAAATTAAATTAATAATAATATCTTAAAGGTGGCATCTACTTGTTTAATAAATACTAAGTCAGTATGTTCTCCCTAATAAACCTTATAGTTCAGGGGCAACGGAATTAACTGCCCGTTAAAGTAATCGATAATCGTAAAGACATATATACATGCGTAGACTACCTAAATATAGAAATTTGTTGCGTCATTTTGGGTATTACGCATAACTACAATTTCATTTACAAAACGCACCTGTTAAAAGATATGAGAGTATGAAATTTTATTATGGTGGAACAAGTGGGCAAAATTGTAGGAAAAATATAACACGAAAATTTAATGAGGTGTTCTGCTTAAAGGAAACCGTGTAACGTTGAAACCATAAGTCTTCGTTAAAGAAAATGATACACTTTAAGAAGGCTTATAGTCGTGCAACTTTTGTCCGCGTAAATTCGTAAATCGACCTGTTACATTTAACATTATGATTACTAATTTTATGGATTTGCCCACTTGAAGCGAGTAAACAATTTTGCTTGAAAAAAAAATAATAATAATGAATACCAGTTTGTGAATACCTAATATAACAGTAACATGTTGTAATCCCAGAATAAAGTAAGTATTTGTTTAGACTTTGCCTGTTTGTTTTATTTGGCCTACAGAAAAATAAATAAGTAAAATTAACAAGGATGGATGCGTCTATATTTATGTGCTCCATTTGTGAAACTGGTAGATACCATAAAAAGATGGGTTATGTATTTTTTCCATCTTTTAAATTTAACATAAATTTGGGTTATATTGTTTGCCCATCTTTTAAATTTTGCATAAATTTAGGTTATATTGTTATCCCATCTTTTAAATTGAGAATAAATTTGGTTTCTATTTTGTTTTCCCATCTTTTAAATTTAGCATCTTTTCTTTTACGTTTTCTAAATTTTATCCTGAGGAGAGCATTGTTAACCGATATTTTGGCACCGTTCATCTTGTTAATCCATGAAAATACTCCTTACATTTTATATTACTATTTTCATTATCATATTTTACAACAAATTTATTTGTACATTTTCTTACTATAACACATCTCAAATGGCAAACAAAGATCATTTATAAACATAATCCTCTGCTTCTTTCATGAGCAACCGAACAGACAATCACAGCTTCTCATCTATTGATGTTTAAATAAATAAACGTAAACAAATATACGTAAAACAATGTTCACAACACGTAACACTGTTTTCATCCCTGGTCTCATGTTTGTTTTCATGTAACATAATTGCACGACTCGCCCGAAGCGACAACGAAGATCTGGTTCTCCATGTAAACTGTGATTTACTTCAGTTTTACAGCAAACTTGTCCATGCCGGGACGACTTATTCATAGAGGAAATAAGCACAGTTTTAAATATTCTTCTTCGCAGGCAAAACACTTCGAGGCATTGTTAATTTATGGATTTGTCAAACAAATAAAAATGTCTTTCTCAACGCACACAGCGTCATTGCATTCTTTGGCCAGCAATTTAAAATTAATAAATACAGGGACAAACCGGCAACTCTCACAACATATTTCCAGATGAGATACCGTCCAGACCTGTACTTCCGTGTGATCCGAAATTGTTCAAGTATTTGAGCGCGCATGCTCCTTCACGCGGCATAAACCGGCACTGGACGTCATGTGTTGGTGGTAAGATTTCATGGCCGTACATGCTTGTGTTGGGAGCTGTTTTCTCACCTTCTACCAGCTCGAGTTTGAAGCTATTTGCAACGTTGATAATGAACCATTTCAGCTGGAGCATGGACAGTTTCTGGCCAGGACACAAAGAGCCGAAGCCAATCAAGGGATGTTTGACCTTAATGCCGTTTTTGTAGAAAACTGCATCCACAAAGCGGTCATATTTGAACTTCTGTGAAGCAGAAATGAAAACAGAATGGTTTTAAAAGTCATTAAATTCAGTTATATTTTTATAGTGTAATTTATTTAATGAATCAGATACAGTCTTTGTTCTGGGATTCCCCAGCGAAAGAGAGATAGGTAAATTTAGTTATATTTTTATAGTGTAATTTATTTAACGAATCAGATACAGTCTTTGTTCTGGGATTCCCCAGCGAAAGAGAGATAGGTAAATTTAGTTATATTTTTATAGTGTAATTTATTTAACGAATCAGATTGTGGTGAAGTGGGAAGTTATAAATACTTATAGGGAACTTAGTGTACTGACTGAGATCAGCTGTGAAGGTATCTATATCTATTAAGAGTAGTGTATTATAGATAACCTTACTTGCTACCACATATCTATATATCTCAGTCAGAATTATTCTGGAATAGTGTGATGCTACGTTATGTGTCTAGGGTATGAGTATGGTGAAGTGTAAGTCACAACAACAGACAGATAAACAATTTAATTTAATCCACTACTCTTGACAACACTGTGACACTCACATACATATAACACTCTACAAAGATATCTTAAAAGAGTCACTGATGAACTTTCAAATAACAATATGTATTCATTACTGGCATAAATGAATATGTGTCCTGATTCAACTACAAGGGAACCAGGAATCACAATCAATTTAAATTACAAGTTATGTACAGAATGTATTTAATATGAATATTGTAGTGACATATATTAGTACAAATGTTCTATGTGTGTCAGTTGTGTAGTAGTAAAATGAGGTAATACTGGTTTTGTTTTGTTCAAGCTCTGTTGGTATTGGTCATCCTGACTTCAATAGTTTGTCTTTAGGGACTATTATTGGAGATGTTCACAGTTCCTGATTTTAAGACAAGTAAATTCCCCTCTGAATGGTATTTTTATAAAGTTATTTCAAGATGAGGGGACATAATGTTGAGCTCAGCTGGCCAACTCTGCTTATCTTGAGTGATGGCGGCAGGAGAGGACTCCTCTGCTCGAATTCTCTTCTGGGCTCTGGAGACACCTCACTGATAGCTAAAAGGACCAAGGAGTATGCTGTCCGACACTGGATTCAGCAAATCTCTGACCAGATGCTGCTCAGTACCATCAAGACCACTGTCCCTGAAATCAAGAAGGATGTACCTTCTACTTCATAACTAATTTATATTCTCTTTTACACTGATCACAATACAGCACAAACATTGCGTTCAGAGCGTTAGGCCAACAGTCAGCTTCATTTGAAATACTTTATTCCAGTATTACCCTTCTTAATGGTTACTACGCCTCTGCACTTCCAGCATTATTTCTTTCTAGTCCATCATCCAGGTGTCAGTGTACTATTTGGCCATTCCATGCCGTTTTACTTCTCTCCGACACCCTCTGTTCAGGCTGGAGCATTATAGGCTTTACCTCACGTTTGCCACTGAACTACACATATATATACAGGCATAAATCAACAATTCACATTCAATTTTTCATTAAAAGATACTGAATGGTTCAAGCTTACCACAATTTCATGGAAATAAACACAGATACGTTGATTAGCAATGAATTCTGGCACAAACTGGCACAAATTCCGTTCTGCCTATGTTCCAGGCTTTTATTTTAGCAAAAATGTGAGCTGGCTTCAACGTACTGTCGCTTTATCAAGCTTATTTGAATTAGTGGTCTCGAACTAACGCTCCCAAGTGTGTATATCAGCGAGACTGGCCAATGAGCCACGTTTCGACAAGTGTTTGAAAAAATGTTATCTTTTCCCGTCTCCCCTAACAACCAAGATAGTATTTATAGCCCGACCAATCGTGGTTAGGCTTTCATTTGTTGCGCTCCAATCAATTTGAAGTTTACATTGTAGGCTATTTCTGTAACGTAAATTTTTTCAAACACGTTAAAAAAAAAATCTTATGAGCAGAAATGATTTTATGCTGTCAGGCACCCCCAATATTTTATTTTGGGTATAATTTATTAATTCCTGGACTATTTGCGTAACGTTTTACATATTATTTGTCAGCAAACCCTAAGGAACCCAAAAATACTAATTTAAAGGAGCTACGTGGCTGCGTTCAAAATATGCAATTTCTTCTATCTCCTGTTTAGAAGATGTGCTGTCTGGGTACTGTTATGTGTTCAAACGTAAACCCATATAATGTTGTCTTTTCTAATAAGAGTCTGTTATGATTTATAAACCTAACTCTGGGAAAGGGTAGTGTATTTTATCACTGTCCGTCTGAAAAAAAATTAGTGCATGTAGACTTACACGCGTGATGGTAGTAATTGTGTATCGCGCGAAGCGGGTTTAGTGTTCGGCTTTCTGCCTCTCCCTTCTCTTTTTATCCCTTTAGTCCATCTGTTCGTTCGTTTTGGTAACGCAGTATAATTAATGTTAGGGTTAATTTAGGTCATTACGCAGTACGTCTCAATGCTTTTCCAAGAAATACAGCACACGTTTCATTGAAGAAGGCGGGTAATAATACAGTAAGCTTTACTATCAACATGAAAGCGTTACAATTTGCAGACGAAGCAGAAAACAAGGGGGATTTCGAGTACATTCTTTGTGATAGCACTGTCATTTTACCATTGCTCTTTTCTTTATTATATGTATTTATTAGGCTTTATATTTAATTGATAATTTATATATGTGGATTAGAATATTCCATGACACAGATACAGTCTTTGTTCTGGGGTTCCCCGCCGTGAGAGAGATAGCTAAATATAGCCCCATACCAGGGGGAGTGAAGAATTCACAATAATAGGTCCAGCTTTATGAGGTGGGGTTGACCAGTTCCCTTCCTCGCTGCCTCTGTCTTCCATAACTCTGCAGCAGAGTCATGTACCCATTAACAGCTCCGTAGACTGGAGCGCGACGATACTAGGTTTCCATCTGGAAACCCGGTAACATTGCGACGATAGGCAAGAGCTCTAACCGCTTAGCCAATTGGACGCTCAAGAGAAGTAGACGGAGACGAAATTAAAAAAAAAAAACACATACAAATGGAGAAGAGAACTGGAGATAGAAATGAAATAGATGATGCAGACCTTGAACCGATGTTGAGCTGAAGCTTAATGAATGAATGAACTTACAGGATGAGTTTGTTGATGGCGTTGTTGAGATTGATAAAGGCAGACCTCTTAACAACCATCCACATATATTAAATAAAAGCGTAATTCAGTCTTACGACAAAACCATATGGTATAAACAGTCAGAAAGACAGGAGGAAAGAAATAATACAACGAAATAACAAAAGATACAAACTTTGTATCTCATGTCATAATAACATTCAATTTTAATTATTCATATTAGGGAATCATGTCACGTGTCATGCTTACTGGGGTAAGCGATCACGTATGTCCACATCATTTGGTCCCCTGTCTTCTTCCTTTCATTGTTAAAGCTACTGGATCGCATCCTTACCATATTAGGTTTCACGGTACATTTTTTTAGATTAAACCTCCTTCAAAAAGCTGAGACCTATTTGTGAAGTCTCTAACCCTTCACTCCCCGATGCCAGTTTCTGTTAAGGGAGTAACTTTATCTTTATTTCCCTCACGGAAGTCGTATAATCTTCTTCTTCTTCTTCTTCTTCTTCGTCCTGAAAAGGACGTTTGTTACGTTGTGTCGCCGTTTACAGCAAGGCTGCGATATCTGCACATTTCGGCCCGACACATCCGACTTCGGCACGGCATTTTTTAGGACCGGGTTAGCCTTCCCACTTCGATCCCTACTCTCTCAGCCAGACTGCAGTGATGCAGCCTGTTTCCAGGACCACCACTTGGAGGTGGAGTAGGGTCTTGGTCAGCTCTGGTTCGCTGACCCTGACGCAAGCAGTCAAGCTATGGGTCGCTGACTGCATTCCACTTTTGATGCGTCAGTCGTATTATTTATTGATCATCTTGGAGGTATGATTCACGAGAATACAGAATATGTTATTTTATGAGGAGGATTGAAGTCATATGACAAGATCACTGATGTGGAACTGATGACAAGAACCAGTGGAACAAGAGATGAAAACATGATGTTGGCCATTGATAGGACACACACTTGAGTGGTGAAATGTGCTGAAAACATGACAAGGCAGTTCTTTGTTCTGAAATACCCACGATAAGAGAGGTAGAGAGAGAATAAAGAACTCATGGTGAAACGAGCTGGAGATAGACATGAAAGGGGGGAAGGAAGGGGAGAACACGACGTGGAAAGACCTTGAGCTGATAGCATGAGACAGGAAGACTTGACATAAGTTTGTTGAATGCCTATACTCGTTGATGAGCGGAAAAGTAATGAATGGATAATGAATGAATGATGAATGAATGAGGAGGCATGGAAAAACCCTTACCTCAGGATCCTCATAAATTTCTGGGTCGTGGTGGAAGACGGGTGGATAGATGGCCACTTTGTCTCCTTTTCTAACATTGTAGGTTTGACCGGCAGCTGTTGTAAATTTAGTGTCCGCTGCGCAGATTCTGACCATGAACACGCCCCCAGTCACTCGTATAACCTCCTTCAGGAATGAGTCTGAAGAAGAGAGCAGGATAGTTTTTAAGTTTCTGTTATGTTACAGTGAAATATGCAAGAATTATTTGTATGTCATCTTACTCATGTATGTAAAATTCATATTGAAAGCAATATTAAAAACAACAACAGATGAAATCGTACGGAGATATAGACAATGTGCCAGATTTTTAACAAAATCACCACCAATCTGAAATAACTGAAGGCCGTGCTTATAATCTACATGGGGCCTGTGAGCTCATCATGCAAAACAAACTTACCAATAGTAAGCAACTGGAATTAACTTTTACACTTTACCAATAGTAAGAATGCAGCTAACTTACCAACAATTAGTAATTTGAGTTAACTTTTAAAATGTTACCATGATTAAGACCGTAGCGAACTTACCAACAATTGGTAACTTGTTGATGTCCTCTGTTGTGAATTCAGCTTCGTATTCAGACTCGTTAGTACCCGTTCTTTTTGCTTCTACTGCCTCATCTACTTCTTTTCTGACGGCAGCCATAACGTCAGCATCCTCCATCAGTTTGTACATGCACCAGTAAGCAACACGGAATGTGTTGTAGTTGACGTGGAGGAATATCAGATTGTGACAGATGATGTCTCGTTCTGATTGGCTGTGGGTGGAATGTTAAGTTTAACGTTAAACGCTACTTGTTATAACATTTAAATAATGAAGGAAACCTGAGTCCTGTGAACAGTAAATAAATAAATAAAGGTAATTAACAGGTACTAGTTAGACATAAAGGTAATTAACAGGTACTCGTTAGACATAAAGGGTGACACTAGACAACAGAAAAAAAAATATAAGTGATAGCTTACCGGGAATAGAACCTAGGACCAACCAAACGGTGCCATCGCCTTGCTGTGACAGTACATCGTGAAAAGACGCTCAGCCAATTTTGCACACCCCCCCCCCCCCCCCTCCCCCAAGTGCATCATTGGCTGAGGTCATTCTCATGACACCCACACAACTAAAGTATATAGGACCCGAGGTCGACCCACACCCAGTGGTCATCCTTTATGTCTAACGAGTATTTTGTTATTACATTTAATGTAATGCTCCTAATCTTAGTAGAAAGCAAATAATAAACGAAACTATTGAGTTTTTCACTCGGGGTATTTCCCTGGGGTCTCTTAGGACGTAAAGACAGAACAGAACTACTACGTCAGCATATCACAAGAGGTGACTTATACCAGGCGGTGCATGGGAATGACAACCTCAATATGTAATATATGAAAGAACATCTTGACACTGCTATATAAACTACAGCTGTAAGCGACCATGAATGCTTTGATGCAGGTTCCCGACAAAGGGTCCATCAGTATTGGTGGTTCCAGTATCCATTGGGAATGAATGAATAAAATGAATGAATGACTGACTGATTGAGTGAATGGTTTTTATTTATCTGTACATGCTTTAATTTTTTGACTTTTTTTTTTTTGCCTCGTTCTCTTTTGTTCCAGGTGACAGTAAAATATCATCTCTGAAACATTCTTCCAACTTATTCTGTTCTGATTTATCTTTTTCATACACGGTGTAATCATCTTCTGGTGATCTAGGTAATGTATCCTTCCGTGATCCAAGTCGCCTATTTACTTGCGTGAATCTAACTGTAATGTCTGACTACCTTATATTTTTATAGTATTCCTAACTGCTCCCGTCTGTCAGGTTTCACTTCTTTTTTACTGTCTCTGCTTGAAGTAATTGCTATTTCGTTCTGGTCTATATGTTTCAGCTGCTTAGTTTATAGTCACATGACTTAAGAATATGTCTGAGGCACTTAGTGAGACATGTTTCCCGCCTTTTTGTTACACATTATAGACCAAATAAGGAACGTGTAATTATCAACAGATCAAATAGCCCAAAAAGTAACAATCATAGTACTTAATTTGTTGGTTAAGTAAGGTTACTTACTAATATTGAATTTGTTGATTAAGTAAGTTTACTAATAAGAATTGAATTTTTTGGTTAAGTAAGTTTAACATCACCTACAGACCCAAATACGAGAAAACAAGAGCCAGGGATCCAGACCTCCAGGACGACCCAACGTTCACTGGGAAGACAGCATTAGACAATCTCTTAAGGACCGAGGACTAGATTGGAACCACGTCAGGAAAAAGACAACCGATATGATACTTTGGCGCTCTCTCTCTCTCTGGCAAACCTCTACACCCCATGGTAGAAGAGGAACGACTAATTAAGTAGTAAGTAGGGTTACGTACTAATATTTGATTTGTTGGTTAAGTAAGGTTACTTACTAGCATTTAATTTGTTGGTTAAGTAAAGTTACTTAGTACATTTAATTTTTTGGTTAAATAAGTTTACTTACTTGTTCTTCAGCATGAACTGTGGACTTCAGTGTTCTCTGTCGGATGACTGAGTCCTTGTACGTAAATTTTCTCCAGCATTTTGTCTCTATTTTTCTTGTTATTGACTAGCGTCACATTTCTTGTAGCAACGGTGCTGTCCGGTGGTGACACCGTCTCCCCGAATGCCTCTTTAAGGTTTTTGGCAAAATTCTCTAGAGCAATGAACAGATATTTTCCATTGACCTTCTGGCCTGCCTCCATGATCATTTTTCTGGCATTCACTAACTGATACCCGAACACGTTTCTGTTTACTTGATCTTGAATGGCCTCAAAATCAAAGTTCCTCTCTCTGGCAAATAGTTCATAGCTATGAATGTCTAAGACCATTGTCCAGTGTTGGTTCAAGAATCGGACTGTGAAGACATCTCCAAATTTCTCGCGAGACTGTGACAGAAATTTGACGGCGTGTTCCATAAATTGTTTACCGTTTCCCCACAGGAAGTGACCTGGAACAAGTGGAGGTTCTCCAGGCCGCCTGAGGATGAGAAGGAGTATGTAGTTTTAAATAATACAAGATTGAATGAACTTGCAAGGAGTAAACTAGCAAGGAATACATTTGTTATGAGCAAACTTTGTAAGGAATAGCTTTTATAATGACTAAACTTGTAAGGCTGCCATCAATGGTACCTATACCTTGTAGCGGTATGGCAGCTTGCGTACCCTGACAATCCCAAGAGCTATGCCAGAGGGAGTTTTACTCCTGGTAGGTTCAACCAAGCTGGACTGGTCTGTGTGGGTAGGGGTCAGACAAAAGCTGGTACCCTGGTCCTCCAGGTTGGGGGTTTTAGCATAGGGCTGACACCCCTGTCTATGTAAAAAAAATCGCACGTTACGGAAACAACAACAAATGGAAAAACTTTGCTGCGGGATGGACATTCGGAGTCTGTGGCTCGTATGACTGTCAGTGGTGAAAGCCGAAAGGAAGCCACTGACATGAAAACGGACGTCCTGACCGCAAAACAGGATACAAGAATAGGTTTTTGGAATGTCAGGACAATGTACGAGACAGGTAAACTAAGACAGGTCACGGCAGAAATGAGAAACTATAGGTTACACATTCTAGGGATAAGCGAGAGCAGATGGACAGGGGCAGGAAAAGTTAAAACAGCAACAGGAGAAACAGTACTTTACTCTGGAAGAGAGGATGGACAGCACAATGAAGGCGTAGCCATTATTCTACAGAAAGGAATAGAAAGGACATTACTGGAATGGAAACCCATCAACAACAGACTGATAAGATTAAGATTGAGAGGGAGATTCACCAACACTACAATAATACAATGCTACGCACCAACGAATGATAGTGATGAGGAGGTCAAGGATGAATTATATCAACAACTGCAGAAAGAAATGGAAGACACACCACTCCCTTACCAGAAAAGCTTTTGCGGCCGACATAAAGAAACGATATCAATTTGCCAAAAGTCAGGAAAAGACATGGACTGATGATATAGACCAGAATTTCAACACCATTTCAACAATATACAAAGAAAGCAGCAAATAATGCTTGGGATTCCAGGAAAGGAAGAAGCAAGACTGGATAACACCAGAAACATTAAACACCATAACGATGAGAAAGGAAATGAAAAGAAAGAAAACAGAAGCGAAGTCCCCCAGGTTAAAGCAACTATATAGCGAACAGTACAGTCAGCTGGACAAGGAAGTTAAACGCCAAACCCGAGCCAACAAAAGGAATTTCCTAGACGATCTTGCAAGACAGGCAGAGGAGGCAGCACTGAGAAATGAACAAAGCACAGTATACAAAATAACTAAATTCATCAGCAGAAAACGAGGTGCAAACAATATTACATTAGTAAGAGATAAGCAAGGTAATCTCATCACGACAGCAGAGGGACAGGAAACAAGATGGGCAGAGCACTTCAGAGAAACTCTGAACAAGGAACCACCAGAGACACAACTGAATGTTCCTGAAGCTGAAAACGATGTAGATGTGAATACAGACATTCCACGAAAAGAAGAAATCATCACAGCAATCAAAGGGTTAAAGAATGGCAAAGCTTCGGGCCATGATAACTTAAATGCAGAGCTATTTAAGACAGACCCTGAGCTAGCAGCAGAACTATTAGAACCACTATTTGCACAAGTCTGGAAAACGGGGACAACACCATCAGAGTGGAACAAAGGAATAATTGTCAAGTTGCCCAAGAAGGGAGATCTTGCAGACTGCAATAATTGGAGAGGAATCACTCTTCTCTCAGTTCCCAGCAAAATACTAGGCAGGATAATTATACAGAGAATTTCAAAGGCAGTAGACCACAAACTGAGGAAGGAACAAGCAGGATTTAGAAAGAATAGAAGATGTGTAGATCATATATTCACTCTCAGGAACATTATAGAGCAGTGCTCAGAATGGCAAAGACAGCTTTACATTAATTTCGTAGATTTTGAAAAGGCTTTTGACAGCATACATAGGGACAGTTTATGGAAAATACTGAGGGCTTATGGAATTCCAAGCTGCATAGTGTCAATTATAAAAAGCCTCTATGCCAACTTTACGTGTAGTGTTGGGCAGAGCAACCTAACCTTTGAGGTGAAGACAGGAGTACGACAGGGATGCCCCTTGTCAACCACTCTATTTTTAACAGTCATAGACTGGGTGATGCGCCAGACAACAGAGGGCAGTCCAAGAGGAATAAGATGGACAACATTTTCTACATTGGAAGATCTGGAATATGCAGATGACATTGCACTACTAGCACATTCACATCAACACATCCAGGAAAAAACAGATAGACTTAACAAGTTCCGCCAGCAGGTGGGCTTGAACATCAATTTAAAGAAGTCTGAGGTCATGACGCTCAATGTGAGCAACCCTGAGCCCATATCAGTAAGGAATCAGCAATTGGTACAGACAGATACCTTCACATACCTAGGAAGCATAGTAACACCAGACGGCGGGGCAGGCAAAGACATCAATATCAGAATGAATAAGGCAAGAACAGCCTTCTTTAGCCTAAACAACATCTGGAAGTCCTCCCAATACAGCACAAGCACAAAATTAAGATTATATCAGAGCTGTGTGCTTTCTGTGCTTCTCTATGGTGCGGAATGTTGGAGAGTTACAGAGAAGGAAATGTCAAAATTGTCCTCCTTTCACACAACATGCCTAAGAAAAATTCACCGAATCTTTTGGCCGAATACCATCACTAACCAAGATCTGCTTACTCGTAGCAAGCAAGAGGACATGCACACCATCATAGCTGGCAGACGCTGGAGCTGGGTTGGTCATGTTCTCAGAAGAGACCCTGATGCCATCACAAGAACAGCTATGCTTTGGACCCCTGAAGGAAAACGAAAGAGAGGCCGACCAAAAACAACCTGGCGGAGGACTGTGGAGGCTGAGATGCAGGGAATGAACCAGAGTTGGGGCACTGTACGAAGGATGGCCACCGACCGAGCAAAGTGGAATCAATTTGTTGTTGCCCTACAAGACGCCACTAGGCGTGATGGCCACTGACTGCTTTGACGGTCGGCGGCTAAGGATCAAAGAAGAAAAGAGAAACTTGTAAGGAATAGCTTTTGTATGGAGTAAAAATGCAAGGAATACATCTGTAAGGAGCTAATTTTGTAAAGAATAACTTGTGTAAGGTGTAAACTTGTAAAGAGTAAAATTGAAAGGACTACATTTAAAAGGAGCAAATTTGCAAAGAATAAACTTTCTAGGAATAAACTTGCAAGGAGTAAACTTGATAAAAGTAAACAAGAAAGGAATAAACGCACAAGGAATAAACTTGTAAGATGTAAAGTTGTAAGGAGTAAACTTGTACGGCATACAACTGTAAAGAATACATTTTAAAGAGTAAACTTGCCAGGAATAAATTTGTAAGGAGTAGGCTTGTGAGGTATACATTTGTAAGGAGCAAACATATAAGGAGTAAACTTGCAAGGAACTTCACTCTAAAGTACAAGGTTGAGCCATAGGGTTGGCAACCTCATAATGTAAAAATATTGCTACATAAACCACCACAACAATGGCATGTGATGGCTTTGTGCAGGCTTCCTGTAAGGGGACCAGCTGCAATGGTGACTCCATGCTCCATACGGAGCGGAAAGGAAATTGATGATGATTCAAGACATATGATGTTAACAAGGAAACTGATGATGATTCAAGACATATGATGTTAACAACTTTTCATGTTAATGTTTGATAACACAATAAAACTGGTTTTTCCTCTTTTGTTTTCGCCATGTGTGACGTACCACAACTATTACTTATAACATTTGTAGTAAAAACAACAATAACAAAAATAATAATAATAATTCGGGGCAGTACTTACAATTTTCTGTAAAACAGCTTGAAGTAAGCGTAAATAAGGCTTGCGACCAACACACCCAACAGAAGTGTAATGGAAATCATGTCTACGTTACAAGTTCTTTGCTCAAGCACGATGTGTCTGTAGATGGCGCTCAGATTTATATAATTCTTTACTTCCCTTTCTCAGTTGAATATTCTTTCAGATGTGGTGCTAACACTGGACTCTGCGCTGGGTATTGGCGATATATAGTCTCAATTCAACTGCGGAATAAGTAGAAATAAAACCTGTTAAAAATGTGCATAACTGGTTTCCATAGAATTTAAGATATTTCTATTGGTTAATAGCACAGTCAAACACACGGAGAAGATGATTGGAGATATGAATAAATAAAAGGTATAAAGAAGACATAGAAGGACTTTGAGCGGACGGCACAGGACAAGAAGACTTGGCGGGAATCAGTTGAAGACCTATACTCCTTGAGGAGCTCATGGGTACTCCATGAATGGATGAATAACACAGTTCTATACCTTCAACAGCGGTAGATTAAAATCACATGGAGAAGAGAGCTGGAGAAAGAAGTGAAAATTATAAGGAAGACGTGGAAAGAACATGAACTCATGTCACGCGACAGGAGGACTTGGCATGTGTTTGTTGAAGGCATATCCTAGTTGGGGAACTAAAGGGTATTGATTGACTACCTTCAACAGAACACGTAGTGTATACATCTGTATATGATTTAATGGTTAGAACAGGTCAATGGAAAATAATTTACTTAAAGAACAGTACAAACTTCAGACGTTAGCTATTTGTTTAGAAAGAAATACGTTTCAGAGCCTTACATCACAAAACGTCATTTAGTCCATTGTACTTTGACGCATAGTAGAACTAACTACTTCGTGTGTTTCTACTTTCTAAAGTACTATATTTATGTGCCCAGTCAATTTATACGCAAAATAGATGACCTATTTTACCCCTTGTGATTATCTGGGGCCTCCGAGGAGACACAAAATAGAATCGTTGCAGCCTCGAGCATGTCTAATCGGTAACTAATATAAGGTTGTACTTAGAGGTGGCAACCTTATCGTGTTAAACAAGCTGGTACAGAAACTACATCTGCACATAAAATACTTTAGTGTCGGTCTCCTCCGAGAGAGTCAACTGCTGGGGCGGCTTTATGTTCTATAGTGACGTAACTGCTATCAATATTGAAAAAATAGTGAGCCATGTATAAAAGAAATATAATTGCTGTGACAGATTCATTCCAAATACCAGGACAGATGTAAAATTTATATAACTGCTGTCATAAATATATATTCTAAATATCCATACAGATATCAAATTGATGTAATTGCAGTCATAAATATCTATTCTAAATATCGGTGCGGATATAAAATTGATATAATTGCTGTCATAAATTTTTTTTCCAACTAAAGAACTAGATATTAAACTGACAAAATGCTTTCATAAATATATTCAAAATTAATGATAAAATACACATTTGACATAACCGGTGTCACAGATTTATAACACATAAAGAGCCAGATGTAGAAATAATTGCAGCAGCTGTAAACGTCGAGATCTATTATAAACACACAGACTATAAGGTATAAGACTAACTGAACACAATTGTTTTGCTGGGCAGGAATCTGAAGACAGAGCAGAAATGGTGCTGTCCGCTGCATTCTTTGCACATTACACATTCGAAACCACATACAAATAATGATTCAGACTGAGGCAAGAGGAGAATAATCCAGGGAAAAATATGGTGAAATAATTAGTAAATGCAGTCGCTGGCAAGACCAGATAAGGCCATACATTCGACTTAATGCTTTTTTTTTTGTTTTCACTTTGCTGTTATGAACGAACCAGAAAGCTAACATTCGCGCAGGTAGTTTAATCTTTCATCAAATATTATCCCCCTTCCCACTCCCATTTTTTTCCCTACTCTTCTTTCTTCAGAAAAATATTGGGATACATTCTTGCTACAGGCATTAGTACAGCTGTGATACAACACGAACATTCTTGTATGGATTCACCTAATCTTTCCACTTGTAATTAGGTTGGCTAAACCAATGAAAAATGTGTGCCCTGTTCTTAACCGGCGGAAACATACCGTGTGATAGCAGTCACGCTTTGGTACAGGCGAGAAGTCAGTATGGCACGTTTCTATACCAGACCGAGAGGAGCGATCAAGGGACCTAATTTGGATAACCACACACTGTAAAAAAAAAATAGCTTCTATGTTTGCCATACTTCCATGCGTTGATCTCCTTTCAAGCATAGACTTGTGTAATTCGGTTATATCAGGGCGTCGTTTGATGTAATGTAAATATGTCTAGAAAGTGTTGATGTAGATGGTTCTTTGTATTGTTCCTGATGGTGTCTTCGTATGTCAGATGAAGATATTGTCTATTTTTGTAATACTGACGTTTCTCTAAGTCTCCAATTAGTATAAGCTGTTGCCTAGTTATATATTTTCTCTTTAATGTATAGAGTGTTCCTTGAGTTATCCCAGGACTCGTCTAATCTGATTGTAGAGCACTGTTTCACGAACTGTGATACCTTGCTCTATATATAGTATAACTACACTATATAGTGTCCCCGTCCCGTTTAATAGTGACATTCATGCAACCGCTTGATCTCCACTACGGCAGCATCTGTCATGGGATGAACTTAAGTAGGAGAGCCTCAGCCTGTGAAATCTGTGTCCCCCAATTACAACTGGAGTGTGAATGGATCAGGTCATCGCGAACTTCCAAGCGCCGAATGGCAACGCCGACCCAGCTGTGATAAACATTTTTTTTTTAAAAACGCCGTTTGCCTTACTTGTCATAACTATAGCTGTTCAGATGTTTAGTTTATAAATGATAGCATATATTCTTTGTCACGTGGCTAAACAAAACCAGAGTAAAGGTTTCAAAGAAAGCCTGGCCTTCGCCCGCGAGCATATCGTTTCCCAGGATAAAAATCGGGTACGGGGGAGGGGGCTTATGCGTTATTGGTGGATGGTTAGGCAAGAAAAGGTGTGTTGTAAAGTGCAATTGAAATGCTCAGAGAATTATGAAGAACTGCAGACAAGCAGTGGCCCGTACTGCAATGTCAAGCATGTCGTACAAAGCGACTTATGTCAAGCAATTATTTCGAGGCGACTAATGTGCATGGGGCTGATGACCTCATCATGTAAAACAAATTGCCTCATAAAGCACTACTACAAGAGCAAGTGAATGCTTCGTGCAGGCTTCCTGTAAGGGGACCAGCTGCACTAGTGGCTCCATGCTCCGCAAGGAGCTCAAAGGAACATTATGATGATGATAGACAGGGAGTAAGTTACTGTGACTAGACGCCCCTTCTTACTTTGATAATAGACAGGGAGTAAGTTACTGTGACTAGACGCCCCTTCTTACTTTGATGATAGACAGGGAGTAAGTTACTATGACTAGACGTCCCTTCTTACTTTGATGATAGACAGGGAGTAAGTTACTATGACTAGACACCCCTTCTTACTTTGATGATAGACAGGGAGTAAGTTACTGTGACTAGACACCCCTTCTTACTTTGATGATAGACAGGGAGTAAGTTACTATGACTAGACACCCCTTCTTACTTTGATGATAGACAGGGAGTAAGTTACTATGACTTGACGCCCCTTCTTACTTTGATGATAGACAGGGAGTAAGTTACTGTGACTAGACGCCCCTTCTTACTTTGATGATAGACAGGGAGTAAGTTACTGTGACTAGATTCCCCTTCTTACCTGGATAGTCCCGTTTTTCATTGTCATGGTCCTTCATTACGAAAATTGTAAAACGGGACAGTATATTGCAGCTTCTTTTATCTCATCACTATTGCCGAAGATCCTAACTCCCAAAGTATAGCATATTTTGTCTAAATGCATAAGGATTCAATCCGCTACCTACCGCACGCGTGTGATATCCTCTCTACTAACCGTTATTGTCAACACTTCCAAGTATTCAGTTCTCTGCACGTTCTTCTTTTACCTCTTCGCCCCCCACGGAGCATAGGGCCACCGTCATAAGCAGCTAGTTCCCTCGCAAGAAGCATACGTCAAAGAATGCACGTGCTCTTTCAGCGGGTTGTTTCTGTAGCAATATGTTTTTGATGATGTAAGCCCCCCCGCCCCCCCCCCCCCAGCACAACCTCACATTAGTCCCTTCTTACGACATGGAGCAGTTAACATACTACGAAATGGAGCAGTTAACATACTACGACATGGAGCAGTTAACATACTACGACATGGAGCAGTTAACATACTACGACATGGAGCAGTTAACATACTACGACATGGAGCAGTTAACATACTACGACATGGAGCAGTTAACATACTACGACATGGAGCAGTTAACATACTACGACATGGAGCAGTTAACATACTACGACATGGAGCAGTTAACATACTACGACATGGAGCAGTTAACATACTACGACATGGAGCAGTTAACATACTACGACATGGAGCAGTTAACATACTACGACATGGAGCAGTTAACATACTACGACATGGAGCAGTTAACATACTACGACATGGAGCAGTTAACATACTACGACATGGAGCAGTTAACATACTACGACATGGAGCAGTTAAAACATACTACGACATGGAGCAGTTAACATACTACGACATGGAGCAGTTAACATACTACGAAATGGAGCAGTTAACATACTACGACATGGAGCAGTTAACATACTACGACATGGAGCAGTTAACATACTACGACATGGAGCAGTTAACATACTACGACATGGAGCAGTTAACATACTACGACATGGAGCAGTTAACATACTACGACATGGAGCAGTTAACATACTACGACATGGAGCAGTTAACATACTACGACATGGAGCAGTTAACATACTACGACATGGAGCAGTTAACATACTACGACATGGAGCAGTTAACATACTACGACATGGAGCAGTTAACATACTACGACATGGAGCAGTTAACATACTACGACATGGAGCAGTTAACATACTACGACATGGAGCAGTTAACATACTACGACATGGAGCAGTTAACATACTCTTTCTTTGTCTCACAAGAAACTCCCGGCAACTACCCGTGTTAGTCTACACATTACGAACTCGTTTACCTCCCCAGGCCAGGCGTCGTTACCGCGGATAAGTAGAGGGAGGCAGATCAATAACAAAATATAACGGATAGCTTGACATTATGGCATGGGGAAAGATTAACGACAGAACTGATGTGTGTGTGTGGGGGGGGGGGGGGGATAGATCATCCAGATCTGTGTAGAGGTTTGGTCGCCTACGCCTCGGGGTATCACAACTGGCTCTATGACGTAATGTATTTACAGAAGAGCAGAGAATATTAATAATGAAGAAATATCGCAATTCAATGCTGTAAAAAAAGAAGGGAAGAGGGGGAGGGGGGAGAAGGGGCACCGACTTAAAAAAAAACAAAGGTAATTTTGTTGCTCTTTTTATTTTCAATATAAGCCAATTCGTTGATGTATGAAGATAAGAATCACAAGTATTATGTTTTTAAAGTAGTTTGAAATCAAAAAATTGCACACTTTTTATTTTAAAAATAAATAAACTGGAAAAATAATAAGTGCAATGTTAAACAATCACAAAATTTCAATTATGGTTTTTGTGTGTTAATTGTTTCCTTTTGACAGTTGGAAGGGGAGTAACTTACTTCCCTTGAAAAGTTGAAGGTGCAAACATTAATATTTTTTATTTTATAAATATTGTAAGTAGCTTCATTCAAAATCAAAATGAGTTCCTAGCAAGATCCTCAGTATTTTAATATCCCCCCCCCCCTTTCCGGATGGTCGTTGTTTTGACGAGTATACTTGCTCGTTCAACATAATGGGACACATCATAGCAACCATTACAGCACCGACAGTACAGTTAGGTCTACTGTCATTGACAGACCAGACGCAAGAGTGCCCGAATGACAAGCCAGGTTCTTTTCAACGACATGTGTGCTACGACCGCAGACCTGGTAGGTAGCAGCATCTGTTGATTGTGTTTGCAGTTAGTGTGGGGAGTTTACTGAACACCAGCAAGATAAACAAAAGGATATTGTTAATTATGTCGACTGCGATTGGCGCGCGGTTCAAGGGGTCAACATTTGTATAGTGCGATGAAGAAGACTGAGGTTTGATCGTACGGCTGATACAATGTAAAGCGAAATCGTGAATTAGCGTAGGAGGAACGAACGAACGAATGAACATTACTTTAAAAGGGTTAAGAATTGGGCATGCACATCCATCTAATGTTCTGCCCTTCGTTTATCTAAATGTGAATAAATATGATCCTGACAGTAGCGAGTGGGCGTTTAAAAGAAGTTGCTACCAATAGATAAGATGCACACTGAAGAATATCATTACATACTTACTTACTTAGTCGTTCCCCTTCTACCGTGAGGTGTAGAGGTTTGGAAGAGAGAGCGCCAGACTATCCTATCGGCTGTAATAGCATTACATGCCACTCTTTAATCTGGAATCACCCATGCAAAAAGAAAAAAAATAGGGGGAGATCGAACACCACTTGGTGAAGAGAACTGGAGACAAATGAAAGGGATAAAGACACGGAAAGACACTGAACGGATGGCACAGGACAATTGACTCGGCATGGACATGCTGAAAGGCCTATGCTCCTTGGAGAGCTAAAGGATAATTGTAAAGATGATGCAAAAGGATAGGTAGATTACGTGAGAGAAAGGAAGAATCGACTACGTGAGAGTAGGGTTAGATAGATAATTTGAGGTTAAAGAGGGATCGATTACTTGAAAGAAAGCATAGGTTGATTACTCGAGAGAAAGGATAGGGTAGATTACTTTAGAAAAAGGACAGGTTGATTAGGCCTACTTTTTAGAAAAGATAGTTAGATTACCTCACAGAAAAGATAGGGAAGATTACTTTAGAGAACAGATAGGGAAGATTACCTGAGCGAAAGCAAAGGCTTATTACTTGAGAGAAAAGGTAGACAGATAGATAGATTAACTGAGAGAAAGCAAACAGGTGTATTATATATGCAAGTATAGTAACAACATTTAGTTCATTGCTAAAATAATAATAGCAATAATAATAAATATTATTATTATTATAGGGATATTAGTTAAAGTAGAAGTATTATAAATAACTTCCTATAAAATTTAGTACATATCAAAACAAAATATTTCTAATAATTTTGTTGTTGTTGCAGTATTAACAGTAATAACAACTGTACATTTTCAAAGGAAATTCTTCATATGCGCATACTTTACATTTATAAGTAGAAGTGGTAAGGAATATTTGGACGGCGTCATGGTAAAATGTAACATATAATTTTTACAACTAAATATGAAACCTACCGTTATTTAAAAACACCTTCGCAGGGTAACCCACAATCAGAAAACCACGAGGTGTTTCATAATTGGGACTGGGTGTTTGTTGGTTATAAAATACTCCGAACTGCAGGAAACAGGAATTTAAAAAAAAATCAATTGACAATCCCTTTTATCGATTTCTATAAATAGATATGGGCTCGTGCGGATATCAAGGTGAAAATAGAACACGGGAAAGTCCCCTGGGAAAATCCCTTCTTTCATTCACCTTTTTTCTTGCATGGTTTCGTTGTTGTCTATTTTTAGCCCACGCATGACACAGGTTGATGTAATATACATATCATATCTTTATACTGCAAAAAAAAAAAATCCTTAACATTTGGAAGCGTTATAACAGGAACGAAGCGCGACTTTATCAACATGACGTTATTCACGTCTGTTGCGCCGCAGATAAATATGTGTGATTAAGCTTCGAGTATTCCACACACCTCGCCCATATGTTACAAGATCAGAAAGGTTAGTAAACATTAGAAACAAAGAACCCTTCCTCACGATTCGTAAAAGGTGACTAGATCAGGTTGAGCATAAACTATTATGCAAGAACTCAAGCAACCAAAACTTAGAAACACGAATAAGTCAATCAAGCAGGTACAGTAATTTAGGTATGACACAAGAGAGAAGAGCTGAGTTCATGTTGATTGAAGGTCATACTGTGAATCTGCTCTTCTCATGGAAAGGGTAATGGTTCCACACACCCGAGACGAGCCCTTTCATGTTACCCCATAATGAGAAGAGAGATCCCCTTCAGTGTATTTTGAGACTAGCAGACGAATTCCCAAAACACTTTAAATTAACCAATCAGAATACTGTATTCGTGTCGCTCAAAAACCAAAACATTGTAGACCTTACTGGGACCAAAAGATGCAGCAATAGAGAATGCATTCAGCGACCCATAGCTTGACTGCTTGCATCTGGGTCAGCGAACCAGAGCTGACCAAGACCGTACTCCACCTCCACGTGGTGGTCCTGGAAACAGTCTGCAGCAGTGCAGTCTGGCTGAGCGAGTACGGATCGAAGAGGGAAGGCAAACCCGGTCCCAAAAAATGCCGTGCTGAAGTCGGATGTGTCGACCGAAAGGTGCAGATATCACAGCTACGGCGTAAACAGACACAACGCAACCACCGTCCTTTTCAGGGCGAACGAGGAAGAAGGAAGAAGTATACCTTACTTACATTATTTTGTTCAAAACTTGCAATACATTTTAGCCGTGGCTCTCCCGTTTCCACCCTGGTATTACCTACGTATAGAAGATTGAATTATTACCCTACGTATAGAAGATTGAATTATTACCCTAAGTATAACAAGTAAAGGCAGCAACATAGCACATGGTACTGCTGTAGGGAGAATGAAGTGTTAGAGAAGTCAATATACTAGGTCTATCTTTAGGAGGTCGGATGACCAATTCTCTCCCCTCTCTGTCTTTACTTTCTCTAATTCAAGAGCAGATTCAGGTACCCGTTTACGGCGGGGCTGACTGCAGCGTGACATTACTAGGTTTCAAACCCGGAAAAGTGGGTTACAGTTCTAGTTCTGAAGATAACTCTGGAATGCTGGTTGAACACTCCTGAGGGTTCTCGTTTCATCATTAAAGCAAATATCACGCCATACCGGACCTGTGATCTGTATTCACAAGTTTGTCTGTGTGTGTGTTATGTTTTGTTCCTAAAGATGCCCAACCTTAAAGAGCCAGAGGCGCTTATTGATACTCGTATACATTTTTAGCTATATCATTATGACTAGCGGAAACATAATTCTTGCGGTTACAACCGCGTCTACTACGAAATAATAAATACATCGCATGTTTATATTAATCATTGTGTGAAATACACATTACAAATGTGTTCATTCACTTTTTAACTTCTTTAACTTCCCCGCGGAGCATTTGGTCAGGCTCGAAACATGACGGCGACACACTCCAGTCTACGTAGCTGTAAACCGGTACCTGACTCTGCTCTTTAGTTAGAGAAAGGAAAGGCAGCGAGGAAATAAACTAATCATTCCACCTGTCACATAATATAGTGCAGTCTCTGACAATTCACTCTCCTACGGCAGTATCTGTTATAGGATTACCTTGACCTACCTGTCCTGTGCTATACATTCAAGGTGTGTCTACACCTTTTTTCTTTCATGTCAATGTCTAATCCCCTTTTTATGTGTCTTCTTGTGTTGCCACTCCTCTATAACTCTAACCTTGGGAATACCATAACAAGAATTGCATTGTATCGCTATCAGTTGGCATTCTTAAGGTGTGTTCTATATTACACCAGCACCTTCTTCCCACATCGTGTTCCACTGATATTTGTCCAGGTCTTTCTCTTAAGTCGACATTCTTCTTTCGCCTTTCAACGGAGCATAGGCCTTCAACAACCTTAAGGACAATCAGCTCAAGGTCTTTCCGTGTCTTTCTCATCCCTAGAGGACATTCTCCTGTCATGGCTGACTGAGTTCTATTTTCCACAGGTGACCTGCCCATTGTTTGTTTTTGTGGTTTAACATTGTTTACAGGAAGGGGTAAACAGCCCCATGCCCAATGATCCGTAGTCGCTTTTTTATGACATGCTTGGTATGAAAAAAAGTGTTGCTTTAATTTGCTCTTCCTTCAGGCCCCCCGTAACACAGGGTTGTAGGTCCACACTAGCGATCTTGTAACATTTTATCAAACATCCATTTATGAAAGTCTGTCTCTTTCTGGTTGTCATCTTTGTTGTTCTGTACAAAAATTCCATTTTTTATTTTTTTAATGAAAGAAAATAAAAATTATCTATAGACCGAAGGCTTAAACAAGGACGTCTGTTGTAAATACCAAATGCTCATAAATTATCCCTCTTCCTTCTCCCCCCCCCCCCCCCCCCCCCCCCCCCCGACCTCGACGTGTTTTGTTTTAAAATACGTAAAACCAAAAGTACATAGTCAGGCGTCACCTGGGACGTACCGATTACAAATGTGACCCAGGATAAGTCACGCAAACACACAAACAATGAATCAGCCGATGACCAACCAAATATACGACAAATGATTGACCACACCCGATACACGTAGTTCGATTGATTACTAATAACTGATTGCCGCTAATCAATGTTTCATGAAGACGTGCACTTAGTTGCATCCATATGATAACATTTCAAGCAAGCAAGATAACAGACGCCAATATTTGTCAGCTACATAGAAGATTTATTGGAGCGGATTCCGATTGGCAGAGTGGACGGAGCACTGGCCTCTTGCGGGAAAGCTACCGTGTTCGAAGCACGATAGCGCCACGTGCCAGTCTACCCAGGCGTAAATGAGTACCTGTCTCTGCTCTTGAGTTCGGGAAGGCAAAGGCAGCAAGGAAGGGTACTGATCACCCCCCTCTCCAAGCTGGATCTAGTATAGTGTAGTGCCCTGTATATAGAGAGTTACGACAACTAAGGTTCGACCGAAAATGGCGGCCAAACCCGTATCGCTGGAAAAAGGACCCAATCGCGACTTTCAAAATTAGCTACAAATACAGTAGCACATATTTGTATCTAAGGTCTTTTTTCCAGCGATACGGGTTTGGCCGCCATTTTCGGTCGAACCTTAGTTGTCGTAACTCTCTATATACAGGGCACCAGTATAGTGTAGTCTCCAACAATATCTGATAAAGGATTACCTTTACCTTATTTTTATTTATTACATATATTATTATAATATTATCAGCAAAATATTGTGTCTTTATTTTCCGTGAAGCTCTTTTTTAAATAATGCTAACAGTACATACTTAAGACAAGATCTAAGCTATAACTAAAAATAAAGGTTAAAAACAATCCCATAGCAGAGACTCCTCCAGCATAAAGAGGAGGGGGTGTGCAGCTCCAGTCCTCGCTGCCTTTGCTTTTTCTGACACAAGAGCAGAATCAGGTACCCATTTATATATGGGTAGACTATACGCACGAACTCGATAAATAAAGATCGCTGTCTTTATCACCCATTCCATCATTAACCTCTCGCTCCCTATGGAACGAATGACTTGAGAAAATATCACGCCACGCCTTTTTGTCCTGTGCTATCCGATCAAGATCGTTACATATATTTTGTTATACAATAATGCCTATCTGCAATTTCATTCTTCGTGTGTTTTAGTTCTCACCTCCATTTCTCTTAACGTGGGGACTCCATGACAAGGACTACCCTGTAATGCTATCAACGTGTTTTCTGTTCACAACCAGCGTTTTCTCTTCGACTCGTGTACAATTATTATTTGTATTTGTCTGATTTTTTTTTCTAGCTGTCTTTATTAGCGAATGAGAAATCAGAAATAACAGAACAACGAAGACTCATTGTATCCGCTTTGTAATCGAAGCCTGATCTCTAGTATTAATTACAATCTTACCTTCTTTTTTTTTTTAAACAGGTAAGTTTTCTCATGTCTGCTGATACATGCATCCGGTACATTAAAAATACCTCTTGTGAATTTAGAAAGAAAGGACCGCTATTTCCCGAGGCATGTCGTAAGAAGTGCCTAACTGACGTTAAGCATGGGGCTGGTAACCTCATGGTGTAAAACAAACTTCTTCAGAAACCACCCTGACGGAGCACATGAATGCGTAGCGCTGACTTCTTGCACGGGGACCATCTATTATGATGTCTCCATGCTTCATTAGGACCGACAAGAGAAATGAATGGTGATCTTAAATAATAATAATAATAAACATAATAACAATAATAATAACCACTTTAGTTTTGTCGGGGGTCCCAAAATATCCTAAACCATCAGTAGGCCACTCAGGATCTGTGGGAATCTACTTTTGAAATAATGAGCTATCTAAAAATCGACCTTGATAAAATCATGTCCGTTTTCAGCTTTCAGAGTATTTGAAATGTGGAATAAGTGCAGCGTATATGAAATTTTAAGCGGTGTTAACTTCGAATCTAGAAAAGATCGCCGGTATCTCAAGCATTTCACGATTAAAGTGAGTTTCTCTACGTCAGCTCGTGAATTTTTGATCTGAACAGTGGAAAAAGTACTCTTTAATGCTGGTGTTAGCGCGCTTTTAATGCCGGTGGGAAAGAACTAGTTCGAAATTTCCCTAGCTTAAAATATTCTTTCTTCCCTCCCCCCCCCTCCCCCCCCCCCCCCCCCCCCCCCCCCCTCGTTACCTAGAGATCTACCAATGCATCGCCTGTGACATTCCGGAAGTATTTGGCACCTGGGGGTGAATCTTACCTCAGACCCCCCCCCTTTTTCCCCCCCTTCCCCCCCTTTCCTCCCCCCCCCCCCCCCCCCCCCCCCCCACCCTCCTTCAAGTACATTTTTAACATTATGTACTATCTTAGTACTGTCCGATGGCATCCCTTTCTTGGCTGTCACCTGGGGCGGACCGCCCACTCGCACCCCGACTCCATTAGTACGCCACTGCCTTCGGTATTCTGCGATCTACCGGGTGCCGACCGATGTCCTAAACCAACACTGATCTCACACTTAACAGGCAGGTAAACTATTTCGAGTAGAACCCATGTTTTGACAAACCAACAGTTACCGTATATTTTTGACAAGGGTGGGAGTCGGGAAAGGGCGACCACAAATAATATATTCACACATTTCTGTTTAGTGGGGGTCTAGCCTGGAGATCATTTGCTCTTACACAACTTATGACAAAAACCACTTGTCTAAACCAGGGCAATAATTCCATCTTCACACCGCGTAAGTGCATACCCTCTAAAACATAAGTGAAAATCAACAGATCACCGGGTCTGAATTGGGCCGTGAAGAGAGGTAATAGACGTGAAGTGATAACATTCCATAGAAGGGGAAAAACGATATTGATTTATCTTCTTACGCAAGTCTGTAGGGGGTAACAGGACTCACAGAAGTCAGGTAAAGTGGATGTTTCACCTTATCAGTCCATTCTTTGAAGCTGTCAATGCGGGAGGTTTAATTTATCAGCACTAGTTTTACGCACGCTAGTGCTGTAGATGTTCTTTGTAGGATACAAAATATAAACATATGCTAAAGATTATCGGAAACAGACGAGGAAGAGTGATTAAGGATATTGTTGGTATTATCCGAATAAAATATAACGCCACCGCGGCAAAAAGGGGGTATGAGATCATGAAAGTTGACAAACAGACAATCATGAGTGTCTTTTTTTAAGGAAGAGTGTTAAAAATCTCAAGTGGTTTCCTGTAAGTAGTTTTCCACTCCAAGTTGTGACGTTTATCGCTGGAAATGTAGGCTTCCCGACGCCTTCTTTCATTTGAGGAAAAAAAGATGTGATTTTTAAAATTTTGAATTGACATGCACACTCAGCGAATCCAAATTTTATTACCTTCAGTGGTGGCAGTAATAAAATATAGTCAGCGATATGGGTCCCGTATTTTTTTTCCCGGGGTCTCTCGGAAGACAAAGTCGGAATGTGACTTGTTCCTCTAGGTATGGTTGTTTGAGGCGATTACTGAGAGGTTGTGTTTGGGGGTCTGGCAATCTCATCATGTTAAACAGATTTCTACAAAACCCACTGCTGCAGGTGCACATAAAAGCTTTGGTGCAGGCTTCTTTCAAGGGCACCAGCTGCACTGGAGGATCTATGCTCCACAGGGAACAAGCAAATAGAAATAACGATGACGTATCCATCTTACAAGTGGCACTAGAGATGACGACGTGGAGACGGAATAGAATAAGATACCGCCAACAGCAGATAAGAAAAAGCAAAGACACCTGGCCCTTACGAAACTTAGTTTTCTTATCCAAGCTCACACAAGCTCACAAAAGCTCACACAGTAGTTTTTTCCATAAAGTTACTCCTACAGCCGAAATAATCATGCTACTGCATTCTGTTATATAATACTGTCATTGTTGTCTCCCTTTACCAATTATCTCCCATGTAAACACTCCTACACCACTAATACTACTACTGCACCTAATACTACTACTACTACTACAGCTAGTACTTTCCCGCCTGTTGTTGTTATTACCAATACTACTACTTTTACTGTTGCTGTTTCTACTATTACGACTACTTTTACTGCACTTGTTACTACTATTATGACTACCACGGTTGCTGTTACTACTAATACTTCAACTTCTACTGTTGCTGATAATACGAACTTTGCACATCATTTTTATGAAAATAAAATGTAATCTTATACACCGCCCCCTTTTAATTCTCCTTTTGTCTCTCTCTCCCCCCCCCCCCCCCCCAAAAAAAAAAAAGTTAAGATTGACAAATGATTCTGCCCAGGATCGGCACCGTTAAAATGGCTGCTGAACATCTGCTTCAAAGGTGCCCTCAACATATGAGGAACAGAGAAGGCACATATGGCCATCACCAGTACCATTCCTAGAAAAACTCCACGGAGATATCAACAGCCTCAACTGACCACTACTTTCTTTGAACATATTCAAGTTGACGTCTGTGGGTGAACGAAGAAGACGAAGCAGAAGTAGAATCAAGGAAAAGCCACTGGGATTTTACTTAACTCTTTGACTCCGCGATTATTTTCCACCCTGTGTCGTAATCAAATCTGACCAACGCTCTGAGCGTTATTCCGGAGTCAAAGAGTTAAGGGCTTCGTGTTTAAGAAATGTTAAAATTAAGTGCAAAGATTTTTAACAGATGAGTGAGTTTATATATTACACAGTGTAATGTAGCCACTATTTGTCCCGGGCGTCAAGCAGCTGGTCTATTCTAAACACTAATAAATGTTTAGATTAGCTGGGTCGGCATAGACAACACTATTTTCACATGTCGTCTGCTCTGGGGCCACGTTTTTCCCGCTCATAACGGTAAATACCCTGGCGAACAAGCGATGTTATAAAATATTTCAACAACAACCAAAATTATCAGCAGCCGAAAGGTGCACCACACACGCAAACAACAATGAAAAATAGTTACATCTGTTCGCTGATTTAGCAACTTTGGTTTTTGCATATCGTTGAATTTATCACGTGCAGGTGGTCCCAACAAGTTAGAGCTTTAGAATGACCTAAATTGTGTGCACCAGCGAGCAGATTTTACTATGACCTAAATAGTTGAGGCCAGAATGTAGAGTTTACGATGACCCAAATAGTAGGGGCCAGAAAATAAGACTTAACGATGACTCAAATAGTAAGCTTAAATTTTGGCCAGATGATTAAAAAAAACAAAAGGTTAGTCCTTTTTAGGGCTTTGCAAATAAAAATGTAGTTTCATGGCAGATATTGCGGTAGATTATGGAATTGTCACAGACTTCACTATGCTAGGTACAGCTTACCAAGGTGGGGTAACCAGTTTGCCTTCTTCCTCGTTGTCTTTGCCTTCCATAACACAAGAGCAGAGCCAAGCACCCATTTACAGCTTGGTAAAATGGGAGAATGTCGCTACCAGATTTCAATCCTGGAACTGGTAACTTCGCCGTGATATGGTAAGCGCTCAAACAACTCAGCCAGCTACGAATCTTGAAGCGAACCCCCTAGGACTATCTGAAAATTTTACCTGCATTACGTGTAGGTAATACATGATTTTTAATTGTGCCTTTTGTCCTGTTTTTAAGGTAAGAGATCAGAAAGGTGTTTTTATTACTAATTACTGTCTTATACACCCCCCCCCCCCTATTTTGTCCGAAATAGGTTCAGGTAAAAATAATCCAACTTGATTCTGACATAGTTCATCCCATAAACCATTCTCATACGGATTATTTACATGTAAACTGAAGCAAAAACAAAACCCTGCCACGCGACGATAAATTTGGGTACGTGGATCTAAATTTAAACAAATGACGAATGTGATACGCGATGGTAATTAATGAATATGTCATAGACACGTGATCTGCATTGTCCAATACATCATTTCGGTCAAGAATAATTGTTTTGAGCCGTGTCATATGATGTGAGACCAGCGATATAGGATGATAAACAGAACAAACAAATATGACAGAACAAGCAAATATGATGATAGAATGAGCAAATATGATGATAGAATTAGCAAATGTGATGATAGAATTAGCAAATATGATGATAGAATTAGCAAATAGAACGATAGAATAAGAACATAAGAGGATAGGAAGAAAAAAAAACCTCATAAGTAACCAGACCACAAGGTATTTTATATCTGAACATACGCCCTAACATAACCGACGGGCCCTGTGTCTGAGCTGAACGGAGCGCGCCTTACAAAAAAGAGGAAAAAAATTATTTAAAAATAAGTAAAAACTATAGAACAATTAAATAGTATGATAGACAGAACAAGCAAAGAAATGCATGACAGAAAGTGCGATGAAAGTAGATAGAGGATTTGTTTTCCGAAAGAGACCAAATGAGAACTATGAATGTTCTGACCTAACAAATTGATACACGACAGAAAGAGTTTTTGCTCTTAGATTTTGATGAAATAACGCGAAGAAGATTGCAAAGAAATAAACATTGACAAAAAGGAAATAGACAATTTGATCTTCCGATAGACAAAATGACAATAAGAAGTTTTCAGAGGTGAATACTGACAAATGGGAAACATGAGACATGATCTTCCTATAGACAACATGACAGTAAGATGTATTCAGAGGTGAACATTGACAAACGAGAGATATAAGACTTGCACTCGATTGATTAATACGCCCGCTTTTCAACGT